>OY992501.1:29391316-29934874 GCA_963921215.1 Scoparia ambigualis | reverse complement strand
GGTCGGCCTAAGAAGTAGTTTAACACTATTGGTACCATGTCAACTAACGCTCGCTTGGTACGTTCGCGCTCGTGCAAACATTATGTAATTAAAGTATTAAAGAATTTATTTCTCATAAACTTTACACATTCACCAATAATAAGTAGAAAAACAAATGTTAAAACAATTAGAATGCGATTTTTGAACAACATTATGTGTAAGCATTGATTGATCATTAAAGAAAGTAGAGTTGGTAATAAAATAACAAAATCTCTCGCACAAATATGTACAGTAGAGGAAGTTCCCGGTCGACCAATTTTTGGTGACAATTCGCTTGCTCTCCATTCCACCCGCGTCTGCATACCCTCCTAAGGCCTGGTGGGTTATGTATAGGACATCAAAAATTAAACTAAGTAATCGTTACTAAAATTACTATCACTAATTATTTAAAAAAAATAATTTTTTTTTCTATTCAAATCATATACTTAATTAATTATTTTGATCAAACCTGTTTTTCGTCTAAACTGCATAACCATACATAAAATATTTTTTATCCTTGTTTCTCTTGTCATTGTAGTTTATTTATAAACCTACCAAGTTTCATCAAATTTAGATAGAAACAGTTAATACCCCAGGGGTTAGGAGGTAGTAGCAAGCAGTGCAAGCGAATATCGGCGAAAAGACCGGGGACTTCCTCGATTGTACTTAAGAGCTCAGCTGCCGTTAATCCAGAAATAATAGAAATTCAATTGTTAGTAACCTCTAGGAGTCTGACAGACAATAAGTAGGATAAATAATTGATAGTACAGTCATCATAATACAGGAAACTGCCATATTTGCGAGAAAAGTTAAGTTTCGGGAATAGAAACCTGTTCTACAGGTCACCAGGCCCACCCGCATATATTTGATATTAATAAATGAGCTTAGTTAACAGTGCTCACTTATAAATAAACATATGAAGAAAGATACAGATCAAAAAAACTTTAAACAATAAAAGAAAAACGACATTGACATGGTTAAAGTATTATGCTATTGCACTACCCGTGCTGCTGTTGTCATGGGAAGAGAAATGACAGTAATGTCAAAATACAGCTTATAAAATAAAAGTGAAACTTTTAGGACCTCCTTTACCAAATGTCTGTGAGGAAGCGCTTGGCTTTTATCTCATATGAGATAAGATAATAGCTTTCACTATTCTAATGTGCTATCATAATGTACTCTTCATTCTTATGATATTTCCTTATGCTAGGACCACTATCGCGATAGCGTGAAGATTCACGTTGTCGCGACACGTCTGGCCAAACACTTCGTCCTATCGCGGCGAAGCATCTTCGCGACACGACGAAGCTTCGCGCCGCTCTGTCGGTAAATTGCCCCAATCAAAGGACGATGTTCAAGATTATCGCGACGACGTCACGAAGTTTTTTTGATGTGGCCAAGCACTTCGTCGTAGAGCGAACACGAGATGTTTATCGCGACAACGCGAACACGAATCTTCGTCGTCAAGCTCTATTTCTCAGTCGTCAAGATGACCGTAGCATTACGCACCATTTCGACCACGCAGTAGTGTGCGTGTAAAACGTATGCAAGCAAAATCGCCGAAAAGTGGCGCCAAATATACATTAACTGATTGAACTAGGGGACTGACGAATAAATTTTTGAACTGAAGTATTTAGCTAAGTTGCTAAATGGAATAACAATAATAGTAGGATCTCGTGATTCCGTCTGATTATCACATTTCCAGCTTCACTTTTAAACGATTGTGAAAAACGTGATGCGGCCATTTGGTCGTGATGCGTTCATTTGAACGCTTAATATAGATTAAGCGTTCAAAGTAATAGTACTGAACGTGAAATTTAAAAAAATAAATATTTTGTCACTTGAGAATGTATTTCGGTTTACTACTCAAATAATTACTGTCAAATAAATACCTAACAAGCTAGTGGACAGATTTCTTTTGTTTTAATTTTAAATTTGATTAGGTAGTTAAGTACCTACCGCGTTCCTTTGTTTATTTCTTTTTACCGACCTAAAAAAAATGTAATATTTAGCATAATATTTACAATTTTTTTTGGTGAACATTAAACGTAAGTCGATAAAATTGTTGAGTGTCGCGTCACAGAACACTCCCAGTTAGCGTGAAGTTATGTTATTCGAGCGTCTCCGGCATTAGACAGTGTATAATAATAATTGGCGTTCGCTACGGGTGGCCAACGGATCACACAATGTACCTACCACTCAAACTCATTATCAAATTTACGCATCCTTGTAAACCTAAATGGTTTTTTGTGAATGTTGTACAAAACTAATTATTTATAGAAGTACTTACCTGTTTATGTAAAAAAAAAATAAAAAAAGTATTTTAATCATAAATCATCTTATCGCAATATTGTACTAGGAGCACGATATATAGCAGCGCCTAAGGCGTTCGGCTTGCGATGTTGGCCTGTTAAGCAACTTTCGCAATGCCGTTCCACTGGATGGGTAATCAAATTTGTCAATTCGTAAGTCGTAAGGCGTAAATCTGTATTGTAACGTCAGTGTGGCTAGCTAGTCTATGAAAATAATAGTAAACGTATTTTAGTAGGTACCTAGGAAGAGGTCACTTATATTTTTTAACGTTATGTTCTTTATATTCATAATGAACAGGTAAAATATAGTCAGGGCAACTGCAAAATTATCTGACATAGATTATTCACTGATGTTGATAGATGCCGTTTGCGATATCGATAAGACTATTTGCTTCAATGAAAACATAAAGAAAAGCATGTGATCATTTTGATTCAGAAGATTATAAGAAAGATAAAAACGAAATATTATAAGAATGAAAAAGAAGATTCAGATTGCCAAACAAGTGCTAGTTTAAGCTAGGGTCGAAGTCACTCAACTTTAATTTGACGATTGTTGACACAGTGTGTAAACAATGTGTACACACACACACACACACACACCCCCCCCCCCCCACACACACACACACACACACAATAAATGTCTGCCTTTCCAATCAAGGATTGTGCCCAGAAGTGGGACGTATAGAGGCTGATGATGATAAATCTGCCAACGAACTGCTTTGAAAGGCATGTTAAGCCCTCGGCCCCGTGTGATGACATAAGATGGCGTAGAAATGTTTAAATGCTGATAACGCTCACGTCCCTTCAAGACATTTACATTAAGTAGGTACACTTTTTACGTTCGTTGACACAACAAGACTTTAAACTATTAAAATTGTAAAAGAGTTTCGGTCGATGACCGACATTCGTTGGACAACGATCGTTGCAAAAAACCACCTATAGATTGCTTCCAATCTTACAAAAGCAGGCGACCACCAATAGATTACTTCCAATCTTACAAAAGCAGGCGACTAACAAAAGGAACTGTCAAAACTTGCGGTTACTAACAGCTACTGCTGAAATAGTTTATAACTTTCAATTCAGCTTTTTTACTCATAAGTGTTGAAGTGTTGTAGAGATTTGACAGTTTTCTCGTCACGATCCAAATCGGTTCTGAACAATTGCAGCATATTAAAAATGCTATTTACATACGAGTAAGGGCAACACTTTCTGTCTGAAGTATCGATAAATAATGATAGGTAGGTACTTAACCATCTAATACGTGGGTAGGTTTAAACCTTATATATTCAATAAATGATTGCAATCAGTTATTTATTTAAGTATTTATTTGAGCCGTTTAAATGAAATAAATAAATACATAACTCAAAAACAAATCACAAATTGTTCTTTAACTATATGTAAGTACTGTATTTTTAAATTTGATGACTGAATAGCGTGTTGTGGTAGAAGTTTTGGCTTGTAAGGGAAATCAAAATTAACCCCATGATAAAACAAATTAACACGTGCTTGGTTTGACGTGGACCACAACACATGGGGAAGTTGGGCACTAACCCACCACGCTTGCCCAATGCGGGATGGTGGATTTTAACGACTGCCATCTTACGACAATAACCGGGACTAACGACTTTACATGCCATCCGAAGCACGGAGGGGCTCGAGATGTTTTTAACTTGGTCACCCATCCAATGACTCAGCATTGCGAAAGTTACTTTTTAACTGCCAAGATCGCAAACCGCCGCCTTAGCCTCTGATATATACAAATAAGTTTATTTTCTGTAAACAAATTAACACGTGCTTGGTTTGACGTGGACCACAACACATGGGGAAGTTGGGCACTAACCCACCACGCTTGCCCAATGCGGGTTGGTGGATTTTAACGACTGCCATCTTACGACAATAACCAGGACTAACGACTTTACATGCTTTCCGAAGCACGGAGGGGCTCGGGATGTTTTTAACTTGGTCACCCATCCAATGACTCGGCATTGCGAAAGTTACTTCTTAACTGCCAAGATCGCAAACCACCGCCTTAGCCTCTGATATATAGGTTACTGCTAGAAACCGCAAGAAACTTCAGGGGCTGGTCAGGTCAAGTGTTTGAAACATGGGCAAAAAGGGGCAGCCACCCCCCTTATAAACTAAAAAAATATGTAATGAACTGTTAAAAATCACAAGAAAATAATGTTGCCCTACTCTGAAACCTTAGGCACGCCTCTATGTACAATGAAGAGGTTGTGCACCGTTCTTATTACAATCGCCTCCTTCATTTAAAACAATAATAAAACTAAGCGAATTCCACGTTATCACACAGGATGTCTTACACAGATGTCGTTATGAAGCTTCACAATTAATGTAGGTACAATCGTTGTCGCTAAATGGAAATAATGAACAGTTGGCTTGAACAAAAGACACCACTGCGTAATGATCTTGCGTATCAAAACAAAAGACAAGCCAACATAATGTCGCCTTTACAAATGTTATAATGACAAAGGTGAGTGCGGTACGTCTAACAAAAAAAAACGTTATTACAACCACTTACACTGGCTGAAAAGCTAAATAAATTGTTTTAACATAATTATTGTTTTTATACCATCTTCATCGACCTTTAAACGTCCACTCCTAGGCACTCCTTTCCACATGAACATAGCGAAATTTATTATTTTATTTTTGAACACCTCTTTAAAAACACCTTTTATTTATTATAACATACAGCGGCCCGCCCGCGACTATGTCCGCGTGGACCCCGTATCCCGTGACGAAGTTATAAAATTTTTGTTTTATATTTTTTCAAATAGGTGCGTGCAGCCGTTCTGAAGTGATGCGTGAACATGCATTTTGGAAATTGATTTTCATTAATATAGATTTTTTTTATAGCTAAAGGAGGCAAACGAGCTAGCGGGTCAAATTGATGGAAAGTAATAAGTAATAAGATAGATAACAACAGCCTTACAACTGACAAACCTCTCAATCGGAAGCTACTTAGTTGTAATAGGCCTTTGATGTTGATTATCGGTCAATCAATATCTGTAATAGAACGCATCTTTTATTTAGAGTCTAGGCTAAAAAGGACCGAAATCACAAGTTCTAAAGGAGACCCGGCGTTTTATGCTTAAGTTGTATACTTTTTTAAATTTCTAATCTGTTATTCATTAATTAACTGGCAATATCTGTCAATAAATGACAGTTGTTGACAAATGACAGCCGCTAGCTGTCAAATCAAACATGACGTGACGGCATTGTTGACATTTCCCTTTTTTAAAAGCAAAATAATTATGGTTTATGCAGCCACGTTAGACATTTTTTAAATAACATGTCTGTTTTTTGAAGACTTAGTGTTACCATATTAAAAAATATAAATAATTAAATAACTCTTATCTGCGAATCGATAAAAATAAGACAAAACTTGGTTTAGGTAGCAAATAATATTAGCATTACTTTATGACCAAGTTCTATTGTATACAAATTAAGAATTTTTTCTATGGAAAGCGCCGGTGCTCCTTTAATATTGTTTTGTAAATGTCGTTACCTCTATATTATTATAAAGCTGTGGAGTTTGTTGTGCCCGTTCTTCTTCACAGCTAAAAGACTTCCTGAATGGGTGGGGTGGGTGGGTGGGTTCCTGTGCCTATCCATCCATCCATATAAAAAAAAAAAATTGACGATTCAAAACGCTTAATTTAAGCTTACTGAATAAAGTTATTTTGATTTTGATTTTGATTTTGAATCTAGATGACAATTTCCGCTCTTTTTATTTTTCATCCTATAACCACAGTGTTACTAACACTGCTATAACTATCACGTGTCAATAAGAAAAGCTCGTAGTAGCACTCACTGCCGCGCGTGCGTTATGTGTGCGCGACGGCTCATTAAAAAAATACTTCCAACCCTCTCTTCGTGGGTGTCGTAAAAGGCAACTAACGGACTAAACACTTTACATACATCCAAAGCATAGAGCGGCGATGGGCTTACCACCTACCACGCTGAACACGTGCAGTCGTTATTTGGTGAAACGTTTACTATGGCAGAGTCTCAGATCATAGAAGGGAATCTAATGATCTAAGGGCAGAGTACTGATTTGTCCTCATTGCCTACTTGCCTAGTCTCTGACTTAGGGATGAATTATATTAGCCGTGTGCGTGGCCCGGACGGGGCTCTGATTTGTGTGTGACGTTGCGTACATTTTGTATGAAGCAGTTCATATTAGGGATGAATTAGGGATGAATTAGAAATGATTTATATTAGAACAAGGCGTGCCTTTTAGGGTAAATTAGGGATGAATTAGAGATGATTTATATTAGAGCGGGCCGTGTCCCGTCCGGGCCCGGACGGGATACGGCCCGGTCTAATGTAAATACAAAATGTATGTAACGTTGCAAATCAGTGCCACGTCCAGCCACGTACATGGCCCGGTCTAATAAAATTCATCCCTTATCCTCCGGGAATAACAGTCGTGATTATATTATGTACTACACAGGCGTGCCACAAACGAGGTGCGTCATCGTTACTTCACTCGCACATAGTGACCTCCAAATACATTTATTACTTAACACTTATTGGTAACAGCAATATCTACTACTGTTTACCAATATCACGTCAAAAATGTTATGGTAATTCGTATAAAACAATAACGTCCGTGCTTCGGACGTAAAGCCGTTGGTCCCGTCTGCTATCGTAATCAACCCGGGCCAGAGTGGTAGGTGATGGCCCAATCTCTCCATGTGAAGACCTGTGCCCAGGGATAATAAATAAATAATAAATAAACTTTCCCACACTCGCACCAATTATCAAGCCCAAGAGAAGCTTCGTTATGAAACTCGGTAAATGGTTACTAGACAACAGATAAGCATACTTAAAATACTTAAATACATACTTATTTTCATAGAAAACACCCAGACCCGAGACAATTTAGAAAAACAATAAGTTCTAAATTGACCCGACCGGGGATCGAACCCGGGACCTCAGAGATGGTGACACCATGAAAACCGGTGTACAACCACTCGACCAAGGAGGTTGTCAGAGACTAGCGGCCGCTCGCGGTTTCTCCCGCGTGGTTCCCGTTCCCGTGGGAATATCGGGATAAAAGAATATTCTATGTATTAATCCAGGTTATAAAATCTCTGTGTGCCGAATTTCATCCAAATCCATTCCGTAGTTTTTACGTGAAAGAGTAACAAACATCCTACACATTCACAAACTTTCGCCTTTATAATATTAGTGAGGATGATGATGATGATGAAAGAAACAACGTATTCGACATTCGTTCTGGCTTGTAAAAACTTATGGTCTCAACCTTAAAGAGCCTGGGTTCGATTCCCAGCGGTGTACTCAATTAGCTACCATCCATCTAAGTCTGTAGGAATACATACAGTTTTAGCAACATGACACATCGTCATGTTCCGATAGTTGCAGATAAGATAGCCAGTTCCTCAGTAGTTTATGGTTCCGGTTATTCCGGTGCGTTTCCACCTTCGGTACCTACTTATTCTGCTCTTGCAATCTTATTTTTATTTGAAATATAAATAGTCTTTCTTTTTCTTGTTTCAAAGATACTGTAAGACGTTGTTCATTTTATTTTAAATTGAGCAATACGTTTTTTATTGGATAAGTATTATTTTTGTAGGTAAGTATATATTATTATGCGTTATGCTGTCTTGTAATCGTATTATTTACATTATGATATTAGTGCGGTAAGTTGAAAATTACAGCAGAGGCGATATTGCTGGCCCGAGCCGTAGGCGAGGGCTACAAGAAAGCAGAGGCTGTAATTATCAAAGCGCACGTATGTCATACGACGTTTTATAACATATTTGCGAGGAAAAC
Organism: Scoparia ambigualis; assembly: GCA_963921215.1. Classification (NCBI taxonomy): domain Eukaryota; kingdom Metazoa; phylum Arthropoda; class Insecta; order Lepidoptera; family Crambidae; genus Scoparia; species Scoparia ambigualis. The sequence continues at coordinate 29,926,724 of OY992501.1, read as the reverse complement.
ACATTTTCTGAAAAAGACTGCGTGTTTTTGTTGTTTTTCTAGTGTATAAATCTTTGGTAAGCCAACATGTATTTTTCTTTGGACTTAGATGGTAATAGGCTGTCAATAACATTTTGTGCTTCACTTATTATTTCCGGTGGTGTAGACTGTAAATTTAGTTCTTCATTACTAAAACTAGACATATTTATTTTTAAACTTTTAAGGTAAAAGGCGACTAACGGACTAAAGACTGCACATACCCCAACAGCATAGAGCGGCGACGGGCTCATCAAAATAATACTACCATCCCCTCCTCCCTTCCCTTCGGTGTCGTAAAAGGCGACAAACGGACTAAAGACTGCACATACATTCAACAGCATAGAACGGCGATGGGCTCATCAAAATAATACTGCCAACCCCTCCCTTCTCTTCGGTGTCGTAAAAGGCGACTAACGGACTAAAGACTGCACATACATCCAACAGCATAGAGCGGCGACGGGCTCTTCAAAATAATACTACCAACCCCTCCCTTCCCTTCGGTGTCGTAAAAGGCGACTAACGGACTAAAGACTGCACATACATTCAACAGCATAGAACGGCGATGGGCTCATGAAAATAATACTACCAACCCCTTTCTTTTCTTGGGTTTCGTAAAAGGCGACTAACGGACTAAAGATTGCACATACAGCCAACAGCATAGAGCAGCGATGGGCTCAACAATATATTACTACAAACCCCTCTCTTCCCTTCAGTGTTGTAAAAGGCGACTAACGGACTAAAGACTGCACATACATCCAACAGCATAGAGCGGCGACGGGCTCTTCAAAATAATACTACCAACCCCTCCCTACCCTTCGGTGTCGTAAAAGGCGACTAACGGACTAAAGACTGCACATACATTCAACAGCATAGAACGGCGATGGGCTCATCAAAATAATACTACCAACCCCTTTCTTTTCTTGGGTTTCGTAAAAGGCGACTAACGGACTAAAGATTGCACATACAGCCAACAGCATAGAGCAGCGATGGGCTCATCAATATATTACTACAAACCCCTCTCTTCCCTTCAATGTTGTAAAAGGCGACTAACGGACTAAAGACTGCACATACATCCAACAGCATAGAGCGGCGATGGGCTCATCAAAATAATACTACTAACCCCACTCTTCTCTTGGGTGTCGTAAAAGCGACTAACGGGTCTAAAGGCTCCCACCTATGTTGTCCATAGATTTAAACGATTAGGAACTAATTTTTAAATTACATTACCGCACTAGTGCATAGCTTATTACATTACGATGCTGAAATCGGTGTAATAAGAGCCACTTAACGAGCAAATGTGTTATAAAATAATTTTATGTTGTAATGGAAAATGTCCTGCTATGATAGGGAGGGTACTTAACAATTTGTATTGACGCTGTTAAAGAAAGGGAGAAAAGAAATGCCCTTGCTGAGTTTCTTGCCGGTTCTTCTCAGTACCTACAAGGCTCCCGCCCGTTATACTTCTCCCGTTAGACTTACGAACCGATGGCATAGCGGCATTCATAAGTGCTCAATTATTGTTGCCTATTTATTAAAAAAAATTGAATTTTGAATTTTTAGTACCTATAAGAGAGGTGAGATAAGAGAAAGCGCTCCCCTCGTGTTAAAGTAAAGTTAAGTGTAGCTTAGAACTAATCCACTGTAACCAGCTGGGCGAAGCAGTGTTACCGCAACTAAGTTCCAAAAAGGTACATTTCCAGCGCAGAAAAGGTACCATTTTTAACCGACTTCAAAAAAGGAGGAGGTTCTCAATTCGGTTGTATGATTTTTTTATGTTTGTTACCTCAGAACTTAGTCATTTATAAACCGATTTAGAAAATTCTTTTTTTATTTGAAAGGATATACTTTCAGATTGGTCCCATTTTTATCAAAATCCAGTTCTGATGATGGAATCCTCAGGAATTGAGGGAACCCCTCAAATATTGTAGGCATACCTATAGCGATTTTGGTATTTTCAGCAATAAGTCAAGAAGAAGAAGTTGCATTCAGAAAGTATAATTTAATGAAGTAGAACTGATGAAGAAGACCACAGAATGTCATTGGAATTCCTCAATGATAATTATTTCACGGGTGGCGATAAGATATCTCGATTAAGATAATTAAGCGACTCTGACGAATTAAAAGAAGGCTGGTACCGGAACTCAGTTCTGATGGTGGAATCCTTGAGGAATTGAGGGAACTCCTCAAATATTGTAGGCATACCTATAGCGATTTTGGTATTTTCAGCCATAGGTCAAATGAGATCAACTCCGGCAATAAATCCTTCCTAACTAATATTGTAAATGCGAAAGCGTGTTTGTTTGTCCGTCTCTTACTTGCGCATCGACCTGATTTTGCACATAGATAGCTGAAGAACAATAGTGATATAAGCCACTTTTTATCACTCCTATCGAAACATTTCTATTAGGATTTAAAAATACACTATTCACACTATTAATTCTGTCACTTCTTGTCTAAATTTTTCTTAACATCTTTATGCCGATGACTTACAAATTTACTCTCAGGCCTCGGCTGAGAACCTCTTTGAAGTGATTGAGCAGATCAATGGTGACTTGGCTTTGATCTACGACTGGAGCAAGTCAAAAACGTCCCTCTAGTTTGCCTAACGGTAAACCCTAGTAACTCGCAAGTCATCATCGTAGGGGGTCTATACAGCGTTCACGAGTAAATCCGGGTAGGTAACTTGCCGTCTGTTTTGGATGTTGATTTCCTACTTTGTGATAGGCGTTTCTCGTTTTCTTCGCTTGTCGCATTTATATGGCGCTGTCTCATACAAGTAGCACGTTTTGTAGGTTTACCAATATTCGCTTTCGATAAATAGATCGTAACGATTCACTAAAAAGCGAGAAATAAACAAAAATTTTAACAAAATAAAAAACTGACTCCAAAAAATTTTACTGATATAAATGCACTAAAACAAAAAAAATAATTGCGTAGTTTAGTTTGTTCAATTTACTTGCAATATTAACTCTTATTTTACTCAATCTTATAATCTTAAAAAATATTTTTGGAGTCGGTGCCAGCTTAATACGACAATGTTTTAAGCTGGCACCGACTCCAAAAATAAATTTTATTAGGTATTTCTACCTAATAAAATCTATTTACTAATAATGAACATGACAACTGTTAAAGGCTAATTAAACATATTTACAAATAAAAACGACAATGGGTTTAAACGGCAGCAAGGCCGACCCAGACGGAGGTGGAGAGATGAGCTTGATGCTTACGCGAAGGATTGGCCAACACACGCAAAAGACCGCGAATACTGGAAGAGGGGGGGGGGGGGGGAGGCCTTTGCCCAGCAATGGGACAATATGGGCTAATATAGTAATAATAATATAGTATGTCTTTTAATGTTTATTTTTACATTGGCTGGCACCGACTCCAAAAACATTTTTTAAGATTAAAAGATTGAGTAAAATAAGGGTTAATATTGCAAGTAAATTGAACAAACTAAACTACGCAATTATTTTTTACGTTTTAGTGTATTTATTTCAGTAATTGTTTTTTCTCTTTTCTTTCTATGTTATGGCCCTCGGACCAAATTGTGATATTTGGTCCGAGTTATGGCCCGTTTGAAAAAATAGGACAACTATACAAGTCTTATTTGGACTCCTTCTATTAGTTATTATTCTATGGTTTAGACATAATACTTAGCCTTTTTAAAAAAGTGCGTACGTAGTGTCAGTCGAAATCACTGTTCATCGGGCTAACGGAAACGATAACTTGTATGGCAATGTAGCAGCGCTTTAAGTTTGGTGTTACAAGCATGCACACACTAAAATATGAATGTAAAGTCTGACATATTAAAAAATAAATAAGCTCTTGTAGAAAAAAAAGAGATATTATAAGTACTTATAGGAAGTCAATAAATTGTACTATACGTTTACGTTTAACCGTGTCGCGTAGCGGTGAAAGAATACTACCCAAGCAACAAAATTTGGTACTTTAAACTTCCTGAGAACGTTTTGGAGCGTGCCAATTAGTGTTCATGCAAACCCCAAATAGGCCCTAGTTTTATCACTGTTTTATTCTATAAACATTACATAAAGGCTCTCACGGTAATAAATCAGCTCTGTAGTTGAAACCTAAAAGTGTCGAGAAACGCTTTTTGGTACTGAAATTGTGCTATCTGCAGCATTTATGTCACAAATTTGCACTATAAAAGTACTTTTTTGCACCGTAAACAATTCCAGTGATCTTTTTTATCACACTTATTCAATCATTTTATTCGTGTTAGTTGTGGTCGTGTCGTGTGTTCTCCAACTAAAATTTACAAATAACGTAAACAAATATCTATGCTTTATTTCATTCGCCGATGTAATAAAAAAGAAAAGGACACTACGTAGCTCTGTCGTAACTTGCACTTGCGAAATTAATTGTATTGATAAAATCATTAATGCAGATTTCAAATTTGACAATGCGCCCTCGTAATTTTCTTGTTTTAAATAAATTTAAATTAATTAAATAAGTACTTTTCCCGACTATGGCTGCTATTATAGTACACATTGGCACCAGCCGTGCTGCTAATGTGCTATCATGGCAGAAAACAGCAGCCATATTTGATTAATTATTTATGGCTGCTGTTTTATTACTTTTTTGTCACGATTTAGTATCGTAGGAGTACAAACAAACTCACCTATAGAGCTATTTAGAATTGAAGTTATTTAGCAGCCGCACCAGGAGTCGCTATAGTACTGTTAAGAACTGTAGAAGAGTTATCATGATTTTTACAGAACTTAGCTCCATAGCGATGTTGAGGGAGCTTGTAAGAAGATATAACGTTACGTAATCGTTGTGCAAGGTACTTTTGTAGTGCAAATTGATCCTGTAATAGTGTTTTTGACACTCCTACAATACTAGTACTGTAAAAGTTATTTTCACGCATTATTATTGCAACATAGATACACAAAACTGTCAATAAGGTCGTCTATAGTACTAAATAGTACCATAATCGCTTTTACCATATCTATTACAGTGCAACACTTTAACGATTCCTTTGTATAGTCCTTAAAGTGTTCTTAGAGCAAGATTATAGAACGTAAATGCTCATTAATTTTATAGAAGCAAAACGCTCTGTTAAAAACCTTTATGGTACAAGCAGTCACAATGATTACCATTATAGGCCTACTATATCACTGTTTGGTGATAAAATGCCTTGGTTATAGAAGCTATTGTTACTTGGGTACCACCCCCTCTTGCTTTGGGTGTCGTAAAAGGCAACTAACGGACTAAAGACGCACGTACTTCGAACAGGATAGAACGGCGATGGGCGCACCACCTGCCACGCTGAACCCAAGTGCAGTCGCTATTTGGTGAAAAGTGGACTATGGCGGAAGACTGCTTTTGCGGTGCTCATTGCTCAGTCTCTGACTAACCCTTAGGGGATAATAGTCGTGATTATGTATGTCTTTAGTTCATTAGTCGCCTTGTACGACACCCAAGAGAAGAGAGGGGGTGGTAGTAATCTTTCACCGCTACCATACATGGTTAAGTAAATAAAACTGTAAATACGATGTATACCGTGTAAAGTAGTAGTATAAAGTGTGTACTTTATTGAATAAACATTGGCTAGGTCATCGCCATGTCAATGACAGCGATAAAATATATTAATTACATAATCACTGCCTATGTAAATAGCGCTTTAAACAAATGCGCATTATGTATATTAATTTGATTTACTTTTATAGCAGGTACCGTACGTGTACACTTATATTATATATAACACAGTGTATTATAATAACTACGTGTATTACCATTAACACCCTCCATGTGTTACTGGTGTTGCCGTTCTCTGAAGCACAATATTGTGTCTGAAGCGTAACAATTAGTTATTAGACAGTTGTAACTATAAAATATGAAATATGTCAATTATGGTAAAACTATCCAATAGTTTTTTTAATAAGATAATTTAGAAATATTTTATTTTTACAAAATAAATTTGCGATTTTTTGTCTGTGGATTACAAGACCCGAAACACGGGCGGCCATGATTGAGCTTCGTGCGACGTCACATTTCACAAAATAAACAAAAACTGTCCGTCAGGTTTTTTCTAAAAGCTTTTTCGAAAAAAAAAATTTTGTAAGAGGTTTTAAATAAGCGTTTGTAATTTTTAAAATACTTTTCCGAGAACTGTAAAGTAGCCAATTGAGCTAAGTATTTGACTTTTTGGGCGGAATATAATAATAAGTATTATAATAAATAATAGTAATAAAAAGTATTTTTCATTGGCAGAAGATAATTATACTACTTATATGAAAAAGAGACGTTTAAAATGTCTGTCGACCAGCCCAAACCTGTTAAAAGCTTTATTGAGGTTTTGTAAATACTTAATGGACTTTCTTCTCATGATTCGATCACACAATTGTGTGCTGTCATTGACATGGCGATGACCTAGCCATTGTTTATTCAATAAAGTACACACTTTATACTACTACTTTACACGGTATACACCGTATTTACAGTTTTATTTACTTAACCATGTATGGTAGCGGTGAAAGATTACTACCACCCCCTCTCTTCTCTTGGGTGTCGTACAAGGCGACTAATGAACTAAAGACATACATAATCACGACTATTATCCCCTAAGGGTTAGTCAGAGACTGAGCAATGAGCACCGCAAAAGCAGTCTTCCGCCATAGTCCACTTTTCACCAAATAGCGACTGCACTTGGGTTCAGCGTGGCAGGTGGTGCGCCCATCGCCGTTCTGTCCTGTTCGAAGTACGTGCGTCTTTAGTCCGTTAGTTGCCTTTTACGACACCCAAAGCAAGAGGGGGTGGTACCCAAGTAACAATAGCTTCTATAACCAAGGCATTTTATCACCAAACAGTGATATAGTAGGCCTATAATGGTAATCATTGTGACTGCTTGTACCATAAAGGTTTTTAACAGAGCGTTTTGCTTCTATAAAATTAATGAGCATTTACGTTCTATAATCTTGCTCTAAGAACACTTTAAGGACTATACAAAGGAATCGTTAAAGTGTTGCACTGTAATAGATATGGTAAAAGCGATTATGGTACTATTTAGTACTATAGACGACCTTATTGACAGTTTTGTGTATCTATGTTGCAATAATAATGCGTGAAAATAACTTTTACAGTACTAGTATTGTAGGAGTGTCAAAAACACTATTACAGGATCAATTTGCACTACAAAAGTACCTTGCACAACGATTACGTAACGTTATATCTTCTTACAAGCTCCCTCAACATCGCTATGGAGCTAAGTTCTGTAAAAATCATGATAACTCTTCTACAGTTCTTAACAGTACTATAGCGACTCCTGGTGCGGCTGCTAAATAACTTCAATTCTAAATAGCTCTATAGGTGAGTTTGTTTGTACTCCTACGATACTAAATCGTGACAAAAAAGTAATAAAACAGCAGCCATAAATAATTAATCAAATATGGCTGCTGTTTTCTGCCATGATAGCACATTAGCAGCACGGCTGGTGCCAATGTGTACTATAATAGCAGCCATAGTCGGGAAAAGTACTTATTTAATTAATTTAAATTTATTTAAAACAAGAAAATTACGAGGGCGCATTGTCAAATTTGAAATCTGCATTAATGATTTTATCAATACAATTAATTTCGCAAGTGCAAGTTACGACAGAGCTACGTAGTGTCCTTTTCTTTTTTATTACATCGGCGAATGAAATAAAGCATAGATATTTGTTTACGTTATTTGTAAATTTTAGTTGGAGAACACACGACACGACCACAACTAACACGAATAAAATGATTGAATAAGTGTGATAAAAAAGATCACTGGAATTGTTTACGGTGCAAAAAAGTACTTTTATAGTGCAAATTTGTGACATAAATGCTGCAGATAGCACAATTTCAGTACCAAAAAGCGTTTCTCGACACTTTTAGGTTTCAACTACAGAGCTGATTTATTACCGTGAGAGCCTTTATGTAATGTTTATAGAATAAAACAGTGATAAAACTAGGGCCTATTTGGGGTTTGCATGAACACTAATTGGCACGCTCCAAAACGTTCACAGGAAGTTTAAAGTACCAAATTTTGTTGCTTGGGTAGTATTCTTTCACCGCTACGCGACACGGTTAAACGTAAACGTATAGTACAATTTATTGACTTCCTATAAGTACTTATAATATCTCTTTTTTTTCTACAAGAGCTTATTTATTTTTTAATATGTCAGACTTTACATTCATATTTTAGTGTGTGCATGCTTGTAACACCAAACTTAAAGCGCTGCTACATTGCCATACAAGTTATCGTTTCCGTTAGCCCGATGAACAGTGATTTCGACTGACACTACGTACGCACTTTTTTAAAAAGGCTGAATATTATGTCTAAACCATAGAATAATAACTAATAGAAGGAGTCCAAATAAGACTTGTATAGTTGTCCTATTTTTTCAAACGGGCCATAAACATAGAAAGAAAAGAGAAAAAAAATTTACTGAAATAAAAACACTAAAACGTAAAAAATAATTGCGTAGTTTAGTTTGTTCAATTCACTTGCAATATTAACCCTTATTTTACTCAATCTTTTAATCTTAAAAAAATTAGTTGCCTGTAAAGTCGGTATACGGGCGAAAGTTTTACGTGACAACGACTTTGAGTGGTAAAATAATTTTAATGTGAATATTCATTCGTATAGTAGGAAGAAGGATGAAATAATAGTAACAATTTAAAATAGTGGAAGGGACGCGTGCCTTTCACTTTTTATGTCTGTCTCTCTCGCTCTTAGGCGGGCTAACCATGCCCGAGTGGAAGGGACGCGTGCCTCTCACTCGCTCTCATTGTGAGCGCATAACGTGAGCGGAGCGTAACGCAGTTTCTTGAAGTGTCACCCGGCAAACCAATTTATAAGACGTTGTCACGTCAAAAATGTTTTTGGAGTCGGTGCCAGCCAATGTAAAAATAAACATTAAAAGACATACTATACTATATTATTATTACTATATTAGCCCATATTGTCCCATTGCTGGGCAAAGGCCTCCCCCCCCCCCCCCCCCCTCTTCCAGTATTCGCGGTCTTTTGCGTGTGTTGGCCAATCCTTCGCGTAAGCATCAAGCTCATCTCTCCACCTCCGTCTGGGTCGGCCTTGCTGCCGTTTAAACCCATTGTCGTTTTTATTTGTAAATATGTTTAATTAGCCTTTAACAGTTGTCATGTTCATTATTAGTAAATAGATTTTATTAGGTATTGCTACATTGTCGTATTAAGCTGGCACCGACTCCAAAAATATTTTTTAAGATTATAAGATTGAGTAAAATAAGAGTTAATATTGCAAGTAAATTGAACAAACTAAACTACGCAATTATTTTTTTTGTTTTAGTGCATTTATATCAGTAAAATTTTTTGGAGTCATTTTTTATTTTGTTAAAATTTTTGTTTATTTCTCGCTTTTTAGTGAATCGTTACGATCTATTTATCGAAAGCGAATATTGGTAAACCTACAAAACGTGCTACTTGTATGAGACAGCGCCATATAAATGCGACAAGCGAAGAAAACGAGAAACGCCTATCACAAAGTAGGAAATTAACATCCAAAACAGACGGCAAGTTACCTACCCGGATTTACTCGTGAACGCTGTATAGACCCCCTACGATGATGACTTGCGAGTTACTAGGGTTTACCGTTAGGCAAACTAGAGGGACGTTTTTGACTTGCTCCAGTCGTAGATCAAAGCCAAGTCACCATTGATCTGCTCAATCACTTCAAAGAGGTTCTCAGCCGAGGCCTGAGAGTAAATTTGTAAGTCATCGGCATAAAGATGTTAAGAAAAATTTAGACAAGAAGTGACAGAATTAATAGTGTGAATAGTGTATTTTTAAATCCTAATAGAAATGTTTCGAAAGGAGTGATAAAAAGTGGCTTATATCACTACTGTTCTTCAGCTATCTATGTGCAAAATCAGGTCGATGCGCAAGTAAGAGACGGACAAACAAACACGCCTCCATCGGACTTTACGGACTTCTTGAGAGAATTTGAAAAGTGATGTTTGTTGCACTGTTTTGTTTTATTTGCCAACACTCATGCACGTTCACGGACACTTAACTTGGGTGGGGTAGGTATCAAGACAGTATCTTATCCCCAAGCTTTATATCTAGATGATATCATAATTAGATATGATATAGAGAATGAGATGAACGAGGACAGCGGAAAACAAGATGCTATAATGTGTGTTATGTAGTACTCATAGATAAAGTAATGTTAAAATTATAAAACATAAAAATGAAAGTGTGATGTAAAAGCTTGTGCCTCTTTTTAAAGAAAATGTATACTTACTGTGATTTGTTAGTACTTACTAATAATACTAAGTATGGTGTTTTTATTTAATAAAGCTGATAAAAAATAAAAATGAAATTTCATATAAAAAACCTTAATGAATGAATGAATGAATGAATAGCCACACCACTCGACCACGGAGGTCTTGTGTAAAATTTTAATATATTTTCAAATTCCGGTTTCATTGGAGGAGATTTAATTGAGATAGGTAGGTACAAACTTGCAGTTTCCTTAAAATAAGATGCAAAAATATTATTTATTTACTTTACAACACTCTTTTTTAGAAGTGCTAATTTTATGAGATAAGTACCACCAACTGTAAGATAAGTACCTAACAATATCACTACCACAATACTTACACTTTTTTTAATTTACTTTTAATACTTAGTTTTACATTAAACCCTTCTTTTTTCCATTTAGCAATTTAATGAGCAGCTGGCGGATTTACGTTAATGAAACGTTATGTAGGTAAATTACTTAAACATAGAGGCATTAGAAGACTTTTGACGGTTTATTTATGACTCGACACTTGCAGACAGTTCACAACCCGTGCAATTCTTATCAAACTATGAGTGACGTCTGTCTATTGTAGTTGTACAGTTAAGTATAGTAACAGTTTTTATTTACTTTTTAATGCCTTGGTGCCTTGTTAAAAATGATGATTGAAAATAATATTTGTTCACGGACTTTACTAAGATCTCACACGGACTTCTTGAGAGAATTTTAAAAGTGATGGTGCACTGTTTTGTTTTATTTGCCAACACTCATGCACGTTCACGGGACACTTAACGGTTAAATAGCCCACCATTATTTCACATTAATAAACTCAAACTCAAAACGTTTATTCGATGTAGCTACATATAACGTATAGGCTTAATTTCTGAACTTAATACTACTAGAAACAACACACACATTGCTACAACGAAAAGGAGCCCTGGCATGATGCTACAGCAATAATAATAGACAAAACACAATTTTTAGAAAATAAAACAAAACTGCAGACTTGACGCTTTACTTTCCCGCCATAGGAGACCGACGCAACAATTTCCGCCCGTCAAGAAAAGATACAGAACGGAAAAACAATTTTAAAATAAATAAATCTAAAAAGTGACAAATATCATAGTGACGTCAATTCCATACAAAATCCATTTAAAAGAATATCGCTATGACAGTTTCTACAAAGTTTCTCTATCGAGACGACTGCAGTATGCAGTCTACTGTCCTATCGTCGAAAGCCTAGTCCGAGCGTTTAATGTCATACATAACAAACAAGCCGATTTTAACGCCGATCAACAAAGAAATAAACACGAACTAAGACAATTGATACCTCTAAGTAGGTACTTGACAAGCTATTTCCTACACCCCAGATAATTCTAGGCAAGGCTTCGCCTAAAGTAACATGACACTAACCGGCTTTCGCTTTGACAGCGCGCAGGTAATGTGACACTGGCGCATAACACAGCGCCGTATTCAGAATGATACGTTCGCATTGTTCGAAGATGCAAACCGATGAGCATTTGGTATGCGACGCTCGCGCCGAAACGTGGAAGAATCTGAGACAGCGCTAGTGTGTAGGGTGACCTGTTCAACAGTTAATACATACATATAATCACGACTATTATCCCGAAGGGTTAGTCAGTCCTCTGCCATAGTCCACTTTTCACGAAATAGCGACTGCACGTATGTGCTCAGCGTGACAGGTGGTGAGCCCATCGCCGCTCTATGCACATGGATGTATGTGCAGTCTTCAGTCCGTTAGTCGCTTTTTACGACACCCAAGGGAAGAGAGGAGGTGGTAGGTAGTATCCTTTTACCGCTACGCGTCACGGATAAATTCATTCTATTTCGACATTGACTCTACTGACATTATCTTTTTTTGGAGATAACTTTGCTGTTCGTTTCTATGACTTTGCTGTTAACATTCAGATGACTTTGCCGGATTGTGACGAGAGAGAAAATCTTTTTAATACTTACCAAGTTAAGTATCAAGTAACCTAAGAACATTGCCAAGGGCGTATCATTCCCTGAGCGCTCTCTTGTTAGTTGGGTCTTGGTGTAGTTTCTATCTTAAATGGCTATTCTTAGACGTTGGCAATAAAAGTATCTGTTATTATTATCACTTATTGTGTGATCGAATCATGAGAAGAAAGTCCATTAAGTATTTACAAAAGCTCAATAAAGCTTTTAACAGGTTTGGGAATGGAAATATTTATTGTCGCTTATTTGTTACTTAATTGTGATGAAGTCCCTGACGCCTATTTTAGGTTTATTACCTGAGTGACAGAGACCAGTGCCCTCTTCGTTAACAAAAGTACTTCAAATGACAAATAAAGTTATAACGTCAAATTGAGAAAAGCAGCTGAGTATGTCCCAACGGCCCAGTCACTCACAGATGTATAGTTTGATAAACACTTGTATAAACACATTTTGACATCACCTTGTTCACAAGTTATTATCAGAGCTTGTTAAGGTTAAAGTACAATGTAGGCGTTATTGCAACAGTCTTTATTATATGTAAAGTTAATTATGATAACAAATACGCTCACCATAATGGTGGCAAGTATGTATGTATAAAGGCATACATATGTCAATGTGACGTACGCAATACGTCAGTACAAGTAGGTATTAAAGTGGTTGGGACCACAGAACAGAAGAGCGATCAAACATTTATCACTGTATGTACTTTTAAACGTCACCGGTGCGCGATTGTTCGGTAGAGTAACGCTTTTCTTTTGTTTTTATTGTAACATTTTTTTTTAAATAATACTTATTACGTATTTTTAAAATCCACCAACCCGCATTGGGCTGGTTGGTAGGTTATAGCTAGGGTTGCCAACTTTTTTTAGGACGAATAAAATATTTTTTCATTTTGTTAAAGAACAAAAATAAAGTAAATAAGTAGCATAAGAAAAGAGTATTCATTTATTTGGCCTTAAAAGCGTATATTTTGTTGCTCTTTGCAACATTTAACAAATATTTGTATTTTACGTAAATAGTTTTACGTAAAAAGAGTATTTTAGCGTACTTTATTGGTGTCGTAGATTATAAAGTACGTCTACATGAAAAAGAGGACAATACTCTATTTTAGAGTACAGGTGGCAACCCTAGTTATGGCCCAATGTTATGTTGCCCATGTGCTTTTTAGTTCTGTAGTATATTTATTGGTTAAACCACTGCCACAATCAGATCGGATGTTCCGGGTTCGATTCCAAAAAGGTGGTGAATACTATACTCTGTTTGTTTGGTAGGGCTTGTTCTAAATCCAGCTGACTATTTACCACACTATCTTATCTTAGATTGTAGCTGTTACTATAATGTTAGTAGCATTGTTGCGTTCTAACAGTTAGAGATAAGATAGCTAGCCACATGGCTGAGAATACCAGCCCCCTTAGACGAGTGGCAAATGCTCACCCTCTGTCTATTCGTAATTCGTTGTCCAATTCACGCGCGCTGCTATACTTTTCAATAGTAATTGGCATAGTACACAGCATGTTCGGGAATTACGAATAGACATGGGGTAAGACGATAAGGCCGACGGTGCCCATCTTTGGACTTGTTTAAGGTTCTTTGTGTCTTTGTTTTGAAACTCACCATATCTATGAAAATAATATAGGTAGTAGCAATTAAATATTGGTATCTCTTACCTTTTTTTATTATCGAGTGATATGAAGAATAGAATAGAACATTTTATTGAATAACTGTTACATTGTATCTTATTACTAGGTGTAATTGTAATAGGTCGGTCCTAACAGTTACCCATAACGGGCATTACAATAAGTTTATAATTATTAGATAATATAATCCAGCATTGTATTATAAATTCAATGTAAATTAGAATAAAAAAATATTAACAATAGCCATGTCAAAATTACAATTATTTATAATTGTTACTTCGTACAAATTGGCAAATTTATAATATATATATATGGCGGTAAAAGTTAATATCTTTTTCTCTTTAAAAATAACACGCAAGGAGTCGTCATATTTTATTCTAAATATTGTTTTTAAGCGCCTTTTTTGCAACAGGAAGGTACTTTTTACATTGACTGAGTTACCCCAAAATATTATCCCGTTGCTTAGGACGGAATAAACGTTTCCATAGTAGGCGTTGATCGCTACCTCTACAGATGATACGTCAACCAACACCGATAAAGCCAAGACACAAGCTGTTGATTTTTTTAATTAATTTTATCAATATGGAGTTTCCAGTTTAAATTTTTATCTAAGACTAAGCCCAAAAACTCTTTAATTTCGACTTCATCTATTTTTGTGTGGTTTAGTTCAATATTTAGATTAAGTGGCCCTCTTTTGTAATTTCTAAATTAAACGAACTTTCATCTAGAGTCCATCCATCTTTTCTTTGGTCTAGCTCCTCCTTTATCCCTCCATATTCATATATGAAATCCGTCTTGCCACATGACACTCTTCCCTTAGACATCTTATCATAACACAAAATATAGGCCCTTTAAAGTATTTTTCTCATTTCGTGAACTCATTTATACACTGCATGTCGTCAGTGCTCGCGTTTTGGCAAGACGCCCGGCATGGCTATAAAATTAAAAACAAAGATCTCTTTGTCTCTTTTACTACGTCTTTCGTATAGATAGAGAACACACAGTTTCGCTTTCACTGCCGGGTTCCACAATCATGCAATTTTCCGAGACACAATTCTATCATTATGTAGATGATTGAAGGATCAAAATTCGGTTATCCATCCTTTCTATACAGACTTTATACTGTTTGTTTGCATTTGTATTTCGTAATTGTAAAATAAAAAGAAGTTCTAACTTATTAAATTGATTAACGCTACACAGATAAGCTCTACAAAATGTTCACTAAAATGTATAATTGTAAATTAAATAATATTTAAATGTAATACGCTTTTTACGACTCTATAAAAAAAAACTAGTATTTCGTAAATTTATTTGTACAAATGGTCTAATTTATTATAAGTAATACCATTTGGTGCATTTGAAAAAGATAATTATGTTGGTATCTATAAAACGTGCAACCTTTTGTATGCTACTGCATCGTTAAATATTGTTAGTACTAGAGATAAGAGGCTATTTGAATAAGTAATGTATCAATCAGAAAATGAAATCAAGCATTGCTAGTTATTTATGATCTATAAATGGCACTACGTTTATTAACTTAAAATGCATGGTACATATTCATCGATATCGTATAGTAAATACAACGACGAATTGAATTGAAATGAAAAAAAGCGTAAACGAAATTATACTTTAAATATTTTTCTTGACTTATTCTTTTTTCTTATAATTTTGTAGGTGGATTTGGAGGTATCCTTCTTTGATAGAGTGAACTTTAATTTAACGAAATTAATGCGAAAAAAGATTTTTATTCTTCAAATCTCTCTTACGTTTTTTTAAGTTTGCTAGTTGCAAAAGCTGTTCACATCTGTAATTATAAGCACTAGCTATGTTAACTACAACGATGTGCTCTTATTTTACTGTTTTGTTAAACGTTGATGGGCCTTATATAAATAAGCTTGTCAGTACGAACACTTGGATCACTCGCAGACCGATCGCGGTCGATAAGTTCTTTAGAAATTACGTTGCTAACGTACGCAGTAACCTAGTTAAATACGTTCGAAGGCATGAAGTTTATAAATTATTGAGTGCCACAGTAAACTATGTGATGCCTGGACTAGTGACAATGACAATTGTACCGTGCCTTGTAAAAGTATTCAAATTCATTCAACTGCGTATTGTTATTTGACGGTCCGGAAGAATAACGTCATATCTGCGAAACAACTATTTCGCAGATATGACGTTATTCTTCGTAACCGTCAATATGTCGTCTGCGTCTGGTATAAAATCATTTGGGAGGGATTAACATTTCTATAGGTACAACATACATATTGAACAACAATACGAAAATACTCGCAGACAAACCGATTATCAGTGAATATTGAATACATACCCCACTATTGTTGCGATTGAGTTATTCCTACACGAGGATCGATTGGCCTTTATCTCACTAAAGTTAAGTGTGAATGAGAATTAGGACGAAAGTGATAGTAGACAACACCTGGATTCGTATTCATTCATTCCTTTGTTTAGCAATATAGGACCTGGCTTAGTTATAAAATAATAGGAAATACATTAAGGAATTAAAAATATAAGTAATCATAATATGTTAGTATTTTATAATTATTTTAAATTGACTGATGTATTTTTTTAATGTTTCACTATCAATATCTTGTCTGTGAAAAAACCATAAATCGGTTACTAATAATGTAATTTCAATTGTGCCTGGTTTGGCAGGTAACTCAGGCTATGGCACTCGGACCAACTATGACATAAAACATAAGAACGCTTATTTAAAAACTCAGGGTTACGTAGTATGGATACCACCAGTAATTAATGATTGACGGCCGAGTGGTTGAGTAGTCAGCGACCCTGACTGCGCAACCCACGATCCCGGGTTCAAATCCCGGTAGGGGCAAATGTTTTGTGTGGTGAGCACGGACATTTGTGACGGAGTCATGGATGTTTATTAACATTTATTTATGTTTATCCGTTATTCCGTCACTATAGTTCGGGCTATGCTTAGTATGGAGATGAATGATTAGTGTGACAGTTGTGGCCTCGGTGGCCGCGTGGTCAATCGCTCGGCTCGATATCCGGAGGTTCCGAGTTCAATTTCCAGGTCATTATTCGTTGCGTTTGGCAGCCCTTTACCCTGTAGTGGGAGAGGCTGTACTTTTTTTTGTTGATCATTAACATTCCAGAATGTCTTTTTTGTTGATGATGAATAAGCTATCTAATTATTTAACTTCAATACACACATACTTATAATCACGATTATTATCCCCGAAGGGTTAGTCAGAGACTAGGCAACGAGGACAGCAAAAGCAGTGCTCTGCCATAGTCCACTTTTTACCAAACAGCAACTGCATAATGTAATGTGCTCAACATGACAGGTGATGTACCCGTCGCCGCTCTATGCTGTTGGATGTATGTGCAGTCTTTAGTCTGTTAGTCGCCTTTTACGACTCCCAAGGAAAGAGAGGGAGTGGTAGTATTCTTTCTCCGCTACTCGACACGGTTAACTTCAATACTAGTCTAGAATTTGACACACCGACGGAATGGACGGACCGGAAGTCATTTGACACACCGACCTCAAGTTCCCATAATTGGCTCTTACTTATTATGTCAAGTCGTTCGATCGAATCAATAGGTATTCCTAATAGGAAATACATAATTTAAGGTAGAAATGACGAAGGATATCCTCATTAGTAGCTATGGTTGTAATATCAAAATTATGGAGTTCAAAGTAGTTTTTATGGTTAAACGGTTACTATCTACAGAAAAATATGTTTTGAAAATTTATAAACGAAAACAATACTAGTTCTCACGACTTTATGTTAATTTTAATATTAGAGTTGACTTTTGTAGAGTCCTTCTTTACAACATTGACTCATTTATTTTAAACTTTTGCGAAAACTGGCACGTTTCATATTTAATAAGTATTTAAGTGGACTACTTAGAAAACAGGCATATAGCAATAAGATTATATAATAAATAAATGTACTTCTTAAAATCCAATTTTTTATAAGGTATTAAGAGGGTTTACGGATTTCGGTTTACCATACAAACTTCTAAGTCGAAATTTTTAAAAATCAATAAGTAAGCCAATTTTGATGAAAATTTGCATGCCAAAGTAAAACACAGGGATCTAAATAGTTCGTTAAAACATTTTTTAAAAACGTTTATTTAACTAAGTTATTGCGATTTAAAACTTTCTATAGTGGACTTTAAATCACAATAACTAAAGCTAAATTAACGTTTTTTAAAAATGTTTTCAAGTTTCATCAAAATTAGCTTATTGGTTTTAAAAAATTTCAACTTGGAAGTTTGTATGGGAAACCGAAATGCGTACACCCTCTTAATTATTATTATTATTTTACGCATTGTAATAAACAAACACTTCAAAAAAATTAGTGGTATGGCTATTAAACAAACTACTTAGATCATTTAATTTCAATTATGAAGGGTTTAGCCTAGCAGTTGGACAGTTTTAATTATAAACCTTATCTTTAAAATAAAGCAAAAAGAAAAGCTGTGGTCTCTTCCTACCCGTGTTGGACCAACATAAGCTGTTTTCTATGCGTGATGTAGGTACCTATATAAGTGAAAAGATGATATATTCCGGAATCAGAAGATTATCTGGATCTTACTACATATATAATGCTTCACCTATTGCGATCATAAGTTATAATCAATAATACGTGCATTGCTACGACCATCATTGTAAGCGGAGAAAAAGTTACTTCCTATGGCAATTGTACTGTACAGTCGGCGAGAAAAGTATCTGAACACAAATAATTAAATATTTTTGATTTTGATTTGATTTGAACAATTTTGTGCGCACCTAATATTAATAACTTAAATCAAATCAAAATATTTGTAGCACTCATGTTCTGGTTCTTGAAATTAATAAGTATCAAACATGAACTCTACCATGGTACAGCAATTTTACTGAAGATAAAATACAAATTATTTTCGAAAAAATCACTCATAGTCATAGTCATAACATTATAAAACACATATTTATAAAAACAACAACATGCTTGTTGTTATAATAGCCATTCAATACAAGTTTCAATACAGAAACTTAGTTTGGGCAAAATAATTGGTGTAAGTATGGAAAACTTATTATTTGGCTTTTGTAGCTGACTGTACGTAATAAGAATGGTGATGTATCACCGATTTCTCTCTTTATTTCGGGGCGAGCCGTTTGCATAAGGTTTCGGTGGTTGGAAGCAAATGTGTGTTTATGCTGGAATATGGTCAACTTGGCTGGCTTATTGACTTAACAAAACACATGGTGTTTTCCTGGCGATGCGATAATATATATATTTAATGTGACACGTCATAGTGACTACATCCTGCCTGATGGTAAGCAGCCGATGCAGTCCAAAATAATGAGAGCGCTCCTCACCGTGGAACAAGCACGGTATCAAGCGCAACCCATTCATGACGGCCTGCATAATTGACGTTTAAAAGACCCGGGATTATAGGATACACATGCGCCGGCAGAGAATTCCACAGCCGAATGGTCTTACAGAGGAACAACTTGCCAAATTTTTTGGTACGAGTGCTGATATTCTGCACAGTATGATGGTGGTTCCTAAGACCAGCACGTGTAGTCCTGGACAGGAAAGGAGAGGGCAGGATTAGATCAAAAAGTTCTTCAGAATACTCTCCGTAGTAATTGAGTGAAGCAATGTCTCTACGCAGCTGGAGGTCCTCAAGAAAGGCTGTAACCTCAGCAACTCCTATAATGCGTACCGCTCGCCTTTGCAGTCTATCAAGTGCATCGAGGAGGTATTTAGCGGAGCCGTCCCATAGATGAGAACAATATTCCATACTCAATCTCACCTGAGTCTTGTAGGTAAGGGTTTTACATAAACAACTATTTTTGTTAGAGATTTTTTAATTGGACAACGATCAGCATGCCAGAATTAAAACATAACTCAAATAAAATTAATGTTTACTTTATTGTAAGGTGATTGATACAAATAAAGCCTACCTAATTTTAAATGCCTTTATTTCAATAATTCTTATTGATAACAAATAAAAAATTGGTAATTAAACATCGTTATTTTTTATTTGAGAGTAAATAATTAGAAATTAGATCTCAATTCTGATCACAATCAGGGCATAAAAATGCTTCTGAATCATCTTTGGTTACTCCGATGCAATGCTCGTGATACCATTTTAAAGTATTTGCATGGTCGCATAATCTGCTACTTTTGTTTTCCAGACAAGCATATACAGTACACCATCATTTATTTTCCTTTCCTTTAGAATTATTTCCTGCTTTTTATTGACACCGGCATCACTTTCTTTTTGTTTTCCGAGGCAATTGTACTGTTCTTATATTTCTAATACGGCCTACCGTGTTGAAATAAAGCCTAGGCCTTATTCGATATTACCCTCCGTTTGTCTTTAAAAAATTCTAATAAATGCATCTATGGCCAATAGTACAGATAAGGAACATGAGTAGCTAATCGTAATATCAAGAAACAATTGCTTTAAGAAGCATAAACTAAAACCTACGGTTACGTAGACGGCCGAAGGGTAATTGTTTAGTAAAAAATGTCCGAAATCACAATATTTTTAACAATAATTATAACTAACTAATAATTATAACAATATTTATAACACTGAAATCGCGGACCTCTCTCGAAGGATGCGTGCCAACTGTGGTGGGGAACTCGGAAAAGGGCGCTTGCGATTGCGAATTAGATCGGGTTATAGGGCGTACCTGTACATATCTGTGGGGGTTTTCGCGGATGCATTAATTTATCACTGTTTTATAACGTATAGGCTGTATTGAAACATAGGCTTTATTTGTATCGAGTACCTTATTACCCTTAACCTTTATATCTCAATCAATAACAGAGTAAAAAAAAATGTTAAAATGGGGGTTTGCGCGGATGCATTAATTTATCACTGTTTTATAACGTGTATAGGCTGTATTGAAACATAGGCATTATTTGTATCAAGTACCTTATTACCCTTAACCTTTATATCTCAATCAATAACAGAATAAAAAAAAATTGTTAAAACTCGCTTTTTTCTCCGTTGTGAGTAAGTGATAAAATGTTCTGAGATAGGTATATTTAGGTATTTACAGTTACAAATAGATCGAAGCGTACTAAAAAGTCAAAAATATTTTTACATAAAGTTAAAGAAAACATTACTAATTCAGTGTACAGTGTTTCAAAACTCTAACCACATTGCACAAAGGTTTAGTTTTCATGAAAGCTAGCTAACACATAACCACTGATTTCCCGTGCTATCTGTACAGTGTACGTGTATCGTTTTCGATGTAAAAAAAATATGTTTATTTCAGGCAATTTATTATGCAACCTGTATAAGAATCACAGTCAGGTAATTCAAAAATAGAATTTCAATTTAAAATTGTATTGTATGAGTGTGTTTGTTAATAAATGTATTCCTTTCTTTCTAAAATTAAACCACTCTATTTCCCACTATTAGTAGCGACATATCTATCATTGCAATGCAGGTCGTAGCACTCGTAATTGCGCCTTGTAATGATACTCGCGAAGTTTGAACCGTCGTCGTCGCACAGTGGTTCAAATGACCGAACTAGTTGGACTATATTTTTACCGACAGTTTTATTTTTAGCTTTAAATGTAACGTTGTTTTTTGCGTATTTGCCAAAATGTATAGAAAAAATAAAGGCAAGTCCTATTTGCGACAAAAGTTACTTACAATTTTTTCTGTTGACTTTACACAAAACATGAATAGGTACTACACGCTTCATCGCGCACAAAAGCAATTGCAACTTATTGTGCCTCACCTTACTTTCATGTGGTAATACAATAAATGTGATAAAATGAATGATATCATCACGTAATTAAGAAACTTTTAGTACTTAGAAATTAATTATGAGCAGGATAGTTATATGTACATATTTACAAAACTATCACGGCAATTTACAGATTTTGCGAGTGTAGTGGAAATAAGGCTGCCTTTTGGTCCAGCTTAAACCGCCACTCGAACCACTGTGCACAACGCTTTCGTGCGTTCAGCCGCATTATCTCTGACTTCAGTAGATCTTGTCCTTGGCTAAGTGGGTCACCGTGTCTCATCTACACCATGTGCAATGGAATGAGTGATTATGTGAAAGTGACACGTTACATGATACTGACAATTGACAGTAGACCTTAACACTATAGTAATAGGTTATTAAATCGAATAACGACCCAACCACCCATGCACAAATCGACTATAACTCCGAGCGACGGTACGTGTCATTTTTTGCGCACCCATTTCTATTTCAGGTATTCGAAGGTTTGATTCTCGAGTGGGGCGGTGTCATTGGCCCTCCCAGACGGCCAAAAGTAACGGTGCATGAGTTAGCATGAGCTAAGACTTACATCATTATTTATAACCATATATCGTAATAGGTGGAGTTTTTTTGTTAGGTCCTTTATGTGAACCCGGGCGGGGCTTAGTTATTTCTTAGGTCCGGGTGAATAATGTTACATGTAATTTTTTTTTAAATACCTACATTTTATATGCGTTTAACTGGAAAACAGTAGATCTTTCAAATAATTAATAATAAAAAAGAAAGCGTGATGAGGAAGCGTTTGACATTCATCTCACCAGATGTAAGTATCGAAAAACCGACTTTATAAAGAAAAGATATTGACTCTAACTGTGGGATGGGAACACAACAAAATTATATACAAACATAAATAAGATGGTAAAAGCTAGGCAGGAGGACTTAGAACCAACCCTACCGTCAACTTAATCGAGCATAATGTTTACACCTTCTGGGAATCGTACCTGGGACTTCTAAATGTAATTCTTCAAGGCGGTATTTCTTAGTAGTATATCATTTCCATTTTGTAGTTCCCCTCTGTATGTCCTTGTGGCTTACATTGCTCTTTTAAAACGGTTTTCTTTTGTTCTTAAAGCATAACCAATCTCTTTTGTTCGACGATAATTAAGTGTTGCTTTTATACAGTGGTTTTATTTGTAAAATACTTAGGTACTTCGAAGGTATTCTTATGTCTTGCAATGAAATCGAGTGTTATTTTTATCTCCTTTTTTATTTAAAGAAAGATATAGGTAGGTACACGGGCGTAATCATATTGATCTCCGAAAAAATGTTTTTAACATTTTCGCTGAAAGTGTGTTTGCCCCATGGTATATAGTGGTTTAGGGCCATGAGGACGTATGAGGGCTCAAAAGACGCAGAATTTGAATAGCTCCCAGGTGGTGAATTAATTTTTTGTAAAAGTCGAAAACTTTTATCGAAAAATGAAAAAAAAACAAAAATAAAACCTTGATTTTTTAACACCTTCCCTCGGAATATCTTTGATATCTCGTGAGCGAGGTTGAAAAATCGAATAACTGAAAAAGATACCTGGAGATATTGTGACTAGTAACATTTGATATCTTATTTTTTTTTTTGTGGGAGTGATAGGGGGGGCGGTATGCTCCCTCTTAGCGGCGCGTGGAGCGTCGCCGTGCGGTATTACTCGGGCGTCATAGCCCTGTGGAACTTCGCAGCTTTGAGATACGAAGATCTTAGACGCGGAAAATTAAGGGCTTTAGGATACTATAAACAAATTTTGAAAAAGTATTTTATTTCTTCTGAAAATAAAAAAAATCTATGCTTTATACGAAGATCTTTTAGGACTTATAGACGTAGAAAATTAAGGGCTTTAAGATAGTATAAACAAATTGTAGAAAAGTCATAACTTTAAAAAAATATATATTAGTAATCTATAATAGCTAGGTTCATTTTCAATGCCCTTTCAAGTCGTGTAGAGCACGAGATCTGTGATTTTTTTAAACTTGTCATTGAAATAAAACTTTTTAACGAGTCTATTCGCGATCACTTCATTTTAGTCTTTCTGTGAAATGTCAAGATAAGATCAGATAATAATTATGACAGTTGATAAGTGTTAAATAAATAAATAAGTTAATGAAACGCGAGTAAATGTAGAATCGTTAAAAGTGTTTCACACCAGGGACAATAACTAAGTTAAACACTATTTGCTAACTGTCTTTAGTAAATTATTACGAAAACAACAGACTTATGAGTACCTAGTAATTGTTTAGTGTAATGAGTCGACTAACAAATTAGCTAAAAGCCGTGTGACATCGGACGACTATTCCCGGATGGTATCATATTGTGTACAAATGTACACAAAGGTACATTTGTGTCGAGTTATTACGTTTGCTCAGTTATTTTGTAACGATTTTGCTATTACGGGATAGGTACTGAAAATAGGATTAAAACATATCGTATTATTGTCAGCAATGCCTTAGCAGTCGGACGTTAGGACGTAGTCTGACGAACTTAGGGAGCAACAGAGTGCAATTATAAAAGCATAAATGTTCAGGTTAAACTCCATTTTGTTTAAAACCTCATACTTACTTATTTCTGTATATTCTGGATTAAACAAAATATTATGTGTGTAATATTATGTGGTATCTTCACGCAGTCTCTTAATTAGAGCGTAATTTTCTTTTCTCTGGCTCTAAAACTACAAATTCGTAAAAAGTGTTTCATTGTATTATAATTTCTGTACCAAACACAAATTGACCACTGATGCTAAACAATAAACAAATATAAATTAATATGCTACAGTCAGCAAGATGATTGCTGTCATTATAATAAACCAACTTTACTAATGTTATTATTATCTCGTTTGTCTGTATAATTGTTTGATTAGTATCATAATCAATAATAGAGCATGTTTTATTTGCGGCGTGCGGTCAAGCGGTGGAAAATGACAATTTAGTTTAGAGCGTAGTCATCCGTAAAAAAGTGTTTCATTTAAATGTGTAGTGCTCGCTTATACCTCAGAAAACAATGAGCGTAGTCATGTTATTTATTTATGTTTATTTACTAAGACCCTGGGTTCCATTCTCAGGTGGCGCAAAGTACCTTTCTGATTCCTTGGTGCAAAGCCCGGGATTGCGTTCACCAACCCGATTTTTATGGTTCCGTAGCCAAATGGCAAAAACGGAACCCTTATAGATTCGTCATGTCTGTCTGTCTGTCCGTCCGTATGTCACAGCCACTTTCTTCCGAAACTATAAGAAGTATACAGTTGAAACTTGGTAAGTAGATGTATTCTGTGACTCGCATTAAGATTTTCACACAAAAATAGAAAAAAAACAATAAATTTTGGGGGTTCCCCATACTTAGAACTGAAGCTCAAAAATAGTTTTTTCATCAAACCCATACGTGTGGGATAATTATGGATAGGTCTTCAAAAATGATATTGAGGTTTCTAATATCATTTTTTTTCTAAACTGAATAGTTTGCGCGAGAGACACTTCCAAAGTGGTAAAATGTGTGTCCCCCCCTGTAACTTCTAAAATAAGAGAATGATAAAACTAAAAAATATATATGATGTATACATTACCATGCAAACTTCCACCGAAAATTGGTTTGAACGAGATCTAGTAAGTAGTTTTTTTTAATACATCATAAATTAATTAATAAAAAAAATACACTATTATTAAAACATCGATCAAAGTTTTATAGATAATGGTACGGAACTTATCGTGCACGATTGCAGCTCGCACTTGGCCGGTTTTTTGGCTAGCGTTATTAAGCCACAGCCAGCCAATTCTAGTGAAAACTTGATTGCAATAATAGAGGCCGTTTTCCAACTGTGAGACTGTGTGTAGGCCTTATTACTTATTATTTACTTCATTATTAGGAAATTAATATTGCAAAACAGTAATACAAAAAATAGGTATGTACTATGTAGCAACACATGATTAGGTAGTAGATAAATGCCAATTACACAACACCTTGCCAGTTACACAATGTACGATTATAATATAGGTAACTTATGTTTATGAGCATGACATAACTTATGAGTTTTATGACAGTAAAAATAATTATTGTTAATGTGTTAGAATAATAATTATTGTAATCGTAAAATGTAAGTATAATTATGTTTCTTGTTTTTACTGTGTGTTTGGTATCGGTTTGATGAAAAGCCAAGTAAAATAAATCAGTTTGTCGTGAGTGACGGAGAGATTAATTAATTCCGTGGATGTAAATAAAAGTCTGCGGAGAATCTTATTGACACTGCGGTCGCTTTATTTCACGATTTTCTTCTCTTTTTGCGAGTTCGTTTGTTAGTTTAATGGTTACAAAACTTTTTCTAGAGTAATTTATGCAAGTCTTAAGGAAAGTTCTCACCCGAAATACAACAAAACAACAGGCAAATTTCAACAAATAAGTAGTGTCGGGAAAAACAGGAAAAAAGGAAAAACTTGTCGACGACCAGTACCCCCGTATAGATTTAAAAAAATGTTACTACATAATATGAAAATATGTATACGTATGTATAAATATGCAAATACACCACAGTTGGAGGAGTTCTTTTATATATTGTTTAGTTTATTTTTCATAGTTTAGTATGTTAGGTTGCTTGTACCTATAATGCTCACTTAAGTGCATAAATACATATGCAACTTATAATAAATACAAAACTGTTACCTTAAAATAAATATGTTCAAGATTAAATACACTGGCGAGTATTAAATTTGGTACACTTATCAACAAAATTTATACTGAAAATATTCAATTATATAATTCTACTATCTCAACAATATTACTAGTCGTTAACGGTAAAGTAATTAAACTGTTCACTAACAATTATTGTTTAACTGTTTGTTGACCCTAAAAAACTAAAAGCAAAACAAACTCTTCAACCGCTAATTTAGATAAATACATACATACAATCATGACATTTATCCCCAAAGGGTTAGTCAGAGACTAGGCAATGAGGACCGCAGACGCAGTCCTCTGCCATAGTCCACTTTTTACCAAATAGCGACTGCACATGTGCCCAGCGTGACAGGTGGTGTGCCCATCGCCGCTCTATATGCTGTTGAATGTATGTGCAGTCTTTAGTCCGTTAGTCGCCTTTTACGACACCCAAGGGAAGAGTGGGGGTGATAGTATTCTTTCACCGTTACGCGACACGGTTAATTTAGATATCTACGATCAAAGTGTCTCGTCTCACACTCAACAAAATAGTTATATCACACGAACTTTGCCAGCTTTGCGGGCATTCGCGATAAGCCGCACGTAAACGATTCCATCTATCACACGACATTATTGTAATCAGCTACTTCAGACGGTCAATGTCGTATTTGAAATGAAGTTTTCGATCATGCTTATTGCGGATGCTGAATAATGGTGTTACAGCTATTTGTCATGGTTCCGTGTGTACATAATGTGTGCAGTTATTTTGCCACTGCCTACTATATTCCTGTGTATTGTGGTAATGTACTTACTGCATTGTAATTTTTTGACATGGCAACTTACTTTGTTCTGCTTTTATAAAAAACATGTACATAAGCTAGAATAACAGTATCTTATATAATAGGTCTCTGTCTACGTGGGTCGTACGATCGTATATTCTACGAAAAAAATTTTGAAGACGAAACGCAGCTAGACAGTAGTGTAGTACAGCTATGATCTGATTTTAAATTTCACAATGGGCAACTGATCCTTTCTGGTTAGTCCAAAGGTGGAAATACACTTCACCAGGAATCCTTAACTAATAAGTAACTCTTCACCAGGAATCCTTAACTAATGAGTAACTGGTACACTCTTAGGAATCGAACTGGGGGCAACTGAGCCCGTCGAGTCGCTTTTACACCATAAAAGTTGTTTTTTTTTAAATAATTCCTACTAGTAACAGTAATAAAACGTACTGTAATATTAATAAGGTAAGTTATCAAGGAAACCTGCATTATAGTTCTTGTTCAAAACTGTAATAATTCGTCCAAATGGTTTTAAAAAGAATAAGTAATTGTTTTTACTTATGAAATAGTAAAAAGTACTTTGTACCGACCGACGCTACCCAGTGGGATAAGATCGGTAAAATAATGATGACAAACATTAATTTTCTTTTTTTAAATATGATAAACTAAAACCAAAACTAAAACTAAAACCAAATATGATAAAATAAAACTAAACGTTATGTACGGAATTCTCAAATTAATATCACAACCATTGGTAGTTCATGTTATTGCGAACACATTTGTTTACAGCGGTTGATACCAGACCTATTTGTCAAGTCATGCCGATAAGAGCGACGATCTACTTATAATTATGTTCAGAAACAAACATTTTATTAATATCTGTATTGAAACTTGATCATAGCGTGTGAATTTAATAGGACTACTAACTCATTGCGAATGTGGGTTTTTATGGCCACGATAAGCTGATGAGTGTCTGTTACGTATGTGCTATATCAATTTGACGGTGTTATATTTATACAAGAAAAGCGGCTGATCTAGGTATTTTTTTAAATGTTTGCATCAGTATGTCTCACAGAACAGAAGAAAGAGATTCTGCCACCATAGACAAGTTGCAAACGCTCATCCCCTGTCTATCCGTAATTCGTCGTACAATGCGCGCGCTGCAGTATGTTTCTCAATGACAGTTTTCGAAAAAGTATTTTAAAAATTGAAAACGCATATTTTATACCCCGTACAATATTGTCTTTCTCGAAAAAGCTTTATTTAATTGAAAAAAAATCTTTATTCATTTCAGATTTTGTGCGAAAACGGTTGGTCACGGGACATATTGCCCTGTGACGTCACATTTCAATAAATATAGAAACTTATCTTGAAACCTGACAGATAGTTTTTTTAAATGTGAGGTCACATGAAGCTCAATCGTTGCCGCCCCTTGCCGCCTTTCGGGTCTTGTATCCACAGATAAAAAAAAATATTTTGTAAAAATAAAATATTTGAAATTACACAGCAGTGTACGATGAATTACGAATAGACAGGGGTGAGCGTTTGCCACTTGTCTAGAGGGGCTGTTCTGTAGTATGTATCTAAAAAACCCGGTGCTAGAAGAAGGATGGCACTACGGATTGATTTGAGATTGCCTATAGCCTCAAAGCCTCGATGTATGCATAAGACAGCCAAATTCAACAGAAATAAAATGCTTCCTCGATTTTCGCAGTGACAAAAGCAGTATTTCGCTGAGGTTAAATTTGGTGTTTAATTAAAGCGTACTTTATTTTTTCCTTTTCTGTATTTAAGTGCACGTGCGTTTGGCACACCGCCACATAAATGAGCTTTAAAACAGTAAGCCTATCGTGCAACGCGACTCCAAAGTTTAAGATTAAACCCTATTTTAAAATCATATTAACGAAACAATTTCGGTGTTGTAAATGACGTTCTCAGCCCTACCTCTTGCCGGACACCCGAAACTTTGTCGTGGTTGTTGTTACGTGCTTCGTTCGATTCGGATAGACCTTTTTGTGGTGCGTTTTCCATTCTGCAATTTCTCCTTCTATCAAACTATTTGTATGAAACGATACTGACAAATAAATAAATAAGTATCGATGAAGTTTGCAGTTGCCAACATTTATTTGCAACATGAACGATCCCGTTACATTATTAACACGAAATGACATTGAGCATAGTCGTACCGAACTAACTGTGCCATGTAACAATGAATTAATAAGTTAACAGTATGCGATGCGAGTGTCCGTATGGTACAGTCAGCATCAAAAGTAGCTTAGCATATGAAATTTTCAAATGATTGTTACGGTTGAAATGACCAGAATTGTCTGACATAGCTGTTGAGTCAAAAGTACATGACCGTTACTATAGGTAATTACAGATAAGTTATAATTATGAAAACAAAAAGTGTCATATAATTCTGAAATGTTAAATGATGAGTATGTAAAGACACTTACACGTGACTATTACTTTTGCCACATTCTTTTTGTTCAGTTACTTTTGATGCGGACTGTACTCTTGGTAAGTCGATGACCCCTTAATTAGTAGGTTATATACTGGGCTTCGAGCTTAACTAAGTGGCCGGTAGGTTGATACTTACGCCGTTTAATACGTTTTTAATTACGCTGTCAATTGTTTTATTAGATGAATAATTTAATGCCTTAGAAATGAGCCTGTGAACTGTACCTGGACAAAGGCCTCTTTTTTCTTTTTTCAAATCATACGGTTTTGTTTTTTTCATTTTCCTAGCGATTTGCTCCCACAGTATGGGAGCCATTATATACTATTTTTCTCTTTCATACCGTTGTCTCTTTTATTCCTCTCGCACTTTCATTCATAATTCTCTTTGTCATACATCTTATCTTTTTTACTTTTGCGGCTGGGTTTGCCGTCTATTTTTCTTAAGGACTTTATGCCATTTCATTTCCTAACTAACTTATCTTTATTTCTTTCATATGGTATTATTGATCAGTCATCACATCAGTTCATCACGCTTTCAACTGTGGGTTGATCAATGATTGAACTAAGTATAGGTACCTAAATATGTTCGTTTAAATATAATAATTTTTATGTTTTAAAAATGTAGCCGTTGTATAAAGAGATTGTTTAAAAAGCAAATTTTAATTTGCTAGAAATGCTAATATTAATAAATTATTAAGAGTAACTTAATCGCAATAAAATTGCATTGTTCTTATAAACGTAGGTTGTTTATTTGTGGTTTAAATTTTATTTCTTTTATCTGTGGTAAAATCAAACAATGCATCATACTTTGTTATTCAGAATGTTAACTGATGATAAAAAAGTACCTAAGTACCTAGGTAGGTACATAAAAATTAAGTGTACATAATAAGCAAGTAAAAAAGTGGATAAAGAAAAAAAAATTTTAACTTTTAACTCTTCTAAAGTTAATATAAAAAACAAATAGAATTTTTTTTTCTATTCGTTTTTTATGTAATTTGCACCATGTGATTGATTATAGTTATAATATTTATATATTTATCTTATATTTAGATTTATACGAAGTACCAGCTATCCGCCCGCGACTCTATCCGCATAAACACCTTTATTCCGTGATAGTTTCGCTTAAATTAAGAAGAGAGAGAAGAGATACTTACATAATATTATAATTGCCGAAATGTTTGTACGCGCATCACTTCAGAGCGGCTGCACCCATTTGGGTAATTCTTTTTTTGTTGTGTTTGTCAGGAATAGATTTGTGAGAAATAAAAATTTTGGAAATACGTCGCGGGATACCATTTCGGTAATTCTTTTATTGTTGTGTTTGTCAGGAATAGGTTTGTGAGAAATAAAAATTTTGGAAATACGTCGCGGGATACCATTTGAGTATTTTTTTTTGGTGTGTTTGTCAGGAATAGGTTTGTGAAAAATATATTTTGGAAATATGTCGCGGGATACCATTTGAGTATTTTTTTTGTTGTGTTTGTCAGGAATAGGTTTGTGAGAAATAAAAATTTTGGAAATACGTCGCGAGGTACCATTTGGGTAATTTTTTTTTGTTGTGTTTGTCAGGAATAGGTTTGTAAGAAATAAAAATTTTGGAAATTCGTCGCGGGATACAGGGAGTTTTTCATATAAAACTGGCTTCAAATTTCGCGACTTTTCGGGTGTTTCCGTTTTCATCCCATTGCCTAAATTAATTCCGTTATCATTCTCAACCTAAATGTTATTTGTGCAGAATTTAATGTCAGCAGATAAATCGAAATCAATCATAAATTATTGTTCAAAATAAAATAACTACTTCAGTACTGCGTAAGTAGTTGAATTAAAATAATTATTAACTAACTTTTTTGCCTGTCGTCAACAATTGAAAGTTATTGGTTATGCGTTGAAAGCGGCGTGCGTGAAATAATGGGTTGAAAACGGAAACAGTCGACTTTTCCCGTGGATTTTCCAAGTTCTTTTTTTTCATAAATCTTGTCCTAAAATAACAATTACAAACACAACAAAAAGAAATCGGTCGAGTCGCACAACACAATATGTGTTCACAAGACAGTGGCGATCTTTATTAGGTAAATATACTTTATCTGTGTCATATTATGATATTTTTAATCTTTCTATATTAATAATCGTACTTTTTACCTTTGACAAACTAATAATGTTCAGCTATTTGTAATAATAAATTCTATTCGTAGTTCGCAATCAATTGTAAAATAATTACTCGTATTAGTATTCGTAATAGTAGGTAGTACGAGTATTAGTTGCATCACTATATTAGACCAATACAAACACTCGCATTTATTTGTAAAGCTAACATTATTTATTTTAGAAATTCTGACTAATTGTATAGTAATATCAGCACGACCACACACAATGTTTAGCCTTACCTCAGTTCTATAATTAGATGGTTTACTATTCGGCGGTTTAAATGACTTGCAGTTTGCGATAAAGCTCTACCTACTCAAATTCACAACTTGTGAAATACCTACTGTTCTAGTTCTACATATGGGGAAAAAATATTCCCTATTCAACATAAATGAATTTTAAAACACGGGGAGTGTATTGCTGCTTGCTGTTTTACATGTGACAAACTAAATTCTGTTTCAATCACTGTCGTCTTTTATAATACGAATAAATAATGTAACTACGTAGATTCGCAGTTTTTATTTGTGTCTGCTAGGTGGATAGATAGGTACCTATCTATCCGATATATACTGACTATGGAAGTTCTTTTGCAGACAATTTATCGTACGGTATAATTTGTTAGGCAAATAATAAATCAATAGTCAGAAACAGAAATATTTACCTATAATACAGGAAGAATGACGTGTGTGGCGATGATAATCCGAAACTATAATATTGTGCTCGAGACAAATTTACGTGGCAACTAAAACGATGAACTTATTTTTGCAAGTTATAGTATTATTATTAGTATTATAAGCATACTTTGGATGTGTTACAAATTAAAAGAACAGTCTAATATCTAATAATGATAAAGTTTTAGATCAGTATAATCGGTCACGAGAGACCGTAATAAATTTACTTAAAAGTATACCAACATTATTATAAACCAGCTTATTTTTCGTAACCGTATTGCGGCCCCCCAAGGAATTGATATATATCAAGGAGTTAATTAAACAGTTAACTATTAAAATAAGTAAATGAAAAATATTAAGTATTACACAAAATATTTTTTTTGTCACTATACAATTAAATATAGGTTACACTTATAAATTAATTAATGGTCAGAGATAGCGTCCGGTACGAGACATACAATATGAAGGTTGTATTCACATATTACAGTTATTTGATTTTTTTATTTGCGTGTTGAAAAGGCATGCTTTAATAGGAATATGAATTTCAAGGTAACGAAAGAAATGCATGTCAACAGATAAGATTGAGAAATGTGTCGCTACGCAAGTAAAATTACAATATGTAAGTACTTCGAATAATTGTTTTATTTTGTTTAATTCATTTCCATAGAAACAGAAATAAATCATTAATTTTAAAGTTAACTGTTTAGTTTAGTTACTAACTAAAATAAACTAAAACTTTAAGTCGATTTCCCACCAATCGACTTGCAGGAAATGGAAGGTTTTGAAATTATGGCAATGATTGTCGTAGCACAGCAAAAAAATTGAGAGATGCACAGCCCTTATACCACGACAATAGGCAAGGAATTCCAATCATTGTTACTTGTGTGTTTTTAGGGAGAGGGCGAGCAGGTATCCAGGCAGCCATAAATTACGGTGTCTGTAAAACGTACGGCGGCCTTTACATTCAAACCGGTTGCAGGCCAGTGCTAATGTCAAGTAAACATGAATGAAGTTTGCATTCAACTATTTGGAGTCGCACGTTTGCGATATCGTTATCAGCGCACGCTTAACGCGATTTTTTCGCTTAATAACATTTGAAAACATTGTTAAAGTGACGTAGAGCTTAGTACGTACAAGGTTTGCGTGTCGAAAACATCTTTCAGTGATGCTTTCATGAACGAAAATTGGATCGTGACCGACGAAAACACTTACTTTAACTAAATGACTAAGCATTATTTCACACATAGATAATATTGGTGTATAGTTTTAACGTACCACTCACGTAAACGTCGCTGAAAAACTTTACGGAACGACACCACCGTACACCTGGATCAATAGGTAAACATAAACACGTCTATGTCGCTCTAGAATCGCACCGCAAACTATAAAAGCGTGTTAAAATAATCAATTGACAGACTCACCTCGCGTTCAGTCGGCGGGTTACAGGTTATAGGTTATGTGACGGAAGCACAGGCCACGTGTGTATTTTTAGCGAGCAGCACAGCACCGCTCGGCGCGCGGGTTAAAATCAGAATGAGGGATGTCTGCGTCTGCGGACCGGCTGCGAGTTACTACCGTACGCATTGCAACTCGTGTCGTCTGTTGCGTCACCGGCCGGCCCGTTATACGCGTGAGCTGTGTAGGGCGCGCGGCGTGCGCTTACTGCTGAGCTGGTGGTAGAGCCACTAGTCGAATAGAATAGAATAGATGTATTTATTTGCAAAAAAAATGTTTTTTTACAGTTGTTATTTTTAGTTTATAGTTTGTTGATTTTTTTAAAAATAGTAAATATAAATAAATAAACTTAATGTACGTAATATTCAGGTGTTATGTTGTACACTCTATGCCTTTTAAATCATGCAAATTAATAATAAATTATTTATTACTATTACATATTATTAGCCTCAATTGTCCCATTGCCGGGCAAAGGCCTACCCTAATAAATCAAAAGGATTTTATTTTCCAAAAAGTATTTTAAAAAAACACGTTTTTGAGGCATCTTTAGAAAGTAGGTAATAATAGTCATAAAATAACTTACTAACTTTAAAAATTAGACTCATCGACTTATTCGCTAATAAATGTAGTAAGTAGGTAAAGTCACGAGCACCAATATGTATACACTTTGACTCTTATTCCATTGTATTAAGAGTGACAATTGTTTACATATTTTTGCTCGTGACGTATACAATATGTAGTAGCATTTTTTGTAACAGTTATGTCACCGTAACATGTTTTTTTTTAAATACTTAGATAAGTACTCTTTTCGGTTGTTCTTTTATGCTATCGGGTATAATAATATTTTATTGAAATTACTGGTGCCATACCTATATAATATAGTTTTCCACAACCAAATAGCGTTAGATAAACAATTGACAGTCTTTTGTTTAATAATTAGCGTAGCGGCCCGCCCGCGCCTTCGTCTTAACTTAGAAGCTTAAGGCTTGCCTCACACAGCCGGAATGGCTTTCTGAATTCAGAATCTGAATTTAAGATTCTGAATTACGGCACCTTGACTCACACATTCTTAAAAATTCAGATTGATCAGTAGTCTTGTGACTCCCGGCATATGCAAACGTCTCAGAGACGTTAACCGCTTGCTGTTTCAACCAGGGTTGCCATTTTTTTTCGCTGTTCTTACCAATTGACGTCTTCCGTGGTCAAGTGGTTAGCGCGCCGGGTCTGGCATCGCGCCATCTCTGAGGTCCCGGGTTCAATTCCCGGTCGGCGAGTCAATTTAGAGAGAACTGTTTTTCTTAATGTTTTTTTTATTTAATTTAACATCTTAAAAAATACAATAAAAAAATACTTAATCTCATAGCATTACCTTAAACCACTGAGGTTTGTCTGTAATACCTATGTGATATAATCCTCAATCAATCAAATATTACATGTTAACAAACAAAAATTAAAAAAACAAACAAAAAAAAATGTATTTTTAAAGAATTCTTTTGAGATTAACGTAAGCGTAACAATGAATAAAAACGTAATGTTCTAATTAACAGGAGCTCACATCTGGAGAAAGAAATTTTTGAGTTGTGTTTTAAAATTATCCTGATTTGATTTCGGGTCTGGGTGTTTTTCTATGTTTATGTATATTTATCCATTATCTAGTTTAACCATATTAACGAGTTTCAATAGAAGCTTATATTGCTATCAAATTTTATAAAAATAAAATATTTAATTAAAAATTTATGGTAAATCCTGCAAAATTTGCTAAGCATTGTTTATAAAAATGCACCAAAACTGCTATATTTACCTTTATAATTTTTAAGAATTGAAGTACATCGAAAATTAAACACTATTAAAGCAAGGTATCAATAAGATAACATACAAACTAAATATCTAAAATTAACTTTTAAAAATGCTAAAAAAGCAGGATCCTACTAAAAATGGCAACACTGAAATAATTCAGAATCTGAATTCCAGCATGTGTGTGCCGCTCTATATAAAATGTATGGGAATACGCGCGTTCAGAATCTTAAATATTCAGACACGGAATTCCGGACGCTCGTCAGCTCATTCTTCCAGATCGATCTGAGAAAAACAGATTCTGAAAAAATCAGCATGTGTGTGGAGCATACTGATATTGTATGGTATTCCGGCCTTTCTGAATTCAGAATCTGAATTCAGATTCTTAATTCAGAAAGCGATTCCGGCTGTGTGAGGCCAGCCTAAAACCAACTTAGTCCTAACGTCGGTCGCTCTCTTCGAAACACCGTCGCGTACTTCAGCCATTTTATACGAATGATTTAATAATTACTTTTATCCATTGCGTGGTTTAGTAGGAGAGAGCGGAGCCACAAGCACAGGAAAATGGCGACTTTGCTTTATAATATGTAAGGATAATGATTTAATTTACATTAAACATTACATTCTGCAAATCTCGGTATGTCCTCGATCAAGAAATGGCTAGACCTTAATCTGCTCACGTTGAACCTCAACAAAACAAAATATCTATGCTTCCACAAGACTTGCTCCTCACAACCGGCACTTACCACTAGCATAAAAATTCACTCCTGCAATGCCCCACACTGCTCCTGTATCCCCATAGTACGAACAGAGACTATTAGGTATCTAGGAGTTGAAATTGATGAGAAACTTTCTTTTAAGCAATACATAGATTCTCTTATTAAAAGAACTAGAAGACATGTCCACATTATGCGCCTTCTTCGAATCTCAGCTGACAAAAAACTACTTACCACTGTTTATACAACATTATGTCAATCAATCCTGAGCTACTGCATTCCAATCTGGGGAGGCATAGGAAAATCAACCATGATAGGTCTGGAAAGAGCACAAAGGTCTGTCCTAAAGGTAATGCTGAAAAAACATTTTCTATATTCATACTAGAGACCTATACCGGGAGGCTTCTGTCTTGAATGTACGACAACTTTACATAATCAAGGTGTTCGTTCTAGGACATCAGCCGACTCTTAATTCTCCTGAATACGCAGACCTCATACAAGGGAGGATTTTCCGTATTCCGCAAACCACGGTCAAAACGGCCATTAGTAAAAACCATCTTTACTTTAAATTGCCATATATTTACAATGTGAATTGCAAGAGGCTGTGATATAAAGTCGTGTTCAGTAACTGAAGCTAAAAAAAGGGTTCTGGAGTGGCTTTTAACCTTATGCTACACTGAAACCGAAAACTTGTTAAGAATAACACAATAATAATACCAACCCTTACACGCAGACACCCAGCCAGACACATACATACACACACACCCCCTCACACCTTTCCACACACACACACACACACACACACACACACACCCCCACACCCCCCCACACACACACACACATACAATCACACATAGGTACTAAGCATGAAGTTGCACATAAATATTAATAATTATTAATAATTGTTTAATTTTGAATTAAAATCATTTTTTGGATTTAACTATACAATTATACTCTCGCACCACCATTATTATATTATTATTATTCTCTTTATTTAACATTATTCTTAAGTTTAATTTTTTACAATATTTTATATAAAAACCTATTTACAATATAAAATATTATAAAAAACTTAACCTAGGTTGCCACCGGCAGCGGGGATAGACCCAAGCTATCGGTGGTTAGGGCTGCAGAGTGAGGAACCTCCTGACAATACGTGCCGTGTCAAGGAGTACTGCCTTTTGCATCTGACCCTTGACCCAACCTTTCAGCGAGAGCCTCTCTAGGTGTTGATCGAGGCTCTTCGCTATAAGGCCGTGTGCCGAAACGACTATCGGTACAATAATGGTTGAATCCACATCCCACATGGCAGTAACCTCGTGAGCCAAGTCAAGGTACTTACTGAGCTTGTCCTTCTCGGCTTTCACGAGGTTCTCGTCATGAGGTATGGTGGTATATATCAACCAATATTGCTTGGCGCTGAGATCGGTCGATCACCACGATATCAGGCTTATTAGCGACAATAGTCCTGTCCGTGATGATAGAGCGATCCCAGTAGAGCGTTGCATGACCATTTTCGAGAACTGGCGCAGGTGCGTACTTATAGTACGGCACCTCTGATTCAACAAGGCCATATCGAAGAGCAAGTTGCTGGTGAATTATTCTGGCTACTTGGTTGTGTCTGTGCAAATACTCTCCGTTAGCAAGATGAGAACAACCGGAAATAATATGTCGTAGTGATTCTCCCGGACGGCGGCATGCCCGACAGAAGTCGACCGTACCGTCCCTCATTATATATTTCCGGTAGTTATTCGTCTTGATAACTTCATCTTCAATAGCACAGACAAAACCTTCGGTTTCCCCAAAAAGGTAACCGAAACGTAGCCAGTTCACCGAGGCAGGCAAATCTACATCAGGCCCAGTTAGAGCCCGATAGTAGCGCCCGTGTAGCACCTTGCTCTTCCATATGTCCTTGCGATCGAGAGTGCTTAGCACCACTGGTTTGCGCCAGTTTTCTGTTGCCAAGGAGAGCGGCGTAAAGTGTCTATCAACTGCCACGACATCCAAATGCATCCCGCACTCACTGTTAAGGAAATAATCCCTGAGACTGCATACCTCACGGTTATGTAGATCCTTGGCATTTAAAAAGCCGCGACCCCCACATCTCCGCGGGATGTACAGCCTTATAACAGATGAGCGCGGGTGTAACATTCTGGAAGTCGTGAGCATTTGACGGACTCTTCTATATAAGGCGTCCAATTCGGTCTGAGTCCATCTTAGTATGCCAAAGGAGTATGTGAGTAGAGGCATAACCCAGCCATTAAAAGCACGCGTCTTATTGCCACCCGATAAAAGACTGTTAAGTACTTTTCTTAGGCGGCAAAAAATCGCTCCCGTAATGACTGTTTTATGTCCCCATCCACAACACCCAAAGACTGTGACATACCAAGATATTTATATGTTTCAACTTCGGAGAGAAATCTGAAGTTTATCGTTTCGGAGAATTGTAAATTGGTTGAATTTACTACTCTCCCACGCTGTACATGCATAACCGCACACTTATCCACACCAAACTCCATCTTGATGGCACTGCTGAAAGTCTCAGTAATTTTCAGCAGTTTCACCAAGTCTTGGCGGTTTGGTGCGAGCAACTTGAGGTCATCCATGTACAACAAGTGCGACATAACTTCACCCCCTCTCCGCAGTTGACAGCCTAACTTTGAATTTCTCAACAAAGTACTGAGAGAATTCAAAGCTAGGCAAAACCATAAAGGACTCAGACTGTCGCCCTGGAATATGCCACGCTCTATCCTTATAAGATCCTGCGTGGCAAAAACACTATCTCGACATCCTGGTTGACTCAAGACCGTGGTCCACTGCCGCATACATGATATCAAAAAGGATTTTAAAGTTATATCAATTTTATATAACTCTAAAATCCTCACCAACCATGAATGCGGCACCGAATCATAGGCCTTCTTATAGTCAATCCAGGCTGTAGAGAGAGTCCCTCTGCCACGCCGGACCTTCTGGCATATGGTCATGTCAATGAGGAGAAGCTCCTTAGTACCACGGGACCCAACCCTGCATCCATTCTGAGTCTTGTCCAAAATATTGTTTGCAACAATGTGCGCGTTAATTTTTGTTCAGAATGGATGTAAGGAGCTTGTATAAAGTAGGTAAGCACGTGATGGGTCTATAATTTTTCGGTTCAGTGGTACTATCCGATTTATGGAGCAGAAAAGTGACACCAGTAGTCAACAAACTTGGGAGTGAGCCGAGCTCTATGGCTTCTTGGAATTGCGTTGCCAGTAACTCGTGTGAACATCGAAACCATTTGATCCAGAAGTTGTGCAATCCGTCCGGTCCTGGGCATTTCCAATTTTGGGCCGTACGGATTGCACAACTTACGTCAGCTGTACTAATATTAATAGGCTGCATGGTCTCGATAGGTTCACACGCCTCACTGATAACACTCATCCATTCACCTTCCGTGTGCTCGATGGGCACCGACCAAATGTTGCGCCAGAAATTAGTCATGGCATCAACATCCGGTAGCTGCCCGTCGCCCACACGTTGATCAGCTCCTTCCCAACGTCTGTATACTTTTCTTTGGTCACTTTGAAAGAGGCGATTTTGTTGGTATCGGTCCACACGCACTCTGTAGCGACGTATACGGTTTGCCCATGCATAGACTTTTTGCTTCAGAAAGTCAATACGTTCCGTCACACAAGCCATATAGTTTTCCGGTCGAACATCAGTCCCGACAAAGGCTTGTGTGACGAATCGCATGACGCGAGGCCGATTATTGCCATTTCTGAAGCAAATTAGCTTTGCAATGAGTGTCCTAAACCTATTGATACGCCCCTCGATCCTCAATTGCCAAGCAGGGGCAGTCCCGGTTCGCCGCGGTACTCGGTCCGAATCCTGGAATTTGACACGAGCAACGCGACACACCGCGATGGCCCCACAATAAAGAATCGAGTTGGTATCAATTAAATTTTCACTGGTTCCAAGAAAAGGAACCAGTAAATCGTTCAAGGCACTCATTAACGCCAAATTATGCCTATTCGTGGGCAAACAAGGTATACGCGGCCTAGAGTTACGCGTGTCACGATACTGTAGAATGGCATCGTTCAAAGCGCTCCTCATTTGCTCATTCGCCTGTGTACTTACATTCGTATTTATATAGTCTTCATCGTCGGGTACCGGATCTACTCGCGCCACCAATAGCGGCGTCACGGCCGGTAATTGTGGGGCAGGGCGATCCTGCACCGAAGAAGAAGCCGTACAAATACGTAGTGACTCCAGGCGTAGCCGATCAAGTGCTGACTGATCCAGCAAGTTGTTACGCTGGATTACCCGCACTTGATCCGACAATCGTTGGGCAGACACGTCGATGGTCGGTTCAAGGGTCTGAAACAAAGACAGCAGCCGAACACGATACGCAGTAAGGTTAGTTCCTCCCTCTGTTGCCCCATAGTAAGCGCGCATGCAGTTCTCATTTATAGGCTGAGTCCATCGCATGCGGCGCACTACACCACCGGTAGCGGGGGTCGTACGCAGGGCAGGTTGCCCCACTGATCCCAAGCGTGCCGGCAGCGGTGGTCGTCCACGTCGCGCTGGTCGTTGTGGCGGCGGAGACGGCAATCGCCCACTGGCGCTGCTCGACTCGTCGGTTGACACCCTGTTGAGGTCATCATTGGACGAGGAGCTTGAAGTCGGCGGAGTAGGCGATGGTGGAGGGCGTGCGCTTCGTTTAGCTCTGTTTCTCGTTATCATTTCTTTTTGATTTTCATAATGTTGTTTGCTTGTTGACGTTGTACGTCAACATGTCAGTAGGTTCGGGATTGTGTTCTATTGTAAAAGTAATTTAAAAACAACCAAATCAGTGTTTTGCATTTTTGATATTGATCTTACTGCTTTTATTTCACTGCTTACGGAAATTTTGTACGACGAAAACAACATTAGAACCAATAAAACCAAAAAATATTTTCTGTATGAAATGACACGTTGTGACAGTGACAAGAGCTTTT
Organism: Scoparia ambigualis; assembly: GCA_963921215.1. Lineage (NCBI taxonomy): Eukaryota > Metazoa > Arthropoda > Insecta > Lepidoptera > Crambidae > Scoparia > Scoparia ambigualis. The sequence continues at coordinate 29,885,406 of OY992501.1, read as the reverse complement.
TCTTATTATTATTATTATTATTTAGTTAGCGCAGCCGCGTACTATTTTAATAAAAAATTGACATACGTAATTGTGTAATGTTTTTGTTTTTTAAGTAATCTATAAGTAGTAGGGAGGCGTGCACGTTCACTGATAGCTGATAAAAGATAAACGTAAATACATTTTGTGACTCCTTAGCCCAAAAGATGGAATACTATGTTATTCCTCCTTGTTGTAATGTTGGGCCGGCAAAGTGAGGGCGACTGATGTTTTGTCGGGTTAACGCTTCACCGGTTGCTCTCTGTCTTCGCGACTGGACTCCATCTACACGTAACATTTCTTTGTCGCACCTCTAAAAGATGGAATAGTACCAGCACACGTATTCCCTCCTACCTTTGACATAGGGTCCTTCGAACGAGGCGTAAAGAGGCACTTTGTGGGCCGGCAGAGTGAGGGTGACTGATGCTACATCTCTCACGCTGCACCAGTTGTGCTCGCGCCAACATCAGGTGGAGTGGGGTCATTTGCCGGGCTTAGTATAAAAAAAACAATCGGGTATAGTGGACTTCACTCTCATCTACCGTGTTACGTATAAAAAAATGTGGTGGTAGAGCTCCGCACTATAAAAATAAACAATTGACGCGCGTGATGGTATTGCTCGTTTTGACGATGCCATGATGATGCTTTTTTGTTTTATACGTAATTGCTTCTAGGGCAACGTGTGCACTGCAGAGTTGAATATTTGCATTCAACTTTGCACTGCGAACTATTTGAATACGCCACTCATGACGAGATTCCTCAATTTCGCGCCGCGCCGTTGTCTTTTGTTTTGTTTCCGTTCGGTTTAGGTAATATCGGCGTGGCATTTATGTCATAATTATGCGATGCTTATAAGAACACAAACGATGCATTAACTTAAATCGAGAGATGACGTCATCGCTCATTTATAACTGTGGTATAGGATTCATATTTAGAGTTTTTAATTATAGTTTTTAATTTATATTATCTTTAAAATTAAGTCTTCGCTACAATTTAAGGGTATTGATTTAATCACTACCTCAAAATAGGTTCCGGAGGCCCATCCCCCCCTCCCCCCCTCGCAATTTTTATTCCTTCCTTAACCCTATACGCGCCTGCGATTCCTGTGGTTTTGCGGGTGTCCATGGGCGGCGGTGATTACTCCCCATCAGGTGACCCGCCGGCTCGTTTGCCTCCTTCTGCTAAAAAAATAACTGCTTTAGTTATTAATCTATGATCACAAAGCTTGCCAAAAATCCCAATTATGCGGGTTGGTGATAACAATTGTCACAACACTGATCGAAAAACCCGGGCTAGCAACGAAACGAAATTCTGAAACTCACTTTGTAATTAAATTTCTGACCTCCGGTTAACAAAACATATCAAAAAGTAAAACAAAGCAAAAGCGTCTAAAATAAAAACATTTCATTTTAATTAAATTAAATTAAATTTTTAGTTTACACGAGCAACTAAATACTAAGCTACTCTTCTTAATGGGTGGTCCTAGGTGAGCATGTCTGCAGACGCCTTAGTTAGAGGGTCTCATTTAACATGACTAATCACAAAATATCGAACGGCACTGTTCAGTTTGATGTCGGCTATTGACCAAGTGGTTGTCATGGCAACGAGGTGAATTAGGTACCTACCCGCATATCGTATTCATAGCAATCAAGATTGGAGACCACTTTTCTATTTACTTTTCCTGTATAGACGTACTTACACTCCTTTAGACTTCAAATTTTTAGCAGATTTAACATACAAGTAAATTAACTGTAAACTGTTATGTATTTGTTATAAAAAATTCTTTATTAATCAATTAATTTCGTCAACGTAATCGAAAAATCCTCCCTAATACGGGAGTCCCAGTTATATTTCAAACTCGCACTCCGTAAAGGAGGAGGCGCTTCTTCATATCCAGTTTTTTTATGCGGCTAGGCGCTGCGCTAAGGTAAACACTTACTATGGCCGAAACGGGACACCGTCACAATAAAATGCATTTGCAGTGTCTGGTAGCGATACTGTACGCATTGCGAATCGCGTTTTTTTTTCGGTTTCCCATACAAACTTCCAAGTCGACATTTTTAAAAACCAATAAGCCAATTTTAATTAAACTTTGCATGCTAAAGCAAAATACAGAGATCTAAATAGTTTGTTAAAAACATTTTAAAAAAAGGTTGATTTAGCTGAGTTATTGCGATTTAAAGTCCACTATAGAAAGTTTAAAACCGCATTAACTCAGTTAACTAAATGTTTTTTTAAAATGTTTTCACAAACTATTTTGATCTCTGTATGTTATTTTAGCATGCGAAGTTTCATTGTAATTGGCTTATTAGTTTTTAATAATTTCGACTTGGAAGGTTGTATGCGAAACCGAAATGCTAAAACCCTCGTAAAGCGTGTGCTGTGATGGTAAAGGCTTATTAATTAGAATACTACCACCCCATTTGTTCCATTGGGTGTCGTAAAACGGACTAACGGACCAAAGCCTATACATATTATTATACATTCAACAGCATAAAGCGGCGATGGTCTCACCACCTGTCACGCTGAGCACATGTGCAGTTATCATTTGGTGAAACGTGGACTGTGGCAGTGGACTGCTGCTGCGGTCCTCATTGCCTGGTCTCTGGCTAACCCTTCGGGGCTAATATCCGTGAATATATCTATGTACTAGCGGCCGCATGCGGTTTCCGCGTGGTTCCCGTTCCCGTGGGAATGTCGGGATAAAAAGTATCCTATGTGTTAATCCAGGTTATAAACTATCTGTATACCGAATTTCATCCAAATCCATTCAGTAGTTTTTACGTGAAAGAGTAACAAACATCCATTCATACTTAAACAAACTTTCGCGTTTATAATATTAGTAGGATGTTAAAACGTACAGTCACGTTGTGCTGCCCTTATAGAGTTTTTCCTTAATTTATAATTATTTTAAAACCAAATTCACAAAAAAACGCTATGTCAATCACTAAAGTAACATCTTTATATATTTTTGAGAAGTAAATTGTATATAGATACTGTCTATGTACAAGTATCAGCTTTTTAGGGTACCGTTAGCCAAATGGCAAAAACGGAACCCTTATGGATTCGTCATGTCTGTCTGTCCGTTCGTATGTCACAGCCACTTTTTTCCGAAACTATAAGAACTATACTTTTGAAATTTGTTAAGTAGATGTATTCTGTGAACCGCATTAAGATTTTGTCACAAAAATAGAAAAAAACAATAAATTTTGGGGGTTCCCTATACTTAGAACTGAAACTCAAAATTTTTTTTTATCAAACCCATACGTGTAGGATAATTATGGATAGGTCTTCAAAAATATAATTTTTTTCTAAAATGAATAGTTTGCGCGAGAGACACTTCCAAAGTGGTAAAATGTGTGTCCCCCCCTGTAACTTCTAAAATAAGACAATGATAAAACTAAAAAAATACATGATGTACATTACCATGCAAACTTCCACCGAAAATTGGTTTGAACGAGATCTAGTGAGTTGGTTTTTTAATACGTAATAAATTAATTAATTAAAAAAAATACACAATTATTAAAACATCGATCAAAGTTACAATGAACTACAAGAACTTTTATATGATGATACTTGCTGCTGCGGAACCCTTCATGGGCGAGTCCGACTCGCACTTGGCCGGTTTTTTGATTATTGTTAGTAATGGCCACTTTAACCAAAATTCAACATATTTTCTGCACATAGATAATATACAAAATATTGTGTCTCAAAAATATGTGAAGAGGTTTCTTTAGAGCACTGTAGAGCGTGTTATGTGAAAATAACAAAGACTATATATAAGCTCCCTGGAAAATGAGGAAAATACAGTGTGGAGACTACTTAGACACCTATTTCTTTGTCGACAGTACAGTTTGAAGATACGAATTACATGATAGCATAACATTGCATTATTGATAACTAATAAATATACAAAATGTGCTCAAAATCTATTTCGAGCTGTGATTTATCTCGAGTCAGGGCCGTTACTCAGCATAATGTTCGCTCGTTTTGTATTTTCCTGGTGGGAGATGCGAATTTGTATATCGTATCTACCTTTATGGATCTTGTTGATAATTCAACATGTTAAGTCATACATACATGCATTATATAAAAGTACATCACGTACTGTTCCCCGAGGGGTAGATATTACTCTACAAATTAAACAAAACCATTAATAAATACTTAGAAATTATTGATTACTTTTAAAAATAATAATATTTTTGTTTGTGTCATGGTATTCCTAATTCTTAGCATTCACAAAATAATTTATAGAAAACTATTACTTACAATTTGGCGAGCAACATGGTATGCGATAAATTAAACTAAATTGTTTATTACATAACATGTGGTAATCTTTTTGTCTGTGTTGTCGTCGACACAACTCTTAGGCTCTTGCTTTATGATTTTTGAAAATTGTTAATTGTTATTTTAAATTATAATTTAGATTATTATTATGATTTAAAATTTGTTGGTGGTTAAAATATAATTTCTTTATATTTTAATTTGTATGGGTGTAAAATGACCTGAATATTTATTCAGATGAATTATTATGTTTTATTATTAAATGCCACTTGAAAGGGTAAAATATGTATGTATGTATGTATGCGATTTAAAACTTTCTTAATTGGACTTTAAATAGTTCCAGACTGGAACCAATAAATATAAAAGTTTATTCTGCTGAAATAATATACCTGGAACTTCCAGGTATGCTATCGGAGTCATGACTTACTACTACATAGGAGGATACCCAGTTTGATACCCCATACAAACATCGAAATTTTACAAAACAATAAACCAATTTCAGTAAATCTTTGCATGCTACTGAAATAAAACCATCTAAGTAGTTGTAAAAAACGTATAAAAATAAAAGTTTATTTAGCTGAAATAATACCTACCATGAATTTAAAGTCCAAATAGGAAAGATGTAAATCGCATACATGCAAATGTACATTCTGTCAAAAAAGTTTCGGAAACGGATGATTAGTTTATAATTACAAATTCTATTTTTGTTATCCATTTTGGCGCGGAGTTTGAGTTGCATCTGATAATTAGATTAAATACGGTGCTGTTTTTAGTTAGTTTATATCTAGTGTGTTTTGCAAATTTCATAATGGATAAAAACATCAAACTTAAAATTACTTACTTAAACCGCATTACTTCAGTTAAAACGTATTTTGATTAACTTACTTAGATTTCTGTATTATTCTTTAGCATTGTGTATACTTATACTGTCATTGTTTAGCACGCATAATATCATTAACCCATTGAACACCGTAAAACCAGACACAATTGAAAATCAATTGTTTCGCGACCGCCGGCGGTCTTATGATCCTTGACCTACTAAAGCCTTAATGGTTTCTAAAATGTTGAACTTGAAAGTTTGTATGGGATAGCTATTTAGCTATGCAGTTAGGATAGCCTAAAAGGCCTACTTTCTAAGCGCATCTGAAATTTCGTGAGCCCTCATTTCATCGTACAACGCACGCGCGATGTTGTTTTTTCAATAGCGATTGGCGCAGTAAGTAGGTAAATACACACACAGTCATGTACGACGAATATTCTATTAATAATCTAACAATAATCAAAAAAATTGCTACTTTCTCAAATATGAAAATCAATTGCCGAAATGTTAGGGCCTCAGTTGCGGGATTCTATACCTACCAACGAAGAGAGTATTTTCATCATTCTGAAATACAAGGTCAAGATCGCAGCTCACTCAAAACTCTTCAGCAGTGTTCAACCCGATTTCTAGTTAGTTTATAAATGTTTGAAGTTGCATTACAGCATGATTGATAACCGTGACCCGTAGCGGTGAAAAAATAATACCACCCACCTCTCTACCCTTGGGTGTCATAAAAGGCGACTAACGGACTAAAGACTGCACATACATCCAACAGCATACCTAAATAACCCTTTAGGAATAATAGTCGTGATTATTGTATATATATACGTAAGTATGCATAGCATGTTAAAGTTGGAAGGATCGAAGGCATTTAGGTCAGACGATGCCTCGCCACATGAGTCCTCGCGTCGCGATACGTCAATTGTTTTATTGGAAAGGCGAGCGAATGCGGCGCGGCGGGCGCTGAATGAAAAACTTGGTCGGTGTTGCATCATTCGTAGCGTAAAACAGCGATGTCGCTAAAACCAGTACCTATTTACAAATAGCCTTACGCTATTTCGGCAGCAAGTGGGAGGGTTAGAGTTTGATGACCACTCAGTTGTTACCACTCGTAGTCATTGAGGTACAATATATAATAATAGCTCAATGCTCGTAGTACTTGTTTGGCTGTGTGAGTGAGAGAATGAACCTACTTGTAGTGCATTGCGTACTATTTTGGTGCAATCTAAGTAAGTAGGTACTGCGAAAACTCGTAAATAAAAAAAAAGTAAATTTTCATAAGTTTCTACTTTGAGTTAGCACTGCAAATAGGCTCGTTTTTCGTTCTTTCTTTTTGTGATAGATAAGTAGCTTACTCTACTTCTAAAAATAACAAATAATATCAATCGGTTTATTAACATAAAGTTTTCTTCTGAACTTTTAAATACTTGTACATAACTAAACTCTCGAAATGTCAAATCTTGGAGTAGGTAGTAGGAGTCACCTGGTTTTTTGGAATATTAGTAAAGATGAGGGTCTTTACTGAGATCTCACGCGGACTTCTTGAGAGAAATTGAAAAGTGATGTTGCACTGTTTTGATTTATTTGTCAACACTCATGCATCTTCACGAACACTAATCCACTATTATTTTACATGAATAGTCGACAAAACACACATTAGATTTCGTTGGTGCTAGGGATTGTCCTATCCTTTTCCGCCTGGCTTGCAACCATCATCACCAACTTATAATGTTAGAAGCAGTGTTGAGTTCTGACAGTTTAAGTGTTATTCGCGGTACCTAGTTGAGGATTCCCGGTGTAGTATGCGTTCACCTCATTACTTAACATCTGACATATCTGACTGTTGAGTGGGGTTGTGTTCACAACTAGCGGCTTCCCGCGACTTCGTCGTATCCTCTGAATGTTACTTGAGTTCATATAAAATCCACATACCTACTTACCTACTCAAAAAAAGTATTTTCTTTCTAAAATTCAAAATATTGTGGGGTAGTTTTTAAAAATAAAAATGAATAAATCTAAATTGAATTTGTATGAACAATTTGCAAAAATGGTTCAGTCGTTCTCAAGTGATGCGCTAACAGCATTTTATTATTAACTAAATAAATGTCGAAAACAGTAACATAATTTATTCAGAAGAATTCTCTTTTTCTTTCACATGGTGAATAAAACGCGCACTAGGCAATCTAAAATCCTGAATCTATATTTCGGTCGACATAGCTGCTCGTGCTTACTTTTATAAAGCACGTGCAGTGGCGTATTATAACTAGAGACGACACAACGAAGCAATTTTTGTACGCACCGATTTGCTACTAAAAGGAAAGAAAAAATTGGCCCGTATTAGCAGAAGACAAAGTTGTGTGGAAGAAATAGAGGGAAGCCTCTGCCATGCAGTGGGACAAATTAGGCTGGATGATGAGGATCAAGTTTCACAATCGCTTGGATTACTCACAATCATTGAGGTGTTTTTGTTTTATCCACTACTGGTAATCACTTAGCCTTCATCTCACATGATAGTAAGTGACTACAAGGCCGAATGTTGAAGCGCACTTCATCCGGAATCCTTAACCACTGAGGAACTGGCTATCCTATCTCTAAACTGCAGCCCATGGGCCGCCACTCAGTGCGCAAAAACTTGCTTCGCTTGTCGTCTCTTGTTATAATATCTGTACGGGCACGTGGCGATTGTTTTGAATATCATCCGTCGATCAATGTTACTCGAAGACCTAACACGGTATGTCATCACAGTCCACAATGGCACAACCATTTACGGAGGCGAAACACTTTTGGTCATCATGACATGTTTTAAAACGGTTAGGTACCTATGTAAAAATGTAAGTAGTGCATTATTTACAAGTTTATCTTATAGGTATGTATGTTATCATTATAATATGTTAGTAGCGGACCTCTCGCAATTACATAGGCGTAAACGCGTGTCCACCCTCAAAGAAATATTAGGGAACAGTGATTTGAAATTGAATAGGTAGGTAACAAAAAATTGAAAGAAATGACTACCTACATCGGGTGATAATCGAACCCGCGTCCTCTGCAATCCGGGGCGGCTGCGTTGACCACTCCGCCACCAAGGTTTTGGTTAGTAGACCTGTCGAAAGTTTTAAGGGGAGGTATTTCAAGCGTTTCTCTCTCGCTCTCTCGACGGTACGACGGTAGGGACGGGTGTAACAGCGAAGCGGAGCGAATGATCGCGTTTTATATTTAAAAAAATTGATAGATGTACCTAATAAAAGATACGATCGGTCCTCCCTCAAGTTATCTATGAACTTCATTTTGGTAAATGACTCATAATATCAAATTACTTATTTTAAGAATAAAACTTAGAAAAGAAGATAAAATGACACAAAAATATGTAACTTTGAGAATTTATTCTATCGAGCCAACTTTTTCAAATCGTATTTCCATCGGGTGGGTATATTCTACAGAATAAAGCCTCAACAATGTTTTAAAATTTTCTCGGATTTAAATTTTACTGTTTACTACTTCAAAAATGAATTCTAAGAACGTGTTATTTTAATTTTTTACTAACACCTAGCCTTTACGCTTTTGTCAAATCTAAACTCTACCGTCTTTTCTAATAAAAATGGCCAAATACGGCCAAATAGTAACACCTCGGTTTAAAGTGACGCTGTCTCGTTTTTGTTAAAGAAGACAGATAGAGACAACGTCAATTTTATCCTAAGTGTAACTTTAATCAACTTTTATTAATAACAGGGTTAGTTACATCGTGGCCTGAATTGAAATATTTAACAATATTTTAAAAACTGCTTTAAAGATTCGTAGTACGTACTTACATAATTGATTTTTTGCCATAGTGGACTTGGTTGTCTTCGAGTTTATTGGAGCGTTACTCAAATAAACTCGAAGACAACCAAACGTCAGAAAAATCCCGGATTACGGAGGACATGGGTTCAATTCACACCTGAGGAAAGTAGTAATTTCTTTCAACGTTTCATTATCTTCGAGTTTTTTTGAGCGTTATCAACGCACAATAACAAATTTTATAAGAAATTTCAATAATTTTATAATTTAATAATAAATATAAAATAATAAGAAATTTTATATAAGAATTGGCTACTTGACAGTTTTCGGAAAAGTATTTAAAAAATTACAAACACTTATTTTATATCACGTACAATAATTTCTTTCTCGAAAAAGCTTTATTTACTTAATAGAAAAAAAACCATATTTTTTTTTCATTCATTTTATATTTCGCGCGAAAACGGTTGGTCACGTGACATTTTGCCCTGTGACGTCACATTTCACTAAGAAAATAAATTTTATTCTGAAACCTGACAGATAGTTTTTGACGTGACAACGTCTTAAATTAGGTTGCGGCTGGGAGTCACTTATGAAAAAGTGTAACGCTCGGTAACGTTACGATGAGTCACCGAACGAGAGAGAGGCCCGCCGAATGCCTTGCGTCTCTCTCCCACTCAACTATGTTTTAAATATAATTCTTTGTTTAAATAAATGTTTTAAATTGTTACTATTATTTCATCCTTCTTCCTACTATACGAATGAATATTCACATTAAAATTATTTTACCACTCAAAGTCGTTGTCACGTAAAACTTTCGCCCGTATACCGACTTTACAGGCAACCAATTTTTTGTTTTGTTTGTGAAATGTGACGTCGCACGAATCTCAATCATGCACCCGCTCGGACGTGTTTCGGGTCTTGTAATCCACAGATAAAATACCGCAAATTTATTTTGTAAAAATAAAATATCTAGAAATTATATTAATAAAAAATAACTATTGGATAATTATCGTTAAATTATAAACTACCATATCCGACATATTTCATATTTTATTGTTACAACTGCCAAATAGCCAATTGTATAAATAAGTACTTTCAGAATTTCTCTTGTTTAAAGTCCCCCTGGGACCACGGACCCTGCAAAGGGTTCGAAACGTCAGAAAACTAAAAACTATGTAATGTAGTAAAATTAAACGCGAGTTAATCCGTAAAAAGTGTTTCATTTAAAACCTAGTCCTGACAATAATTACAAACACAACCAAACTGAATCAGCCAAATCAGTTAAGCTTTTCTGAAATTATGCGCGTACAAACATTTCGGCAATTAAAGTATTTATTAATAAAATATATTCTGTGGTAGCGATTGAATACAGTGAATAATCGCCAAAAATTCTACTCGCATCTCGTAGATAACGAAGCATTCACAAAATGGCTTCCTCAGGTGGAAATCGAACCCACGCCCTCCGCAATCGTAGATCGTAGTAAACTGTAGTTGGACATATTAAATTACTATTAAATTAAGTTTGACTTAGAAAATATGTTTCAATATATAAAATTCACAACAATAAATCATCATTCATTTAAACAATATTTTCGTCCGCGATGTTTGCTCTATGTCATAGAATAATAACTAAAGCATAGAAGGAGTCCAAATGAGACTCGTAATTGTCCTATTTTTTTGAATGGGCCATAAACATTGAAAGGAAAGAGACAAAAAAGTTGTCAAAAACGTCAAATGTCTAGCAAAAATAGAAAAAAACCGATTACCTTAATAAAGTTACTACACTCGGCGTCAAAAAAATCGCACCTTTTAAAAATCATCTTTAAAAATTCTTAAACCTTATGTAGAGGATAGTGTTGGGTATCATTAGAAAGGTAACAAAAAGGAGTATCAAAAAACAATTAAATTTAACTTTCTGTTTAATTATAATTATACAAACAACATTAAAATTAATAAAATAAAAATCCTTAATTAAGTCCTAATTAACAACAGATAATTTACAAAGAAAAATGTACAAAAAGTGTCTTAAAATTAACTTAAAATCTAGTGTTACCCCCCCTTGCCCTGATCACGGCTTCCATACGGTCCCTCATGGACCTCACCAACTTCAGGAGCTCTTCTTGAGGGATAAGCCCCCATTCTTCAATCACCGCGTCTTGGAGCTCCTGTAGAGTCGAAGGAGCTGGATCCCGAGATCGAACCTTACGTTTAAGATGGTCCCAGAGGTGCTCTATAGGATTCAGATCCGGACTTCGCGCTGGCCACTGCATCACAGAGATTTGGGACCTCTGCAAGAAGTCGCTCACGATGCCTGCAGTGTGAGCGCGAGCGTTGTCGTGCATTAATGTGAACCCCTCGCCAAAAGATTCGGCAAAGGGGACCACATGCACTTCCAGGACCTCAGTGACATAGCGGCGAGCAGTCAGCGACCCTTGTCCGCGAGCACCTCCAGTCCGGGAGACGCAGACAAGGTCGGTTTTGCCGGCAGCAGACATACCGCCCCAGAACATGCAGGATCCGCCACCATATTCCACCGTCTCCTGGATGCAGGCTTGGGCGAAACGTTCACCCTGCCTCCGGTATACTCTTCTCCGTCGGTCGTTGCAGAAAAGACACACTCGCGTCTCGTCTGAGAAGAGAACAGCTCTCCACTGCTCAAGGGTCCAATCGACGTGGTCACGAGCAAACTGCAAGCGGGCTCGCCGATGCGCTGCAGTCAATTTTGGACCCGTAGCAGCTCTGTGGGCCGCTATCTTCTTCTCCTTCAATCTTCTTCTAACCGTAGATACGCTTACGGTGCGTCTGCGAACTGCCTGGAGCTGCTGTTGCAACTCAACAGCGTTGGAGAAACGATTTCTCAAAGAGTTCGACACAACGAACCGGTCGTCTCTTTCCGAAGTGCAGCGACGTCTACCCGAACCGTGTCTGCGGATATAGCCACCGGTCTCTATGAAGCGCTGGTACACTCTTCGAACGGAATAACGGCTCAGGTTCAGTTGCCGGGCGACATCACACTGCCGCACCCCTGATTGCAGTAGTGCAACCACTTGAGCGGCTTTATCAGCTGTGGTATCCATCAAAATCTGTGCGTGTGTCCTCTTCAACGGTTGAATAGCGAATGACCCACATTGAACCCGTGTTGACCGTTTTATACCCACAAAGGAAGCGCAACTAGCAACTCTCACGGGTAGCAAAATTTGCATCGAATTTTTGTGACACTTTATTTGTTGCATTAGGTTTTATTTGATAATGAAAAGTAATGTTTTTTATTAAGTTAATTAAGTAACCTTGTAAATAAAATCATAATTAATGCGACTGCATGTGCATATCAAGAGTAAATGACATTTGAAAGTGATTTTCTAAGAGGTGCGATTTTTTTGACGCCGAGTGTATACCTAGCGGAAAGGTATAGTAACTTTATGGAAGATACAAAATTCAAAAGCGTCTTAGACAAAATGTAAATCAAATGGTGACCAAACGGAGTGCCCACTCCTCAGAACAATATCACTCAAGTGTCATAGTCTCCTTCTATGCTTTTAGTTATTATTCTGAGCTTTATGTCCACGACTGACGATTGACGATACCACAGACACCGAAGCATACATTGTAGTACCACCACTCACCCCCAGATGACGTTTGTAAACTAGTCCTAAAACTTATTACAAGCACTTTTTAAAACAAATATAATGCAATGGCGGAAGGTTCCACGTAACAAATGAAAATAATGACTGCGATCAGAAGGCTCTATATAATACGCAGCGATATAATACGGTGCATATAGTGGTACAAGTATGTGTATGTCGGCTATACTGTACACACACAACAATAACTTTTATGCATAAAATAAGTATCTATTAAATAATAAACTTATTTTATTAAATCTAATTGTTACAACTGCTAATCACAATCGCAAAAAACAAAATGATACTCAGCGACGTAACGCCATCTAGTCTTATTACTAAGAACTAAAACTTGATGTAGTATCACTACTGCATGCTACTGCCCACCAGAGTAGCGAGTAGCTGATGTTGCAATCGCCAATGCACTATTTGTTTGATATAAATATTAAAATAAATAACTTTAAAAGTGACACAAATCTCTATAAACACTCATAAAAAAAAATTGATTGCCATAATAATGCAATTAAACAGATACATCCATAGGTAGGTACACGCATGGCTTACCCCCAATGGGTTAGTCAGATACTAGGCAACGAGGACCCTGCCACAGTCCACGTTTCATCATTAATTACAATTGCACATGGTGAGCAGTGACTTAGATGGTGTACTCATCAACGCTAAGCTGTTAGATGTGTACAATGTATGGATTCTTAAGTCCGTTAGTCGCCTTTTACGACACCTAAGAGAAGAGGTACGCAATCGTAGATCGTAGTAAGTTGTACTTGGACATATTAAATTAAGTTTGACTTAGAAAATATAAATGGTTTTAAATAAGTGTGGATTAGTGTTAGTAGTATTAATAAGGATGTGGTGGCCCACACAGCTTAGTAACAGTAATTAAACAGTCTGCCTTTAAAATAGTTTATTGATTAAAGAGCGCTCAGTTGCGAGTTGCGACAGAGCCGCCCTCACATTTTCTTTTCTTTTACAACCTAAGATAACTTAGATTTTTGAAATTCCAACTGGGTTGCACTTTGAAATTCCAACTGGGTTGCACTTCTCGCCTGCATCCGCATCATTTAACACCATTACTATTGACGATCGGTCAATAAACATAGAATCTACATCACTTTTATCTACGGAAATACCTGTTTTTCCACAATTCCTAATCTTAAGGGACTACTACAGGTCACAAACACTGCACAACACAGAGAATAACATTTTCCTTTCTTTCACAACCTATGTAAAGTTCATTTTGAATAACACATTACAAGTTGAATAAAAATATTTTTTTATTGAGAAATACTTCCCAATAATTTCACAACTAGGTTACATTACTTACAAGTCGAATTTATTACAAAATATACAAATGTATAACACTGCACAACACAGAGAATATCATTTTCTTTTCTTTTACAACCTAAGTGAAATTCATTTTGAATAACACATTAGAAGTTGAATAATACATTACTTACAGTAAAACACAGACTGCACAACACAGAGAATCACATTTTCTTTTCTTTTACAACTTAAGTGAAGTTTTCATTCATTCGTCAACATACATTTATATTATACAGGTGTCCCAGAAATCAAAGTCAAGCCGAAAATGGGCAATAGGCCAAGTAGAGTTCGTTATTAAAAAAATAAAAAAAATCTTGGTCTTATATATACTTATCTCAAATTATAAGGATTTAAAATAAGTCCTAAAAATTGACACCCAGTGATGATCTTTCAAGTCCTGTGACTACAAATATTAACTTTTCGTCAGTTTTTTTCTGTGATGTAACCATGAATAACCCTTCTGTAAATTACAGTTAAAAGTTAAAACATAACTTCTTCAGTTTTAAATAAAATATTAGATTTGTGCCCAACATTGATTCAAAATAATTACATCAATTAATTTTAACAGACTGTTCTTTAAAAAAAATGTACTACACAGTTTTGGCAAGGAACATTAAAAGATGGCACGTTTAGTCTGGATTCTAAAATGGTATGACACTTACTAATTGTTACTTCTTTATAACGAAATGTTGGAACTGTTTGCCTTCAGCTGCAATGCAAGCTCTACATCTCTTTGAAAATGATCGCGTAATACGACGGGCGTATCTTCTCGAGTTGATGTATTCAACGGCTTCGGCAATTCTTTGGCGCTGCTCGTCTAAATCTTGAGTAGGTTAAGAGTACACTTTTTCCTATAATCGTACCCAGTAAAAGAAATGTAAGGGGTTTACGTCAGGTGAATTTCGCCCAATCAACCTATCGGGGTATTCTCGATTGAGAAACTCGTACTGTGGGAGCATAATGCGCTGGGCAGTTGTTGTTACCACATGCTGCGTAAATGTAACGTACGTGTAAATGTTTAGCGACACTTCTTCCAATAAATCTGGTAATTGATTCTGTAAGAAGTCTAAATACGCCTGGGCATTTAAGTTCTCGGCAGTTCGATTGGACCAATAACATTACCATTTAAAATTAGTAGTACATTTTTTTATACAGTCGGTTAAAATTTGTGGATGTACTTATTTTGAATCAATGTTGGGCACAAATCTAATATTTTATTTAAAACTAAGGTAGATATGTTTTAACTTTTAACTGTAATTTACAGAAGGATTATTCTTGGTTACATCACACAAAAAAACTGACGAAAAGTTAATATTTGTAGTCACAGGACTTGAAAGACAATCACAGGGTGTAAATTTTTGGGATTTATTTTTAAATCCTTATTATATATTTTGAGAAGTACATGACCAAGATTTTTTTTATTTTTATAATAACTGAGACGACTTGGCCTATTGCCCACTTTTGGCTTAACTTTGATTTCTGAGACATCCTGTATATAACATTAGAATATCCCGATTTTTTACATTTTTCAAAATTCCAAAAAATTTAGTAGGTAGCTGATTTTCAAAATTCAAACGTTCACACGTGTCTCGATATGTTTCAGGCGATTTGCATCTGATAACCATTTTCAATGGTAAAAACTGCTACCTGCACAATAGAAATATCTAAATAAGTTTTTTTGGTGCACTAATACAGAGCGTTTTTGTGAATTAGGCTGATTTCACAGTCACGCGTTTGATCAGCGCCGGCCACGCGCGCGCTTACAATTATTATTACACTACATAGTAGTTGCGCGTTTGAACTGCGTGCGTTACTATGAAACGCAACTACTATCTACATGCGTGACATCATTGCACTGACGTCATTCCTTTGCTACGGTACACTGTCTTAATTTATGACATTTCGAACACCTCTAAAGTGTTAGCTTGGAGCATTCATGGTTGCATGCTCTAAGAGTGTTAACCGTGTCGCATAGCGGTGAAAGAATACTGTCACCCCCTGTCTTCCCTTGGGTGTATACCTCCAACAGCATAGAGCGGCGATGGGCTCACCGCCTGTCACGCTGAGCACATGTGCAGTCGCTATTTGGTAAAAAGTGGACTATGGTAGAGGACCGATTTTGATATCCTTATTTCCTAGTCTCTGACTAACCCTTCGGAGATAGTAGTCGTGATTATTGTGTATGTATAAATAGTGTTACATACTTACATACTTATATCACATTTTTATTATCGGGAAAATTCACTACCGAGTAAAGTCACCAGCATTAAGATGTGATGTGCAAAAATATCTGATCATTGGCGGAAGGCATATAATATATGCCTTCCACCAATGATCACATATTTTTGCAGGACGTCGATAGTCACATCTTAGTGCTGGTGACTGTACCACCAACCCCCAATGCGAACTTACAAACAAATCTGAACAAAACAAACCGAATTTACAAACCTGTATCAGAACTGTCGCCTTCATAATCAGATTCAGTAAAATGTTCCGAACACAGCCTCGAATTGTCTGTAGCCTTAAAGTTACGTATCCTTAAAGCCTTCTCCCAAAGTTTTCTCCTTTGAGAATTCTTAGGAAAATAATGGTTTCCATTATTATTGCACCCAATTGCAACCAACGAGGCATTTTTGCAATAAAATATTAATTTCAAGTTAATCTAAAAATTTTGTATGCTATTTGACGTTTGTTATGAGTCAAGTGATATCAGTGCCACTAGCGGCCAAACTTGGCAGTTACCACCAACCCCCAATGCGGGTTGGTGGTACTCGGTACTGAATTTTCCCGGCGTGTTGGGTAATGGCCCAATGTACTCTACCCATGGCTGTTGTCCATGTGGGAAGGCTAGTGCCCACCAGTGGGACGTGACTTATACTACTGTTCGCGCATCAACGAAGACGATCGACAGCCGACGACGGGATCCGACAGCAAGGAGAAGCGGCGGCGGGCGGTCTGTTTGAAAGTGGAACGTAGTCCGCGCGCTCGCCAAAAACAAGATGCCCGCGCATTCGTCGATCACAACTCAATCACGTCATTTAATTTGTTTGTAATTTCGGTTTGTTTTGTTCAGATTTGTTTGTAAGTTCGCATTGGGGGTTGGTGGTACAGTCACCAGCACTAAGATGTGACCTGCAAAAATATGTAATCATTGGTGGGAGGCATATATTATATGCCTTCCACCAATGATCAGATATTTTTGCACATCACATCTTAATGCTGGTGACTTTACTCGGTAGTGAATTTTCCCGATAATAAAAATGTGATATAAGTATGTAAGTATGTAACACTATTTATACATACACAATAATCACGACTACTATCTCCGAAGGGTTAGTCAGAGACTAGGAAATAAGGATATCAAAATCGGTCCTCTACCATAGTCCACTTTTTACCAAATAGCGACTGCACATGTGCTCAGCGTGACAGGCGGTGAGCCCATCGCCGCTCTATGCTGTTGGAGGTATACACCCAAGGGAAGACAGGGGGTGACAGTATTCTTTTACCGCTATGCGACACGGTTAACACTCTTAGAGCATGCAACCATGAATGCTCCAAGCTAACACTTTAGAGGTGTTCGAAATGTCATAAATTAAGACAGTGTACCGTAGCAAAGGAATGACGTCAGTGCAATGATGTCACACAGCGCGCAGTGACTTTACAGAAATTGAAACGTGTTTACTCGTATCAGAAAATGTTCATGAGAATCGAAACGACGCAGCGATATAAGCATGTTGAAACGTCATGCTCCGCTACATATTACTGTAGGAAAGTTAAGTTTTTTTAGTTAAGTCGACTTCTAACATTTAAACAACAAACAAAAAAAATTAAAACTATTTACGTAAAAGACAAATATCTGTTTAATGTCGCAAAGAGCAACAAAAAATACGATTTTAAGTTTAAATTAATAAATACTCTTTTTATGCTATGTACTTTATTTTTGTTCTAACAAAATGAAAAATTACTTTATTCGTCCTAAAAAAGGTGGCAACCCTACTCACTACTAGTACTATATGGACTTCTTGGCAGAAAGAGAAAGTGAAGCATTATGTCTGTAGTTTTGTCTTATTTTCTAAAATTTGTGTTTTGTCGAATATTAATGTGAAATAAGGGTGGATTATTAACCGTTAAGTGTTCGTGATTGTGCATGAGTGATGGCAAATAAAACGAAACAGTGCAACATCACTTTTCAAATTATCTCAAGAAGTCCGTGTGAGATTTCAGTAAAGTCCCACATCTTTACTGAAACTCAAGGGATTTGAGGGGGAATATCATTCATCACTTAAGTACTCATCATAAGCCTTTAAACGAACTCTATTATTTCGACTGAAGGACTAGTATCCATGGTCAACAAACAAATTTCATATCAGAAAAAAATTCGTATCAGAACTGTCGCCTTCATAATCAGATTCAGTAAAATGTTCCGAACACAGCCTCGAATTGTCTGTAGCCTTAAAGTTACGTATCCTTAAAGCCTTCTCCCAAAGTTTTCTCCTTTGAGAATTCTTAGGAAAATAATGGTTTCCATTATTATTGCACCCAATTGCAACCAACGAGGCATTTTTGCAATAAAATAATAATTTCAAGTTAATTTAATTAATTTGTTTGTAATTTCATGTAATTAATCAAAATAAACTATAATTCGCATATAAAATATAAAATCATCATTGAAGAACACGTGCCCGACCGCAAACGCCATTCTGACCAGACATTCGCCAACACTTCTATAGATTCACGACTTATTATCCCCAAAGAGATAGTCAGAGACTAGGCAATGTATGCAACGATCGTTGATAGAAGCAGTCAACTGAAATAGTAAACGTTTTACCAAATTACAATATCATAACTAGATTTAAAAAGAAAAATTTGTTTGTTGACCATGGATACTAGTCCTTCAGTCGAAATAATAGAGTTCGTTTAAAGGCTTATGATGAGTACTTAAGTGATGAATGATATTCCCCCTCAAATCCCTTGAGTTTCAGTAAAGATGTGGGACTTTACTGAAATCTCACACGGACTTCTTGAGATAATTTGAAAAGTGATGTTGCACTGTTTCGTTTTATTTGCCATCACTCATGCACGATCACGAACACTTAACGGTTAATAATCCACCCTTATTTCACATTAATATTCGACAAAACACAAATTTTAGAAAATAAGACAAAACTACAGATATAATGCTTCACTTTCTCTTTCTGCCAAGAAGTCCATATAGTACTAGTAGTGAGTAGGGTTGCCACCTTTTTTAGGACGAATAAAGTAATTTTTCATTTTGTTAGAACAAAAATAAAGTACATAGCATAAAAAGAGTATTTATTAATTTAAACTTAAAATCGTATTTTTTGTTGCTCTTTGCGACATTAAACAGATATTTGTCCTTTACGTAAATAGTTTTAATTTTTTTTGTTTGTTGTATAAATGTTAGAAATCGACTTAACTAAAAATACTTAACTTTCCTACACTCGCACCAATTCTCTAGCCCAAGAGAAGCTTCGAAGAAACTCGTTAAATGGTTACTAGACAACGGATAAACATACTTAAATACATACTTATTTTATAAGAAAACACCCAGACCCGAACAATTTAGAAAAACAATAATTTCTAAATTGCCCCATCCCCGGGGATCGAACCCGGGACCTCAGAGATGGCGACACCATGAAAACCGGTGTACAAACCACTCGACCAATGAGGTCGTCGACTTGAAATAAAATGCAATAATTTTATTAAAATTACTAGATAAATATTTTCTGAATTTGAATCCTTGCAGTTTTCCTCGTCGACAATGAGTCCTTGCAGTTTGCAATAGACTTTCATTAACAATAGGATTATTTTTTCCTTTGAATCCTGAAAAGTGCTGTACTAGGTAGGTACTACAGAATACTGATAAAGTCTGCTATCACATCGTTTTTATAAGTGATCGCAGGGAAAAGTAGGAAGATTATAATGAAACTCCATTATCATGGAGTCGTGGTGTTAAATCAGTACCATGCATGCAGCTAAAGGTAGACATTATGTAAATTGATGGTAAGGTAGGTACTTGAAAAAAAAATGTAAACAAGTAGAAAGGTTGTTGCTAAAATTAGAATACCTACAGTTTAGTTTTTAATTGTAATACGATGTTAATAAAGAAGTGTGTCAAGAATGCGGTTACTTTAATCATTCGTGTATGTATGTACAAAAGTACAGTCACGAGCACCAATATGTTTATTTTTTTATAATGAACGTCATAGTGACTGCATCCTGCCTGAAGGTAAGCAGTAGTAAGCAGCCGATGCAGTCCAAAATAATGAGAGCGCTCCCCACCGTGGAATAAGCACGATAACGAGCGCTCCCATTCATGACGGTCTGCATAAATGCCGTTTCACGCCCCGCTTAAAAGATCCGGGACTGTAGGAGCTGGGAAACACATGCGCCGGCAAAGAGTTCCAAAGCCGAATGGTCTTACAGAGGACGACTTGCCAAATTTTTTGGTACGAGTACTGATAGTCTGTACAGTATGATGGTGGTTCCTAAGACCAGCACGTGTAGTCCGGGAGAGGAAAGGAGAGGGCGGGATAAGATCAAAAAGTTCTTCAGAACACTCTCCGTAGTAGTTCCGGTATTGCACTGAGAGAAGCAATGTCTCTACGCAGCTGGAGGTCCTCAAGGGAGGCTGTAACCTCAGCATCTCCAATAATGCGTACCGCTCGCCTTTGCAGTCTATCAAGTGCATCGAGGACGTATTTAGCGGAGCCGTCCCATAGATGGGAACATTACTCCATACTCGATCGCACCTGAGATTTGTACAGCAAACAGCGCTGTGAAAAACCGCCTCACCTTATTGAGAATACTCAACTTCCGGGAGGCAGTTAAAATAGCACTCTCGATGTAGCATTTTGGATTCAGTTCCTGGCCGATGTCCATGCCAAGAATGCTGAGGTTCACCGAAATGGGTAACGGAGAGTTCTGAAGAGAAGGAAGAGTAAGGAAGGGAGCTACCTTGGACGAGAATGCAGAAACCTGGGTTTTGCTAGCATTAAACTCGACCAGGTTTTTAGATCCACACTTAGAGACACGATCGAGAGTCAGGTTCAGTTTGGCAACCAGTTCTTGCCTTTTCACCATGATATCGGCTTGCTTTGCGGCAGGATGTCCCAAGTACCGCTCATGCACCGTAATGTCATCCGCAAAACAATGAATATTGCCCAAGGACAACATGTCATTAATATGCAGAAGAAATAGAGTAGGTGAGAGCACAGAACCCTGCGGCACTCCGGCATTGACTTTGTTAAACGCGGAGGAACTACCCTCACAAAGGACACGAATCCTCCGCCCTTCTAGAAAGTCTGCAACCCAGGCGCACAAACGGGGCGGCACACCGAAGGCCGGCAACTTGGAAAGAGGGGAACGATGCCCCACTCTATCGAAAGCTTTGGCGATATCAAGGCTAACTGCCAGGGATTCGCCATGCTTGTCCATCGCTTCACCGCACGCGTGAGAAACGTACGCTAGAAGATCAGCCGTTGATCGCTTTGGTTGAACCCATACTGGCGATCATGGAGCAGCGAGTGATCCTCTAGGTAGTGAATGAGCTGGGAATTAATTATCCGCTCAAACACCTTGCACAGCACAGAAAATATGTATACACTTTGACTCTTATTCCATTGTTTTAAGAGTTACTATCCTATACATATTTTGCTCGTGACTGTACCATCGAGGAAGTTCCCGATCGACCAATTTTCGGCGCTTGCACATTGCACACGATCTACGCGCAGGGAACTTCCTAGTGCTCGACCGGTATGTATGTAAGTATACTACTTTGTCAAGAAAGTACTATAGGATTACGTGAAAAAAAATCCAAAATTAACCCTGTAAAGAATACCAACGCAGCAGAGCCCGCCTGTAGAGCACATGTGCAGTAAAGTTGGAATTTGGTGGAACGCTGACTAACCCTCTGTGGATACCTATTAGTCGTGAAACTGTATGTTACATGGTCAATAATTATTTTTCTTTCCGTAGGATCTTCTTTCTTTCTTTATTATATGGTGATCGCGCTGCCATACCAAGCCAATACACTATCTTTCCAAAACCACTTTTGAAATATTTGGCAAAACAAGTTTTTTATGATTATTGGCTGTTTTATAATTGCTAGCTCAAAATTACAGATTTTTTGCATTTGATAGTTAGATATTTATGTCTACTACATACTACATAGCCCCATGAAATTATTTTTTAGGTTTATCAACTACCTAGTTTAAAATATATAACCAAAAACTTGTTTTACCAAGATATTTCCCGAATTTGAGTCCTAGCCATAAGAAACTAAAACACTGTATAGGTTTTTACAGTGTTTTGGCTAGGTATGTGTTAAGTGTAAGTGTTTATTAAACCCTAAGACTGTATTCACGTATAACTACAGTATTTATAAATGATAACCTGAATGTTTTTCGAATAGAAAATTTGTAACATTATTATAAATAAAAATCAAACACTAATTATTGAAAGAGTTTGTCATTGTTTCTCTAATACAGCTTCTGGATTTTTGCTTCGCTTAGGCTTTTTGACTTTTGGAAACTTTCTTTAGAATAAAGTTCATCTGTAGTTACAGTTTCTTAAAAGGAAAGATGACTCTTTGTATTTGTCGCTACTGTAGTTTCAGTTTCAGTATTTATAACGGCTGTCTCAATTGGGCAGTTTCCCCAAAAACTTCGTATAATCTATAGGATTATACGAAGTTTTTGGGGAAACTGAAGGTTGTAAAATACGTTCTAAACAAGAAGTGAAAGGTTTTGGAGAAAATGGACGTGTTAAAGAACGGTCTAAACAAGAACATCTGAGAGAAATGTAATTATGTACAAATATTTTAGAATCTTTAAAAGTAAGAAGAAACGGTTTTAGATGCGATACTTTTTTGAATCGTTTTTCTCCATTCATAATGCTTCCGCTGTAATTAAATAAGAAAACTGAAAATTGTTCACCTAGATAATTTCCATTTTCATTCAACTATTACAATAATAAAAAAAGTTATCTTTAGGAACATCGCTCAATGAGACAAAATAAATGGGCACTTTACTTACACGTTTTTAATGTAGTAAATCCCTTTTTAGTAAAAAGTAAAGTTTATTGACGTGTATTGAGATATTATTAATTATGTTACTGGCATTGGAACTTGTGACATAATATCCACGCAATGCTCTCAACTGCGGGTGTCCCTCCCACTCGTATTCGTAACGGCTAATGACTCATTCATAGAGATCGGAGAGTCGGATGCATGTTTACCTAATGTTAATTTTCAGATAACACATTATGGAAGTGGCTTCGCTGAATGAAAAAACGTACAGCCCGCATAACGTTAAACCGTCCTATCAGAGAGTTCAACAGCCTGACTAAGACCAAAGATTTGGATCTCTTCACGGATGTCATTCGCAAGTTCAGAAAGTCACTTCTTTAATTTTTATCATTTATATCATGCATGAGAGTAGATACTATATCTACATTATGATTTGGGTATATTTTGTTTTTTAATATTTAATTACAATAATATGTTCTTATAATAATTTAATCTGTATGTATAATTAATTTTTCATTTATGTTGCTTCTTTCATAATGAACGTGGTCTTCACCTAATAGCTGTAATAACATTAAACTTAAGTTATCCTATTTTTAACCATAACTGATTTTGCTAATGCTAATCATGTTAAGCCTATATAATCATATTAAGCCTATATAACTCTCTCGAGGTTTATGGCAAGTTCATGGGGGTGTTTAGTCAGTAGGAGCCTGACATAACTTCGCCAGCCGCCTGGTGTCGTACTCATGTAGAGTTCACCTTCTCCCTCCCCTCGGTGTCCGGGAGGGTGTCTGCTTCACAGGCGAATAACAAAAAAAAAGCTAATATTTATTATGTTGGTGATCAATAAATAAATAAATAAATACTGTCCCACTGTAGGGTAAAGGCCTCCATCATTGAACTATAGGCATCGCTATATACCGTGACTGGCTAGACGACGGACGCGTTAAAGGAGGTGTTTAAGAAACTGATACCTGTTCCATTAAAAATAAAAAAAACACCACCTTAACTTTTTACTTTTTTCCTAACTGAAATGGTTTTTCTGCTTATTTACCTTAGTAACGTCAATGCACTCGCGAACAACGCCTCCCTTACTCGTGCGTGTAGTACATGCGAAATGCAGAAAGACCACTTTAAAAAAAAATGCGTAATAACTCGCGTGTTTTAAAATTTGCTATAACCTTTTTTTACCTAAAAGGGATGTAGATAAGTTACTAGTTTACCTCCTTAAACGCGTCCGTCGTCTAACCTGTCACTGTGTATACAATAGATGGATATTGGCTTAAACAACGCTTGCCAACTGCGAGATCGTGATCACAAACCCGGGTTATAATCTATGCATCCAATAATCCGAAACAAACTTCGCACGACCTGGGAATTGACCAGGGAATCGAGCCGCTTGAACCCTTTGCATACATTCATATAAGCACGATTATTATCCCCGAAGGTTCGTCAGAGACTAGGACCTTAAAAGCAATCCTCTGCTATAGTCTACTTTTCACCAAATAGCGACTGCACATGTACTCAGCGTGACAGACAGGTGGTGAGCCCATCGCCGCTCTATGCTGTTGGATGTATGTGTGCAGTCTTTAGTCTGTTAGACGCCTTTAAGGTCACCCAAGAGAGGGTGTGGTAGTATTTTTCACCGCAACGCAACACGAGTTAAGTAGGTATAATCAAAATATCGAATATTTACCTTTAGAGAGAAAGCTTACTTGTAGCTACAGCGTCAAGATAGTTAAGTATTTTAAAAACTTTAAAGTTTTCAGGTGAATTTTAAAAATAGCAAAAAAATTATTTTGTAAGTGATATCGATTTATATTGATGTAATGCCGCGTCCGCACGCTTGGCACTTGACGCAAACTCTAAACCTCTACAAACGTTTGGATTTGTGATTTGTTCCACGGATCGGCTACAAGCGCTTGCAAACCAAGCCAAACGCTCTATCCACACGTTTGAATATGTGACGGCTTGTTGAGGTTTGCCTTACATGTGGGGGCACGGCAATGGCTTAAGGGTTCTGGGTAAGCATTAGGTGAGCATGCAACAACTGAGACCACAAACTGTTCACCTAGCAGGTTGGTGGTCAAATGCATACCCAGTTCAAAAAAACATTTACTATTTGCAAATCTAATTTCGCTCGATGGAAGTTTGCGACCAACAAAGCTGTAATGTTGCATCAGTCCGAGTTGCGAGTGGCAATGGACTTCACATCCTGACCTTCGTTGGCAAACGCAATCACTCCCACTACTTACTCTCACTAATTCAGTTCATTCCGCAGAACATTACATCATTATCTAACCTTAAATCTTTGATTTGTTAAGTGTTAAACGCAATTTTAAATTGCCTTGTTAAAAGTTTAGGCTGAAAAGAACATAGGGAAATTAAATCGTAATTTTGAGAAGAAGCTCTTTAAAAATCTATCCTTTTTTATGGAAAAATGAATTGCTGTTTGTTAGTAAGCATAACACTTCAGAACAGTTGAGCGTTATGTCAGGAAAAGGAATCGAGAGGGTGGCCTGACTGTACAAATTACCTAATCATGCCAGCATTAATAAAAGGTCATCATCATCATCAGCGTATAAACGTCCCACTGCTGGGCACAGGCTCATGTACAGCTCTTGGGAGGATTGGACCATAACCCACCACCCTGGCCCAATACAATATGGGTTGGTGGGTTTTTACGACATTAACTTGGACTTAGCTTTATATGCCTTCCAAATCCCAGAAGATTCGACTTCAAATCCTGATAATGATACAATTTTGAGCTTTCTTGCTCTTGTTCCGCTGGTCTAAATCAAAAGAAAAGCGTAATATTGCATTACTAATACCGCACTGTGTTAATGGGACAAAGTTATTTGAGATAATTTTTTGGAATTGTGCCAAGGTGTATCGAACTTTGAGGCAACCTATTTTCGGAGTCATCCCATACTATATATAGATTTACAAAGTCTTTAAACATTACCTAACCCAGTAATAAAACCACCGGATGCGGACCGAGCGGTACCGGATTTGATTCCAGCGATTATCTCTATAAGAGTTACCTTCCAGCCAACCCTGTTTTGTGGAGAAAGAAACAAAATAATGTGTTTGTGTAAAAACATATTAAATTACTTCCATAACATATTCTTTACACAAAATTAATTGTTTTAAATGACCGTTAATAGGATCAAAAACAAGAGATGCTATTTGCGGCTTCGCTTTCATAATCTTTATCTTGAATGTAACTGTAAAGTTGATTGACCAAGTCCCACTGCAATTAAAGCTAGAGCTATTTTTAGCATTTTCAATAAGCAAGTGCTGTTCAACAGTGTTGCTTGTTTTAAATTACTAAAATGGCTTGCAACTAGCGGGCCGCTTGCGACATGGTCCGCATGAATACCCGTATCCCGTAATAGTTTAGCAAAAATAACGCTTGAAGGGTTTTCACGAAACTTCTTGCCTCGAACTACTGTATTGTGGAACCAGCTCTCGGCGGCGGTATTTCCGGACCGTTATGACTTAGGGATCTTCAAAAAACGAGCCTATTCCTTCTTTAAAGGCCGGCAACGCATACGCATGCCTTTTTTCTGGTTTTGCGGGTGTCCATGGGCGGCGGTGATTACTAGGTGACACGCTTGCTCGTTTGCCTCCTCCTTTAATAAAAAAAAATTGATTTGCACAAGGTCATGAAATGTCTGTACAACATAACCTATTGACGCTGAATCTAGATAATTTACCTTCTTCTTTTATTGAGTTTTATATTATTCCGATGTCTTAATTACATGCCACAACATACAAAAGTATTTGTTCAATAGAGTTTATTAATAAGTAAATAGTCCAAAACATTTTCTTTATCCAACCACCCATTCAGTACATCATGTTTTACCTGTGGAGAAGAATGGACACAAGAAAGTTCAAGAAACTGTACGTGTTTTATCATATTTCAGAGATTTGTAAAAAACGGCGCACTCAAACTTTGTATGGGCAAACTATAGTATAGCTTAGCTTTTACCCCCCGTATTCATTAAAATCTCTGATAGTATTTTTACGGAATATAATAAAGCCAAGAGCGAACGAGTTACTTAAATATTCGCTCACCCCCTGCTCTTACAAAAATTGAATCTGTAGTTGCCCTGTTTCTATTAAAACTTCGGCTATGAGTAATTCGCAAAAACATCAAGATAGCGCGTTTCAGAACGCCGTGCCGCTAGCGCCATCTAATATACGGACAATACAGGATTCCCGTGACTGCCCTCAGCCATAGAGCATTAAATGCTCCAAGCCCTCAGCTGATGCATTTATTTGTTCTCGTATTCCAACGTAACTCATAAAATTACTAACAAGAAATGTCAAAAGCAGATTTAGCTTATTTTTACATTATCAACAAAGCACGGGGTTTCAGGGCAAGCAAAAAACAAAATACTATAATTTTTTAAACTTCTCTAAACAGCTTAGAGTAAGTTGGTTTAATGCTCTAAGCTAAACAGGTAAAGGCTTTTAATTCATCTGTACTTATATAAATCTCTTTTCTCAATGACAACAATATAGAAGATCAGAAAAAGTTAAAGATAGTACATACTTTTTATAAACGAGACTAAATAGCTACGTTTGTAAGTGGAAAATTTATTTTGGGCTATATAATTATGCTTTGTTTATTATTGTGATCAAATAATATCATTGCTATCATTGCATAATATATATTTATTAAGTATACTATCATTGTTTCTGAAGCTATACTCTAAGTACTGGGCAGAAACCATGCAGAATCTTACTAATGCCACAGTGTTGGAAACAACAAAAATACAAAACGAAATAAACCTGAAAACTTTTAGATGTTCATAATAAAAATGCGGAAACCTCCTCTTTTTTGGAGTCAGTTATTTAATAAACAAATCACTGCACCAGTTCCTGTCAGGCACAACAGCTTTATCTAAGTATATAAAAAATAATCAATTGCCACGAATGTACGCGCGTCACTTGAAAACGGCTGCACCTATTTGGCTATTTTTTGTTGTGTTTGTTATTGTCAGGCTAAGGTTTTTGTGAAAGAACATTTTGGAATTTCTCACCACGAGGTACGGGATATTCAAGCGGACGAAGTCGCGGGCGGGCAGCTAGTTCACAATGGCAAAATTTTAGCCAAAGAGAATGCCTATGGCATTCGGCCACTTTCGAATGGTTGTCTCACCATAGAATGAAGAGTCCGAGTCATAGTAGTGGTTTGCACCGGAGCGGAATCTGGCGGACCGGTGAAATTCACCGGTGATTTGCCGATCTCCGGTGATTCACCGGTGATCTCCGGAGAATTTTGTTGTTTAGCAAGAAATTATTAAGCTATTCTATTCAGTTATTGTTCGGTAATGTTGTGCAATTTGAAGCTTTATTGTAATAAAATATTATATTTATTTAGGTACGATGAGATTAATGCTCTAAGATGAGATTCGATAAAAGAAAACATTAGGTACTTATCAGTAATTGAAAAGGAGAAAAATCTTTATTTTACATTTATTATTATTTATAATAAATTATGGTTTCCATGAAGTAGACACAACATTTCAACAGCGTCATTGCGCAGCATATAGCATTTATTTCTTTGGTCATTGAGAATATAACATGTCGTTGAAAATACTCTCTCTGATCGAACTAAGATCAAACTAAGCCCAAATTAAAAAAAATAATTCTGATGTGGCAGTGATGACAACAGGGCCAGAGAAATACTATGTGGAAGAAATTAATAAAATCAAATTTAATCCTACTAATATATATAAACGCGAAAGTTTGTAAGTATGAATGGATGTTTGTTACTCTTTCACGTAAAAACTACAAAATGGATTTGGATGAAATTCGGCAAACAGATAGTTTATAACCTAGATTAACACATAGGATACTTTTCATCCCGATATTCCCACGGGAACGGGAACCACGCGGGTAAAACCGCGAGCGGCCGCTAGTATTTTATAAGTTCCTCTCGCATGAACTTGAATGGTATACTGGCGACGAACGTTATAACTAGTGTCCGACCGAAGTTGCGGTTTCGGTTTCAGCCAGTTTCGGTCTAAAAATCATGTTTCGGGAAGAGGTTCTGTTTCGGCCAAAAACAGCCGAACCTTTCAGCCGCGCCGAAACTTACATCTTCGTACTTTTGGGTAGCGTTCGGCTAACGTCGAGTGCACTCGGCACGGCTGGCCATATGGCGTCACTCGCCTCGCCTAACTCCACCGGCCACTGAATCAGTGCTCTTTGCTCGTGTAGTGAAAATTAAAAGTAAAACTGAAAGAAAATACATCATTATGATTAAAAAGTCGTTGCCTCAGATGTAAGTAACATTTTAAATTTTTCACTTTTTAGGGTTAGTTAAATTTTGAACCAGTGTCATTTAACA
Organism: Scoparia ambigualis; assembly: GCA_963921215.1. NCBI lineage: Eukaryota > Metazoa > Arthropoda > Insecta > Lepidoptera > Crambidae > Scoparia > Scoparia ambigualis. The sequence continues at coordinate 29,856,136 of OY992501.1, read as the reverse complement.
ATGTTGAAATTTCAATTCGATAAAAGTTGAAAGTAGAAACTTGTAATATTAGGCCGGCGAGATGTTTCATTAATCAAATATCTGGAAAAAACGGCCCACTGACATTTTTATTCAACGTTTTAATCACGTTTATAAATGGTTCGCTTTCGGTTTCGGCAAAAAAACATGTTTCGGTCGAACACTATATAACATTATGCAACAACTTAAGACAGTCTTCAAAAAGAAGAATACATAAAAATGAGAAATAAAAATATTGTAATTTAAAAAATGATAACAAATAGTAGTACCTAATAAACACATCGTTAATCAATAAATAAAACATGTATTTTATTTGGCTCTATAAGTTGTATAACCGGAGAATACCGGTTTCTCTCCGGTATTTTTTATCGATTAGTTTCACCGGTAGAACACCGGTGTTTCTCCGGAGATCTATGCTCCGGTGCAAACCACTAAGTCATAGCAAAATCCAAACGTCACAAAACAACAAATGAAGTTGGCAGATCTGTTTTAAAGTCTCAACCCGCCCCGTTTTGGCTTTCAAAATTTCTGTAAATACATAGAAAAAATGTCAGTGAAGAGTACCACTTCCTCTTCGAAGAGTGTTAAAAGCACACAGGTGCAAGGCAAGGTGAAACAGGAAGCCCCAAAATCACATAAGAGCTCTCCCCCTTGTCCATGGCTCTGCAACCTGGTACCTACGAATGTGCCTGGCCCAGGCCCCGCTCAAGCTATTCTTCATCCCAGAAAGGACGTCTTCGTTCTGAAGGTAAGCTGCAAAAAGAGATGATGCTGGCCCTCAGTACATATTCTAAGTGCTGGCTATCAATACTCGAAATCAGCCAAACGTCCTTACGTTTGGTCTCTTCCTCAACGGATCGGTTCTTTTCGGTACCGCCTCTGCTCTTAATCTGACAGGCTGTGGATGTTTTCGGTACGGTATTGTTCACTGCGTATGAGTTGTGCGCTGAGTGTGGTGAACTGTGGTGTGACTGGTGTGCTGGCTGGCTAGCTGGCGGGGGTGAGACGGGGAGCTCTGTACAGATTCGATGCAGAGGCGGTACTGAAACGAAAACGAACAGATCCGGTGAGGAAGAGGCCTAAGTTAGCAACTCTCGTGAAAAAGAGAGCGCCTCAGTGGTGGAGTGGTCAAGCGCTCGGCTCGATATTCGGAGGTTCGATATCCCGGATTGGTTCAATTTCCAGGTCGGGCAAAGTGTGATCCCGGATTTTTGGATGCATAGCCCGGGATTGTGATCACCAACCCCGCATTTCGCAAGCGTGGTGATTAAGTTAATACAATTCAATTGCTCAATGATTTCAATGATGGAGGCCTTTTCTGTAATGGGACAGTATGCAGAACTTGTATAGCTGTTGTAATAAATAAATTATGCAATAAAATATTCACCTCACATCTTTTATAAAAGTGGCATCAAGAACTACACATGTTTTGTTGGTGATGGCGACGGTTGCGCTATATGGTGTCCCAGATGACAAATTCCAAAATTTTAATTCTTTTGGGTCTTTTGACAATTATTGTTGTATCAAATTATGCAAAAGAAATATATGGCTATCAATATTTAGCCTCAAGGATATTATGGATTTTTCTATATCTATATGCTTTGTAGCAATATGCCTTTTGGCTGGTATGGCACGTAAGAGTTATGCAAAGAAAAAATAGTGAGAAGTAACATTACGCTGCTTCAGCTGTTTGATGATTATGCCTAGTAAGTCGGTTCGTAATCTCCTTGTTCGCAGGTCGCGAAAGTGGGACCCAACGGCGACCGTCGATGTAAGATGGAACTGGAACTGGTCACCCCGAAAGGTCCAGAGAAAAAGGCGCTTTGCCGCATCGACACCAGAGAGACGCAGTGCGCTCCTGAACCGCCCCCCTGCTGCTGCATGAGACAGAAGAAGAAGAAGAAGAAGGGATGAACACAAAAGATGGATTAGTTTATTTACAGTAGATTTTAAAGGAAGTGCAATAGATAGTAAATTTTTCAATACTTACATTTTTCATTGTTTTATTTCACTTTTAGCAAAATCGTTAGAGTTATTGTTTAATAACGGTATTATTATTAAATAAGTTCTTGACTTTGTCCGCGTAAACACCCATTTACGACTTTAGCTGTAGATTTTCCAAATAATTTTGTTTCATAGAAACATCACATTGGGACCATATACGTATAGGCAGTTAGGGACTTTACATAAACCAGCGAAAGTATTAAAATTTCTTACAATTATCAAACTTGCATATCATATTGTTTTATTTAAATTTATTACCACGATATGACTGACATGCGTCAGGATTAAAAGCCTCTTTTCAAGGAAATTCATACTGAATAGTTTAGAAAATAATTTTGTTGGAAAATACCTACTTGAAAACAATACCTTCTAAGTTTCAATTATATAAAAGGTGGCTCATCAATTCAAAGTATCTACTAAATGATAAGACAGAATTAGATATTATTTTGTACTAAGTATTAAGTACTACTACTAGGTACTAAAAATGCAAACAAATGTTTCTACCTAGAGCACAAGAGTACCTAGGATATCCTAGAGCGGGTCAGGCTGGCTTCTTAGTTAGCTTCCGGCACAGCTTCCGGTGAGTTTGTGTAACTCCCTGTGTTCCACTATTCCCCGCTAGATAGCGGGCGAGGTAGTAGTTTTGCACAGACCTCTTCTCCTTACCTCCTTAATATATGTCTGTGTAGTTTTGTTCTGAGCGTAGGACATAGGCATGACGTGGGATGCTATTTTATTAATTATGAAAACTCACGACTTCTAAAACTGTGTCTAACCTTCTAACTTTTAATGGTAAAAGGGCGCCTTTTAATTAAATTATTTTAAATTATGTAAGAACAAATAAACAAAATTATAGCTTGGGTTAATGTTCACCGATCACTATTTCCCTGTATCAGGGCCACAGATGTATAATATGTATATTTTTTATAGCAGAAGGAGGCAAACGAGCAAGCGGGTCACCTAATGTAAAGTAATCACCGCCGCCCATGGACACCCGCAAAACTAGAGGAATCACGGACGCGTAGCCGGTCTTTAAGAAAGGAATAGGCTTGTTTCTTGAAGATCCCTAAGTCGTAACGGTCCGTAAATACCACCGCCGAGAGCTGGTTCCACAACACTGTAGTTCGAGACAAGAAATTTCGTGAAAAACGCACAGTAGTAGACCGCCATCCATCAAGGTGATGTGGATAGAATGACAGTTGATTGCGTGTAGTGCGGTGTAGGAAATCAGCGGCAGGGATCAAGCCGAACAATTTCTCAGAATACTCCCCATGATATATGCGCTACAATATACAGAGAGACGCAACGTCTCTCCGAAGAGCCAGTGGATCGAGCCGACCTGAAATAACTACGTCGTCGACATTTCGAGCAGCTCTGCGTTGATTGCGGTCAAAAGGAAGGAGTTGGTATTGGGGTGCTCCAGCCCAAAGATGGGAGCAGTATTCCATATGCGGCCTGACCTGTGCTTTACACAGTTGTAAGCGGTGGGACGAGGTTCAGAGGTACGACGAAAGGATGTTTTTTTACGGTAAATGCGCAAACTTGTGTTTTGGAAGGGTTAAAGTGGACTAGGTTATGTCGGCCCCAATTAGAGACATGACTTAACATGTTCTTGGTGTCAGTCACAAGTTTATTCCGACTCGATGTCGCTTTACAGAGAAATATTAGCTCGTCCGGTGTAGAGCGTATCTCCAGTTGTCAGTACTGGTCCGCATAGCAATGAATGCTGTTGTTATGCAACATGTCATTGGGATGCAGAAGAAACAGAGTAGGGGAACACACACCCCTGCAGGAATCCAGCATTTACAGGCTTCATGTCAGAGCACGAACCGTCGACTACGACTCTGATGTTACGCCCAGTAAGAAACTGGCAACCCACGAACACAATTTCTCAGGAAGCCCGTTTGATGGAAGTTTAGAGAGAAGAGACCTGTGCCATACCATGTCAAAGGCTTTCGCTACGTCCAAGCTACCTGCCAGTGCCTGCCCTTTACTCTCGACTGAATCCGCCGTTCGGTGAGTAAAGTACACTAAAAGATCACCAGCCGAACGACCGCGACGAAAACCATACTAGCGATTACTTCAGTAGCTGGTTCTCTTCTAGGTACCTTAAGAGCTGGCGGTTTGTAATGGACTCCATTACTTTGGAGAATAAAGAGGTGATAGCTATTGACCTGTAGTTGGATGGATCTGAGCGATCGCCTTTTTTGGGAATCAGGTGGACAAGGGCTGTCTTCCAAGAGCAAGCTTATTAGAACCTGAGCCCACTCAGGAGCAAACGTCCGAAGCACAATCGGAGGAACTGCATCAGGCCCACTCGACTTATGGATATCAAGGGAAAAAAGAGCCTTACGAACAGACCTTTGTAGGAACTAAACGTTTGGCATTGAACAAGCGCAATGCGGTATGGTTGGTGGAGAGTTTTCCCCATCGTCCAAGGTCGAGTTTGATGCAAAAAGAGTGCCCAAGAGATCGGCTTTCTCCTATTCAGTATGGGCCAGGCAGTCATCAGTCTCGTGCAATGGTGGTAGCAGTATAAATCAGGGCGTACGATATAATTGTTTGACACAGGAAGTGTCTATTTTTACAAGCTTTTATTTGACTTCCCCTGTTAGTTAGTGTTGAACAAATCTTGCAACTGAATTTAAATTTTATAACGAGCTTGGATCACTTAGAAACACGTGATCAAAGATAACAAGGGAAGTTCAGGGAAATGCGGCATAGGGGATGTATATACGTAGTAAACTTGACGTGTATTGTTATACGTGTAGGTAGAATCTGTTGGCTGTATAGCCTTACTACCTTGGTCATTGTATATGATTAATGTCATTAATAAAAATATATTAAAACAATAGGTTATGGCCCAGCAAATAAAAATTTAAAATCCAAAAATAACCATGGAAGAAACACAAAATATAAACAAATTATGCAACGAACAAGATTTTCCAATGTGGAAATTTCAAGTTATGATAATATTTAAAAGCAACGGACTTGACGATATCGTGAATGGAAAAAGTGACTTAACATGCAAAGATTTTATAAGAAACGACGCCAAAGCACAAAAAATAATTATGAATACTATTGATAAAAAGCATCTACTATTAATTATGACGTGTGAAAGTGCCGAAAAGATGTTTGAAAAGCTATGTGCCATATTTGAGAAATCAAGTGATGACCAAAAATGTTATTTGTGGGAAGAATTTTTCGACTACAAATACGACAAGACAAAAAACATCACCGAACACATAAGTGCTCTAGAAAACAAGTCGTGTCGATTAAGAGGTATTGGTGAGAAAATTACAGATAACATGATCATATCTAAAATACTATCTACTTTGCCCGAACAATATAATAATTTTAAAACAGCATGGGATTCAACACCAATTGCTGAGAGGAGTCTTGTCAATCTTACTGCAAGGCTACTTACTGAAGAAAAGAGAACATGTACAGAGGTAAATGTTGAGACTGCATTCAAGGCTACATATAAAAACTTTACATGAATAATAAACCTCGAAGAAAGTTTTGTGAAATATGCAAGAAAAACAACCATATTGCGAAAGACTGTTATCATAAAAACCGTAACATGTGCAATATATGCAAGAAAACAAATCATAAAGAAGAAAACTGTTATTTTAGATTTAAAAATAAAACATACAACCAGAAAAAGGAGTCATTTGTCGCATTTATGTCTGAATTACAATTAAAAGTAGAAAACAATACTGAAGTATTTATAGTAGATTCTGGGTCGACTTGTCACATGACCAATAATAGATCTATGCTAAAAAATATAACAAAAGAAAGTTCAAACATACATATCGCTAAAAAAGATGAGAAGTTAACATCTAATGAGGTAGGGACCATTGAAACGAAACAATGTGTTCTACAAAATGTTTTGCATATACCTGACCTTCAGCGAAACTTGTTCTCTGTGAGAAAAGTCACTGATAAAGGAGGAACTGTTACATTTACAAAAGAAAAGGACTTTATAAAGAAAAATGATACATTAATAGTCGGAAATAGAAAAGAAAATGGGTTATTTGAAATAGAATTAGAAAAGAAAGAAAATGTTTCATACAATACAATAAAAGAAGAAAATGCTCTAGACGGGCATATAAAATTAGGGCATCCTGGCAAAGAAGTAATGAAAAATATGCTAGAACAGAATTTAGTTTCTGGAATAAAAATAACAATAAAAGACATAGAAAACATACCAAGTTGTGATACATGCTATAAAGCCAAACAAACAAGATTACCTTTTAATTCTATACGCCAGAGAGCTCAACGACCATTAGAAATTATACACACTGATATTTGTGGCCCTATAAATCCACCTACATGCAATAATGAGAGATACATATTAACGTTTCTTGATGACTATACACACCATTTAGAAATAGAACTATTAAAAAATAAAAGTGAAGTTTATGAGTATATAAGAAATTACATAGAAGAGAGTGAAAGAAAATATGAAAAGACAGTATCAGTTATAAGATGTGATAATGGGGGTGAGTATCGCTCGCATCAAATTAAAACATGGTGTTTTAACAAAGGTATTATACTTTCTACACTATACCACACACGCCTCAGTTAAATGGCAAAGTAGAGAGAATAAACCGCAGACTGTTGGAAAAAGTAAGAGCTTTATTATGTGATTCTACACAAAGAGATGTTGGGTGAAGCTGCTCGTACTGCCGCATATTTATTAAATAGAACAGCTACTGAGACAACAAGGAAGGTTCCAACAGAAATGTTAACAGGTAATAAACCAGACCTTAGATTATTAAAAAAGTTTGGATGTGAAATGTATAGCAAAATACTTGGCAATTTAAAAAAGCTAGATGATAGAAGTGAAAAGTTGATCTTTATTGGATATGCTACAAATGGTTACAGACTATGGGACATGAACAAAAGACAAATCGTTATAAGAAGAGATGTAATACCAGTATCAGAAATGAGTAAAATAAATGACAGTGAAGAAAAAACCAATGTGGAAATCAAAGTAGAAAATGAAGATTATTATCACATTCTAGACGAAGAAACATCAGATTTAATAAATATAGAAGAAAATTATAGTAACTACCAGGATGATGATGCTAATCAACAGTCTACAACACTAATACAAAACAGTGAAGTAAAAGACTCAATAGAGATAGAAGAAGAAAGGACAAAGAGTAAGCAATAAATGAAGAAAAACAATCATCAATCATTATTAGAAAATAACACATGGAAAGTTGTACAATCTGTTCCAGATGATAAGAAAATATTTTCAAGTAGATGGGTACTAAAAATTAAAGATGATGGAAAATATAAAGCCAGATTGGTGATAAGAGGATTTGAGCAAGAAGAAGGTATTGATTTTAATGAAACATACAGTCCTGTTATTAACAGCAGTCCTTTAAGGATGTTATTTGCTTTAGCTCAAAAGAAGGACTATAATATAAAGACTTTTGACATAAATACAGCTTTTTTGTATGGCGAAATAGATGAAGATATTTATATGTATTCTCCTGAAGGTATAGAAAACATAAATGGAATATGTAAGTTAAATAAAGCCCTGTATGGCATGAAACAAGCACCATACAAATGGAATAAAACTTTAACAAATTTTCTGAAAGAGGAAGGATTGAAACAATTAGAGTCAGAACCGTGCATTTTTAAAAATCAGGTCGAAACAATTTACCTTGGGATACATGTGGATGATGGCCTACTCATTGGAAAAAATAATAAAGCACTAGAAATAACATTAGAAAAGATAGAAAAGAGATTTAAAACTAGAATTGATAGAGAACCAAAGAAATACTTAGGAATTGAGATAGACAGAAAGCAAGAAAAACTTATACTCAAACAAGAGAGTTATATTGACAATTTATTAGACCAGTACTGTTTGAAAGACGCTAAGGAAGCTTTAACACCGATGGACACAAATAAAATAGATAACAGCAATAAGAATAAATTATTTTCATATATAGAGTTACTAGGGAGTTTAACTTACTTATCAAATAAAACACGACCAGATATAAGTTTTGTTGTTAACTATTGCTCCAGAAATGCCGAATCTCGTACAGAAATGGATTTTGTAACTATAAAAAGAATTCTACGTTATCTGAAAGAATCTAAAAAGAAGGGATTGGAATATAAGAAAGGAGAAGGAGAAGAAATAGAATTGATTGCATATTGTGATTCAGATTTTGCAGGAGACACTGAAACCAGAAGAAGCACAACTGGATACGTTATTTATTTAAACGATTGCCCCATCAGCTGGTGTACCAGAAAACAACCAATTGTTGCCCTGTCCACTGCTGAGGCAGAATATATAGCAGCAGCTGAGTGTGTCAAAGAACTTTTGTATTTGAAATATGTGATTTTAGTACTACTAAACAAAAATGTTAGTGTGAAACTAAACATAGACAATCAGAGTGCAATTAATTTGATTAAAAATGGATTAGTGAATCGGAGATATAAACACATAGATGTAAGATTTAAATTCATACATGAAAGAGTTTCTAACGGAGAACTAAAAATTCAATATTGTCCTACTAATTTACAAATTGCAGATGTATTCACTAAACCATTGACTAGAGTTAAGTTTAAATATTTTGTTTCCAAACTTGTGTCATAAATTCATATTATGTTAATTTTAAAACTGTATTCTAAAATTACAGGGGAGTGTTGGCTGTATAGCCTTACTACCTTGGTCATTGTATATGATTAATGTCATTAATAAAAATATATTAAAACAATAGAATCAAACACTCAGAACCTCAGACCAAACAAACACCAATAAAAAAAAGCTTATTAAAAAGTGTCAGATTACACAGAAGACAAAACAGCTAGGGTCTGAACCTCGGACCAAATATCACAATGGACAGAGTCTTTGGATTTTTAGCATGTCCGTATTTTGTTAGTGTGCAGCTTTCTATCTGTACATGTGTGCGTGACTAAAGATGTGACTAGTATATCGATATAATCACTTTAATGTGGTGTGTACCTAGTTCGTTATTATAATTGGGGGTTAAAGTTACTCACGTCCGTAGGTTTACCGTTTAGACCCTACACGTGACCCTTGGGTGGTGCTAAATGAGTGACACTGACTGAGTGGTAGAGCCACGCTGCGTTGCAGCACGCCGGGCACGCTGGGCCGGCTCGCCCGGCGTAAATACCAGCCTCTCACTAAGGGTGTTACCCGACCAATCGATCGATCGTCGATCGACGGCATCGATCAACGTCGATCGAAGTTGATCGACTGGTCTGGTAGCTTTAATCGATCGACGGATACCTACCGTTTGACTAACCAATCGATCGACGACGGTCGGTCGACGTTGATCGATAGGTGTGGTAGCTTTCATCAATCGACGGATACCGTTCGTCTAATCCAACGATCGACGGTCGGTCGACGTTGATCGATTAACCCTGGCTAAATTCCATCAGTTTCTTTCGAAATGTATTCAGAAAAGGACTCGTTGTTCTTGGCCAGTACGATGTTGCTCGTACTATTATTACGGAGACGCAAACGCAGAAGAATCTGGATGCGGCCGTTTTTTAAAGCCAACGATCGCTTATTTTATCCAAATGACATTTTAAGCAGCGGTTTTTGTTTTTGTTTTTTTTTTGCGTAGCGATAGTCATGAATTTCGAGGTTAGTAGTTTCGAGGGAGGTAGAGAGGAGGGGGATGGAGGGGGTACGGTAATGGTAACTTAGTAGAATATTTGTTTTTTTTCCTAAAAATAACCTAAAATAACCTCAAAATAAAAATATCTTGAATACTATGCATTTTCGCACTTTGGCTCCCCCTCCCCCTCCCCTTCCCCCCTTTTTCGGTGTTGCTTAATCTAAAGTGCTTCCCAAGGTGTTTGGGGGAATATCATTTAGTATTTAAACGTTCATATTATCATCACTCATTATTATCAACATAAACATAATCTAATATTACGATTATTATCCATGGGCACGAAATATTTTTTTTTTTTTTTATGAAAGAGGGAGGCAAACGAGCAGGCGGGTCCTGATGGAGAGTAATCACTGCCGCCCATGGACACCCGCAAAACCAGAGGAATTGCAGACGCGTTGCCGGCCTTTAGGGGAGGAATAGGTTTAAGGAAGGAATAGGAATTGGGAGGAGGGGGGGGGGGGGAAGGGGCCTCCGGAACCCTCACTAGTCGGACGAAACACAACAGCACCAAGTGCCATTATTTCACGCCGAATATTAGAGAGGGTGGTGTTACGCCGGGCGAGCCGGCCCAATGCGTGCTGCAACGCAGCGTGACTCTACCACTCAGAAAAGTGAAGCGGCCGGTGCGTCTAATCAAACAGCTCGATTTAACACCCAATCCATTTTACCGGTCGATTGTCGATCGACATCGATCGACGTCGACTAATCCATTCTACCATCGATCGATCGATTGGTCTGGTAACACCCTAATATGCGGCGTGTAATAATAGCCCTTGGTGCTGTTGTGTTTCGTTCGTGCAGTGAGGGTTCCGGGGACCTCCCCCCCCCCCCCCGCTCACAATTCCTATTCCTTCCTTAAATGCCGGCAACGCATCTGCGATTCCTCTGGTGTTGCGGGTGTCTATGGGCGGCGGAGATTACTCTCCATCAGGTGACCCGCCTGCTCGTTTGCCTCCTATTATAACAAACAAATAAAAAATAATAATTTGTGTAGTAAAGTGAAGAGCAATATACTTTTTACTATTCATATTCCCGCCCATATTATTAAGATTCAATTTTGAACTAAGGCTAAAACTTTTACTGTAAAAAAAGATTTTTCAAAATGTTTGAAACAGAGCCTTGAATATTTTGTAGGCTCTCAGTTATCACGTCTAATAGCTTTAACCCATTCACGTCTTATTTCCGGGCATTTTGGAAACCTAAAAAAAGAATAATAAAAAGAATATTAGTAATATCGATAAAGCTTCGATACACAAATACGTACATCACTAATCATTATGCCAAAAACAAAGCCTTTAAATTACATTTAATTAAGGTTTAAAACCTGATTCTTATGAATAGTGTACGATATAGTATGATTTAGAATTAGCAAAAATTAATGCTTTGCCGTTTTAACTATTAAAAAACTCATAGTAAGGCATACATATTATGAGAAATCACTAACGTATGAAATGATAATTCCTGGTCTTTCACACCTCCTTTTGTTGTTCTTGACGAACAATAAACAGCTGAACAAGACATTATGTCAATTGTATATTACACAAATAACACAAACACTAAGATTTCTTAATATTTCACTATTATTTCGCACAATCCAGCAATGTTTTGACCTAGTAGTCGGTCATGAAATGACACGTCTCTCACCGACAGTGCGTCGTTGCCAAACGTACATTAACTATCTCTTTTACTCATATCACACTACAGTCATACAGACAGAGATACAAATACTTTACTTTGATACACGTATGTAAAAGCGGCAACGTCGTAAGACTCTGTCCATGTAATATTTGGTCCGAGGTTTGTGCAGTTAAATTGTGTCACAACACATCTGAAAAACAAAAGAAGTGTAATAACATCACTTTTCACAGGTAAGCTTTCAGTATTTCATAGTATCTTGTAGTTAATTAGGTCAAAATATAAACGTACTGCAGTGTGATTCTCTAAGTTAAAGCCTCGGTAGCAGCGGCCTGCGCAGTGCTGTCTCTTTCATATTCATAGAATTGGAAAGAGACAGCAGATCACGGCCATGCGCGCACGTCACGCGTGTGTGAATCGGTTTAGTGCTCCGACCAAATATCACAATGGACAGAGTCTTTGGATTTTTAGCATGTCCGTCTTTTGTTAGTGTGCAGCTTTCTATCTGTACATGTATGCGTGACTAAGGATGTGACATATCGATATAATCACTTTAATGTGGTGTGTACCTAGTTCGTTATTATAATTGGGGGTTAAAGTTACTCACGTCCGTAGGTTTACCCTTTAGACCCTACACGTGGCCCCTGGGTGGTGCTAAATGAGTGACACTGACTGAGTGGTAGAGCCACGCTGCGTTGCAGCACGCATTGGGCCGGCTCGCCCGGCATAAATACCACCCTCTCCTAAGGGTCTTACCAGACCAATCAATCGATCGTCAATCGACGGCATCGATCAATGTCAATCGAAGTTGATCGACTGGTCTGGTAGCTTTAATCTATCGACGGATACCGTTTGACTAACCAATCGATCGACAACGGTCGGTATAGGGGGTACAGTAATAGTAACTTAGTAGAATATTTGTTTTTTTTTCCTAAAAATAACCTAAAATAACCTCAAAATAAAATTATCTTGAAAACTATGCATTTTCGCACTTTGGCTCCCCCGCCCCCCCTTTTTCGGTATTGCTTAATCTAAAGTGCTTCCCAAGGTATTTAGGGGAAATATAATTTAGTATTTAAACGTTTATATTATCATCACCCATATCAGCAGCTTAAAGAACTCTATTATTACGACTAGTATCCATGGGTACGAAATAAATTTTTAAAAAAAGTGAAGCGGCCGGCGCGTCTAATCAAACAGCTCGATCTAACACCCAATCCATTCTACCGGTCTATTGTCGATAGACATCGATCGATTGGTCTGGTAGAAACTATCGATCGACGTCGACTAATTCATTTTACCATCGATCGATGTCGTCGATCGACGATCAATCGCTAGGTCTGGTAGATACTATCGATCGACGTCGACTAATCCATTCCACCATCGATCGATGCCGTCGATCGACGATCGATGGATTGGTCTGGTAACACCCTAATCTCCGGCGTGAAATAATAGCCCTTGGTGCTGTTGTGTTTCGATCGGCCAGTGAGGGTTCCGGAGGCCTCCCCCCCCCCCCTCACAATTCCTATTCCTTTCTAAAACCTATTCCTTCCTTAAAGGCCGGCAACGCATCTGCGATCCCTCTGGTGTAGCGGGTATCTATGGGCGGCGGAGATTACTCTCCATCAGGTGACCCGCCTGCTCGTTTGCCTCCTTCTATTATAACAAACAAATAAAAAATAATAATTTATGTAGTAAAGTGAAGAGCAATACTTTTTACTATTCATATTCCCGCCCATATTATTGTAAGGTTCATTTTAAATTATTTGCATAATTCAATTTTAGTCTATTCGTAAACCTATAGAACGATTGACAATCTATGATTTGACACATGTCATGCGTCGGGGACTCGGGGGGGAAAAGTAGGGCGGCAGTCGGTGACTCGGTGAGTGAGGCATTCTCGGCTGGGCGCTTGTACTGGAGGGACTAGTAATGTAGCCGAAACGGACGGATGACGGGAGTACTGGTTGTATATTGAAGAAGAATAAATGCTATCTGATATTGGCTACGTGTTTTACTACATTATTAAGATTCAAATTTGAACTACGACTGTAAAATTTTTACTGTAAAAAAAGATTTTTCAAAATGTTTGGAACAGAGCCTTGGATATTTTGTAGGCTCCCAGTTATCACGTCTAATAGCTTTAACCCATTCACGTCTTATTTCCGGGCATTTTGGGAACCTAAAAAAAGAATAATAAAAAGAATATTAGTAATATTGATAAAGCTTCGATACACAAATACGTACATCACTAATCTTTATGCCAAAAACAAAGACTTTAAATTACATTTAATTAAGGTTTAAAACCTGATCCTTATGAAAAGTGTACGATATAGTATGATTTAGAATTAGCAAAAATTAATGCTTTGCCGTTTTAATTATAAAAAAACTCATAGTAAAGCATACATATTATGAGAAATCAGTAACGTATGAAATGATAATTCCTGGTCTTTCACACCTCCATTCGTTGTTCTTGACGAACAATAAACAGACAGAGACAGACATTATGTCAATTGTATATTACACAAATAACACAAACACTAAGATTTCTTAATATTTCACTATTATTTCGCACAATCCAGCAATGTTTTGACCGAGCAGTCGGTCATGAAATGACACGTCTCACACCGACAGTGCGTCGCTGCCAAACGTACATTCACTATCTCTTTTACTTATGTCACACTACAGTCATACAGACAGAGATACAAATACTTTACTTTGATACACGTATGTAAGAGCGGCAACGTCGTAAGACTCTGTCCATGTAATATTTGGTCCGAGGTCTGAACTGAACCTCAGAACAATATGCTTTAGTTATTGTTCTGTGGTCTGAACTCAGAATATTAATGGCTCTGAAATGCTATAAGTACTCCAACAGCTACTTCTTATTATCTATATTAATTGATAAGTACCTACATTGTAATGTAGTATTGTATTGCATTATTTATTACTTTTTAAATTCATATTTTGTATTATATTATTTTGTATTAGGATGTAATTGTTACACTGAAAAAAATAAAACGGGACTTTTAACTGTTGATGTACAGTAAAAAAAAAAACGGTTAAGTAAACTTATTTTTATGTTGACATAATTGATTACTGACAGTACTCTTAAATGGGCATATCCAGTAAAGAGCTAAACAGTTATTTCAATTGTATGAACATTAAAGTTCACTGAAACAAACAGTTACTTTTAAGTATTGCCCTTTTCAGAGCTTTACTGATATCGCAGCAGTTATTCTTACTGACTTCTAAACAGTTATTGTAGCATACAGTAATGAGTGAAACAGTAATTTCAATTGTTTGAACATTAACGTTTACTAAAACAAACAGTTTTTTTAGTATTGCCGAGTTCATGAGCTTTATTGATATCGTAGCAGTTACTTTTACTGTTTCTGAACAGTTTCTGTAGCATACAGTTAGGAGCTAAACAGTAAATAACAACTGTTTTTACAATAACGTTTACTGATACAAGCAGTTTCTTTCAAGTCTTGCTGTGTTCAGACTTTACTGATATTGTAGCAGTTACTTTTACTGCTTCTAAACAGTTTTTGTGGCAAACTGTTAGAAGCTAAACAGTAAAAATCAACTGTTTGAACATGTAACGTTTACTGATACAAGCAGTTTCTTTCAAGTATTGCGATGTTCGGGCTTTTCTGATATCAAAGCAGTTATTTAAACTGCTTTTGAACAGTTTCTTTAGCATACTGTAAGGAAATAAACAGTTAATATCAACTGTTTAAACATGAAACGTGCACTGATACAAGCCTTTTTTTTAAAAGTATTACTGAAATCAAAGCAGTTATTTTTACTGCTTCTGAACAGTTTCTGTAGCATACAGTAGGGAGCTAAATAGCTTAAATTAATTGTTGAACATGTAACGTTTACTAATACAAGCAGTTTGTTTTAAGTATTGCCGTGTTTAGGCTGTACTGATATCGTAGCAGTTATTTATACTGCATCTGAACAGTTTCTGTAACGTACTGTAAGGAACTAAACAGTTAATATCAACTGTTTGAACATGTAACGTTTACTGATACAAGCAGTTTCTTTTAAGTATTACTGATATCAAAACAGTTATTTTTACTGCTTTCGAACAGTTTTTGTAAAATGCGGTAAAGAGCTAAATAGTTAAAATTAACTGTTTTAACATGTAACGTTTACTGATATAAGCAGTTTCTTTCAAGTATTGCCGTGTTTAAGCTTTAATGATATCGAAGCAGTTATTTTTACTGCTTCTGAACAGTTTCTGTAGCATTTTGTAAGGATATAAACATTTAATATCAACTGTTTAAACAAGTAAAGTTAACTGATACAAGCACTTTCTTTTAAGTATTACTGATGTCAAAGCAGTTATTTTAACTGCTTCTGAACAGTTTCTGTAGCACGCGGAAAAGAGCTAAATAATTAAAATTAACTGATTGAACCTGTAACGTTTACTGATACAAGCAGTTTCTTATAAGTGTTGCCGTGTTTAATCTTTACTGATATCGTAGCAGTTATTTAAACTGCTTCTAAACAGTTTCTGTAGCGTACTGTAAGGAACTAAATAGTTAATATCAACTGTTTGAACATGTTACGTTTACTGTTACAAGCAGTTTTTTTTAAGTATTACTGATGTCAAAGCAGTTATTTTTACTGCTGCTGAACAGTTTCTGTAGCATACAGTAAGGAGCTAAATAGCTAAAACTAACTGTTTGAACACGTAAAGTTTACTGATGCAAGCAATTTCTTTTAAGTATTGCTTTGTTTAGGCTGTACTGATATCGAAGCAGTTATTTTTACTGCTCCTGAACAGTTTCCGTGGCATACTGTAAGGAAATAATCAGTTAATATCAACTGTTTAAACATGTAAAGTTAACTGATACAAGCACTTTCTTTTAAGTATTACTGATGTCAAAGCAGTTATTTTAACTGCTTCTGAACAGTTTCTGTAGCACGCGGAAAAGAGCTAAATAATTAAAATTAACTGTTTGAACCTGTAACGTTTACTGATACAAGCAGTTTCTTTTAAGTGTTGCCGTGTTTAATCTTTACAGATATCGTAGCAGTTATTTAAACTGCTTCTAAACAGTTTCTGTAGCGTACTGTAAGGAACTAAACAGTTAATATCAACTGTTTAAACAGGTAATGTTATTGATACAAGCAGTTTATTTTAAGTATTACTGATATCAAATCAGTTATTTTTACTGCTTCAGAACAGATTCTGAAGCATACAGTAAGGAGCTAAATAGCTTAAATTAATTGTTTAAACATGTAACGTTTGCTAATACAAGCAGTTTGTTTTAAGTATTGCCGTGTTTAGGCTGTACTGATATCGTAGCAGTTATTTATACTGCTTCTGAACAGTTTCTGTAACGTACTGTAAGGAACTAAACAGTTAATATCAACTGTTTTAACATGTAACATTTACTGATACAAGCAGTTTCTTTTAAGTATTGCCGTGTTTAAGCTTTAATGATATCGATGCAGTTATTTTTACTGCTTCTGAACAGTTTTTGTAGCATTTTGTAACGATATAAACATTTAATATCAACTGTTTAAACATGTAAAGTTAACTGATACAAGCAGTTTCTTTTAAGTATTACTGATGTCAAAGCAGTTATTTTAACTGCTTCTGAACAGTTTCTGTAGCACGCGGTAAAGAGCTAAATAATTAAAATTAACTGTTTGAACCTGTAACGTTTACTGATACAAGCAGTTTCTTTTAAGGGTTGCCGTGTTTAATCTTTACTGATATCGTAGCAGTTATTTAAACTGCTTCTAAACAGTTTCTGTAGCGTACTGTAAGGAACTAAATAGTTAATATCAACTGTTTGAACATGTAACGTTTACTGTTACAAGCAGTTTTTTTTAAGTATTACTGATATCAAAGCAGTTATTTTTACTGCTGCTGAACAGTTTCCGTAGCACACAGTAAGGAGCTAAATAGCTAAAACTAACTGTTTGAACACGTAAAGTTTACTGATGCACGCAGTTTCTTTTAAGTATTGCTTTGTTTAAGCTGTACTGATATCGAAGCAGTTATTTTTACTGCTCCTGAACAGTTTCCGTAGCATACTGTAAGGAAATAATCAGTTAATATCAACTGTTTAAACATGTAACGTTTACTGATACATGCAGTTTCTTTGAAGTATTACTGATATCGAAGCAGTTATTTTGAATGATTTTGAACAGTTTTTGTAGCATGCGGTAAGAAGCTAAATAGTTAAAATTAACTGTTTTAACATGTAACGTTTACTGATACAAGCAGTTTCTTTTAAGTATTGCCGTGTTTAAGCTTTAATGATATCGAAGCAGTTAATGTCACTGCTTCTGAACAGTTTCTGTAGCATACTGTAAGGATATAAACATTTAATATCAACTGTTTAAACTTGTAAAGTTAACTGATACAAGCAGTTTCTTTTAAGTATTACTGATATCAAAACAGTTATTTTTACTGCTTCAAAACAGATTCTGAAGCATACAGTAAGGAGCTAAATAGCTTAAATTAATTGTTTAAACATGTAACGTTTACTAATATAAGCATTTTCTTTTAAGTATTGCCGTGTTTAGGCTTTACTGATATCGTAGCAGTTATTTTTACTGCTTCTGAACAGTTTCTGTAGCATACTATAAGGAACTAAACAGTTAATATCAACTGTTTGAATATGTAACGTTTACTGATACAAGCAGTTTTTTTTAACATGTTCAAACAGTTAATTTTAACTATTTAGCTCCTTAGCTAAATAGTTAAAATTATTTGTTAGAACATGTAAAGTTTACTGATACAAGCAGTTTCTTTTAAGTATTGCCGTGTTTAGGCTGTACTGATATCGTAGCAGTTATTTTGACTGCTTCTGGAAAGTTTCTGTAGCATACTGTAAGGAAATATACAGTTAATATAAACTGTTTGAACATGTAACGTTTACTGATACAAGCAGTTTCTTTAAAGTATTACTGATATCGAAGCAGATATTTTTAATGCTTCTAAACAGTTTTTGTAGCACGCGGTAAGGAGCTAAATAGTTAAAAATAAGTGTTCGATTACGTAACGTTTACTGATACAAGCAGTTTCTTTTAAGTATTGCCGTGTTTAGGCTGTACTGATATCGTAGCAGTTATTTTTAATGCTTCTGAACTGTCTCTGTAGCACACGTAAGGAACTAAACAGTTAATATCAACTGTTTGAACATGTAGCGTTTACTGATACAAGCAGTTTCTTTTAAGTATTACTAATATCGAAGCAGTTATTTTTACTGCTTCTGAACAGTTTCTGTAGCATACTGTAAGGAATTAAACAGTTTAGTTTAAAATCACAATAGATAGGATTCTCTTTTCCATCTGATATAAGCGTGTTTGGTTTTGGGCAAATATTACCTAAAAAACTTAATTTATTTTTACATATTTTTAAAAAACAAGCTTTTATTTAGATGTGCTAAAAGGAAAACACGTGAAAATTGTGTAATTACAATACAATTTATACGATATAAAAGGTCGTCGCGAGATTTAAGTATGTTCTCGTATTTACTTAGCCTTTTATATAAGTAATATAAATTGTATAATGACGTTTCAAGTGAATAGTAAAAGTTTTTTTTTCTTTTTAGCGCATACAAATAAAAGAAAGGTTTTTACTTTTTTTTACTTTTTAGTCATCCCTGGACACGTTTTTCATCTGTTCAACTCATTGAACGTGTAGGTAGGTATACAGAATTTATTTACGTCCACCAAACCACCACCACTCGCCACCTATCAAAAACGGTCTACCCATTAAGACAAATCAATCTCGACGCGGTCGTGTCGCTTAATTACTGAGTTTCTATGGCCACCTTGCAGCTCCATCATCAGATCCTGGTTACCATCTAGCACCAAAGTACTCGTCAAGACGAATCAAACGAGCCCATACTCGATGGGGTTATGTCGTTTAATTACTTATTGAGTTTCTATGGCCACCTTACATCAGACTCTGGTTACCATCTAGCACCAAAGTACTCGTCAAGACGAATCAAACGAGCCCATACTCGATGGGGTTATGTCGTTTAATTACTGAGTTCCTACGGCCATCTTCCAGCTCCATTATCAGACTCTGGTTACCATCTAGCACCAAAGTACTCGTCAATACGAATCAAACTAGCTTAGACTCGATGGGGTTGCGTCGATTCTTTACTGAGTTCCTATGACCACCTTCCAGCTCCATCATCAGATCAGACCCTGTAAAAGTTTGAAAACAAAGTACTCGTCAAGACGAATGAAACGAGCCGAAACTCGATGGGGTTGCGTCGTTTCATTACAGAGTTCCTATGACCACCTTCCAGCTCCATCATCAGACCCTGGTTACCATTGAAAGACAAACTATTCGTCAAGACGATTCAAACGAGCCCAAACTCGATGAGGTTGTGTTCTTTCATTGCGAAGTTATTATGGCCACCTTCCAGTACCATCATCCAGATCACCACCATGTCATCATAATTGCATTGTCAGGCGACTTACACAGGTATGCAAAATTTCAGCTCAATCGGTTGAAGATAATCTGCTTCAAAATTGAGTTGCAAGATTTCACCCGAACAAATATACATGCTAGTTAAATAAAAGCTTGTACCTATGTGATATAAAATTTATAAATAACTAGCTGACCCTACAGACGTTGTCCTGTTAATTAATTAATTTAATTATGAATATAGAATTTAAAAAGAAAAAAAAATTTCTTTAATAAGAACCTTCTCCTGACAATAACAAACAACAAAGTAATAAAGGTCCAGCCGTTCACGCGTGATGTTGTTACCTCTAAAATATTCATAACAATTTGCTGTTGTGGGCTCATGTTAAAGCTGTATAACATACCTATTTACATAAGACTTTCTTATGTAGGTATTTACAAACTATCTTGAATCATGATTGATGAGTTTTCGATTTGTGCTAGGTAGGTACTACGTAGTTACCTACTTAGCCAATAGGCTATTTGATTACCTACTATTGGGAAATAATTCTTACGTATTGGCTGATAAATAATAAATCGAATGTTAAGTACTAATATTTCTTCCAGTAGGTAATTGGTATAAAATCTAATTTTAAAGTTTGAAAACGCTCATCAACGTCATGGCTCCATTGACATGACTCCGTCACACCTACATAGTTAAGTATAAGTAGTAAGTTTGACGACGAAGTCATATGAATATTGTTGTTTTAACCTTTCAACTGCGGCAGCGCACTGATCAAGTGTACAATGAAAAGAATTTCTATTGTGTAGTGGCGGCGCGTTCTAAGTGTTAAGCTTTATGAAACTGGAGAATTAATCTTTCTACAAGTCGTGTATTGTGCCGAATGGGAAAGTACAACCTACCTACCTACCACAACAAATTTATACACCCGAAAAACTATTTCTATCAGTTCTATCGTTTCTGTCGGTGCCCAAGAGAAAAAAAAGTGTCTCGAACTAGCTCATAAAACAATAAAATCATTGAAGTCAATACTCTAGTAAGTAGGTACCTACTTGCTACATCTTGCTAACTTATGTGTGAAATTAAAACTATTAAGTATAATTACCTAACCCAAATCTGAGCGCGAGTGACGGAGCACTGATATTACCTACCTACCCGATGCATCTAGGTACTCCAGATTTATCAGACTCCGCTAGGTTAGTAGGTAGGTACATATTTGGCATTTTGGGTAAGTTATATCAGACCCATTGAGGTACCAGACCCTACTGTTTCTTTTAGGTAGGTAACAAGAGCAATTTTGCATCTCTGCTTAACTAAAGTACCTAAACAAAAGAAAGGTATTTTTATGGCCTTCCGCCATAACTGTTTAAAACATTAGAATCATAGCATAGCAAAACATTTAAAATAACTGTCTAACCGCGGCCGCACGTTGCATCGTTAATTAGTGATGTACCTACTCACCTCGTCTCGAGTTTCGATGTCATTACGATTTATATTAAAAATAAAACGCAATAACACTTGTGTACATGACGAAATCCCAGGATCACTGATAGTTTATTGCGTAGATGAGCTTGTGCCACCTTTAACATTACTTATAAATCAGTCTTAAAACGAAATTTATTAATTTAATAATTAAATTATCTAACCATGTTTTCCCAATGCCTTGAAAAAGTAAATTTGTGACTAGCATAACACCTTTCTAACACAAACATATTTCTGTATGTTATTGTACTTTTTGTTACAAATTTAAGTGGAATAAATGGATATGAATATGAATATGACATTGTTGACATGTCACGCTTACAAATTAAAACACTCCGTATTCAATCGTAGTACTATCTACAATGAACAAAATTACCTATGATGTTCTTGCGGCGGTATAAAATAAACAAATATTAATTCAGGTCTATCTTCATTTCATTTCATACTCACGGCAGTCTTACTTATGTACGTAACTCGAGACTATTTCAACAAATAGGTGTAGGTAATCTTACTTTGTTGTAGATCCTAAATTCGAAACTTTCCTGTACGAATTACAATTGTTCGAGAACGGTATGAGGAAGTTTTAAATACCAGATTTTACATAATTTTGTTAATCCATAAACTTATCATACAAACGTTTAATTTTCCAGAAAAACTATTAGCCGATTATCAAAACTACTTTTTTTCTTTTGGAAGATGTTATGGAAAACAAAAAATTACAAAACGTTTTCGGCCAAAAAAATTCGTACAGGCAAATTTCGAATTTATGATACGTAACCGTTGTAGATACATCGTCTCCGTTGAAGTGTTAGTGTTGCCAAAGATCATAAGTATCGTGTAGTTTGCATTATTTTTGTATTTGATTGATACGATTTTTTCATACGATCTTCCAAGCATACGATTCGATCTGAGCAAAGATCGTTCCTGTTGAATCGATAAAAAAAATCGGCAGATTGTATTGCCGTGAATCGATTAAGATCGGGCATCCCTAGCTCGCACGCGCCACAATCTGAAGCCAGTCAGTTCGCGCCCGCTGTAAGATATAGTCGCAATTCGCGAAAAAAATTAAATAGTGACAAAGCAGTGTACCACGTGTGAAAAGGAACCATGGAACTTTTATTTAAAGAGTGGGGCTTTGAGAAATATCTCGACCAATTTATTGGTAAGTGACTGGTAAGTAGGTACTTTGCAGCGTACGTTCCTACCAATATTATGGCCAAATTTAATAAGATTTTATGTTACAGAGATGACTTAACTTGTTGGAGTCCATTCATTCACGTCTAAGAGAGTTTAATGGTAATAATAATAACCTACACACTATATTATGGAAAGCTTCTTGTGTTATTTTTCACATTGTGGAGATTCAGATTATCCTAAATGTGTCCCCCGTGGACACGGTATTATGGCCGATTCACACATCCACAAGGAAGTAGTAAGTTAAACTTACTTACTTACTTATGGATGTGTGAATCTGCCATAATATGAATCTTCCTTTAAGTTGGGAATGGGTTTGCTTGGTTCCATTGCACCTCTGTGGCGTTTGTTATGTCTAGGTTAGAATGGCATGGCTAGTTTATACTTGTACCTACATGTAGGTACGCTACACAGTCGGATAAACCTGGGACCTGGGACACCACTAATTTGACTTGCGCAGTAGGTAGACGATTTCTCTGCGCAAGTCGAACCACGTGATCCGTCAGGTCTCATCTTTCGTGACGCGGATTGTAAGTACTCGTGCACTGTGCAGTCAGTAGCTTGACAGGTTTGAACTGTTTACATGACTGTGTTGCGAGCTTGCTTACTGCACAGTCAGTTGAGTGCGTAATGCCCGATATAGACGTATTAAGTAAGTTAAGTTAACAACTAAAGAGCTAAAATAGAATTTTGTCTATTTTTCGGTTAAGTTGGTGGGCAGGGCTTGTCACTTGACATGTTTGGACAGACACAATTTAGGCTGGCCTCACACAGCCGGAATGGCTTTCTGAATTCAGTTTGATCAGTAGTCTTGTGATTCCCGGCACATGCAAAATTGCAAACGTCTCTGGGACGTTAACCGCTTGCTGTGTCAACGTGTTGGCAAATAAAACAAAACCGTGCAACATCACTTTTCATATTCTCTCAAGAAATCCGTGTGAGATCTCAATACTACTTAAAACGTGTAAATCGGACATATGGTAAAATGTAAAATAACTAAAAAATTTTGCTAATGAAAATCTGTGTTGAGATTGCTGTGGGTGCCGCTGTCTGTATATATGTATTATTCTCTATGCAAGACTGTAATTAATTCTTTATTAAGTCTGAAGGGGTTTGGTTTGGGTTTGGTTAATTTTTTAAACGTTCATAATCACTCATTTTCATTATCATCTAGTTTATGCAACAAAAATATTCACTTTAATATCTTACTTGACACTGGCTAAATGTGCTGACCACACAGAGCCATTATTTAAGCACAGAATTTACGACTTCATTACGTTGTTGATCGTCCTTCTTGAGTGAACTAAAGAGCTTAACTACTTAAATATGTATGGACACACACTTAAATTTAAGTCACTTAAAATTTAGTTAAAATTTAGTTAACCACTAAACTACTTAATACGTGTAAATTGGGCATGAGGTAAAATGTAATATTACTAATAACTACTTACTAATAAATTTTACTTATGAAAATTTGTGTTGAGATTGCTGTGGGTGCCGCTGCCTGTATATATGTATTATTCTGTATGCAAGACTGTAATTAATTATAAATGTTTGTTATTCAAGAACATGAAGTTGACATAGAGGCGCTGTCTTTGCTCGATGATCAGCAAATCCGGGTGCTACTACCAGCTATTACCAGCTATTGGCCCTCAAGCCAAATTTAGAAGAGCGCTTCAGAAGTGGAAGGCTTCCAAACTAAATTCCGATGTAAGCACACAGCATGGTTAAGTCAAAAAGGGGTGCAGGACTTACAAAAAATTTTAAGCAAAATTAACTTTTTTTCACAATCTGACGGAAAACATTGCTATCAAAAAGAGATTAAAAAAATTCCAAAAAAATAAGGTTTCGAGGTTATTTTTTTATTAGACAACAGAAATCCAGCTCCATACAAAAATTAATGTTTATTTTTATCCTAAAAATACTTTATATCTCTTTTTGATAGCAATGTTTGCCGTCAGTTAGTGAAAACAAATTAGAGTGTATTTTTTATGCAACGCCTTCGCGACACCCGGTCTTAATTTATGTATAAAAATATGGGCACGCCTTGGAATCTTTTTTTTTGTGAACATAATTTGTTTTTATTTTACAGATTTATGACAATCTTGAAAACCTTGTGGAAGTGTACGGAGAGAATGTTGGTGGACTTACAAATTCACCAATAACTTCGGCATTATCGTCACCAAGCACCTCGTCGTCATGCAGATCCATGTCCCTATATCTCGATGTAAGTTATCTATCAATTAACACTATTCATAAGGACCCTGTATCAGCCAAATATTTTTAGTGCTTGGGCGAAGCTTTAGCTCAATCGCCGTGCAAACTCATAGCTCCAAACTAGTTCCGTTTCCCCCATAACACCTACTTTTTTCATGCCTATCTTATTAAGGCAAATAATACAAGCAAGCTTTCTAGATTTTTTTTTTTGCGGTTATGTTTTTCGAGATTTTTGACCTTAACGTTTACTTACGTTTTTTTAATTTTTAAATATTTTGTAAACTATGAGACTGCGATATATCATGTACATAAAATATGTTTTTTGGGCCACCTATAGCGACTCTAAGGCTATAACTCCAACTGTTACTAAGACGATACTCTGACCCTAAACTCGCAATATTAACAATCTTCCCCGTTTTCAGAATCTCACAACGCTGCTCGAAAAGACTCCCGATGGCTTACAGCTTCTTAAAGAAAGGCAACAACCATTGGGAGAACAAAACCGTAAGGTACTAGTTCGAGAAATAGCTACACACACACTTCGGGCAAATCCGAAAGCTCCCGTAACAGCCGAAACATATATTACTTGGATAAAAGAAATAAGTAAGTTTAAATTACTTATTAATTACAAGCACACATATGTACATAGGTTCATTTCATACGCCAAATCAGTTAATCAGTTAGTGAATCCATTTTAAATATCGATGTAGGTATATTCTTAATATATATTCGATATATCTATAAATATAGTAGAATTGCGTAGCGACTCCTACCTTCCTACATTTTTTATCTATGTACTTGTTTTACTTACAGAGAAAGTGTTTCCCAAAGAGAATAGCAGCATTTATTATACGAAACCCAATGGGTCATTGGGACGGGCTCACGGTCGACTCTTTGATGCCATTACCAATTTAAAGGCAAAGTATCGACGCAACAAAGTCTTTGAACCACGGGCACGTCGTTCACTTGAAAAAGTATTAACACCGAAACCATCTACCAGTTCATCTAGCGAGAGGTCTACAACACATTTCGATGACTTGATTGCTGCTGACAATGACAACGACACTAACCAGGAGATACAGGAAATTATAGAATGGCTAAAAAGCAATGTTCACGATTACAGTTTATGTGCAGAAAAATTTGACAAAACTAACAAGGAACGACTAAAACGCATTTTATCAAATGAAAACGAATCGTACATCCAGGAATTTCCCTGTATTAGACCTTGGTATGTATTTATCACATTATTAAAGTTTGTGTCTGTTTATGTTTGTCACCTCATTAAACCAAATTGGCCGAACGAAATAAGATTAAGTTAATCAAGATCCACGAGGGCCATTACCTACATAAAATTATACAATAGTTTACTAAAAAATCTTAATATAATATAATACAATATAATATAGGTTCCTAATATCACAGTAATTTCGGTTTCAGCTAATTGCCGACTTCCATGCATGGTACCCAGGAAACGAAACCTCATTCGATGACAAATTCCCTCTGCTCAAAGTAAAGTTGCTTGCAGCATTTGACAAGATCGCAAGAAAGAACACACACCTGGCAGAGTTGAAACAACTTGCTCGTGGTGAGTTGTTCTTGTGTAATTTTTATTTAATTACCTACTAGACAAGCTACGCCCCGCGGTGTTAATCGAGCTTACCAGGCATAAAAGTAGCCTACACTGTGTTAATCCAACACGTTTAAGTTGTCTCCTTATCAAATTCATCAAAATCCGTCCAGCCGTTTTAGCATGAAAGAGTTACAAATATACATACATGCACATTACAAACATTTTACATTTACATTTTCTATTGTAGAATTGACAGCTTGTTTATCACTTTTCAGTTACCTACTATATATTTTAAAACGCAGTCGGTTTTAATGATTTTTTTTTAATTCGTGAGTAATTTATTTAAAAAAATATTTTAAAACTAGCGGTCCATCCCGGCTTCACACGGGTGGACATTTATTTTAATAAATATATTACTTATGTTATGTACTCAGAGATAATGTAGCATTCTAATGGTAAAAGATTTTTTAAATTGGTTCAGTAGTTTTTAAGTTTATTCGTTACATACATACATGACGACCTCCTTGGTCGGGTGGTTTGCACACCGGTTTTCATGGTGTCACCATCTCTGAGGTCCCGGGTTCGATCCCCGGTCGGGTCAATTCAGAAATTATTGTTTTTCTAAGTTGTCTCGGGTCTGGGTGTTTTCTATCTATAATAAGTATGTATTTAAGTATTTTAAGTATGTTTATCCGTTGTCTAGTAACCATTTAACGAGTTTCTTCGAAGCTTCTCTTGGGCTAGATAATTGGTGTGATTGTAGGAAAGATTTATTTTATTTATTTAATTCAAAAACACAAATCTTACCTCTTTATAATTTTAGTACAGATATGAAAACTATGCACTATACAAAACAATAAAATATTTTTTCGAAGATATTTTTTAATTACTTACTAAATGATTACTTTTATTTTTCAGACCCAGATCCTGAGACGAGCAATCTTGCGGTTCTTCTGCTAATTCCGCATATACTTGGACCTTCTTATATAAAGAAAAAACTTTATCCTACATATTGAAGAAGAGCTAAAGCTTCAAGAACAGCAGCAAACACGCCAGGAAAAGTTTTTACATGTAAGGTTAACAATTCAGCCATACATAATAATTGCAGGCACTCTGAATAAAATTTCAGCCAGGTATGTGATTGTCGACAATATTGTTTATGAAATGCCAAACATTAGGTATCAAGGCTGTGGATACGTGTTTCAAGATAATTTGGGCTCTCAATTTGGAATATCCTATTGAATGCTTGCCTGTTTGGCAGTTTTTGCAACGTGTAATTTATACATTTTCTGACATAGCAATCCCAAAGGACAAAGTTTCTGTATCCGTCTTGGGCTTGATCGATGTAATATAAACAAAATGGTAACATGTTTTATCTGCAAAACTTTATTGACTGACTTAAGAGCACTTCGAACACATTTCCATTTCTTTCATACACACCACACATTTGATCAATATCGCTGCGTTGAAAATGGTTGTTCTCGACCTTATACCATCTGTTTAATTCTTTCCGTCGACATTTCTTAAAAAATCACTGTACGCTAGCTACCGCGACCACCACAACCTCACAGTCTAATGAATATAGACAGCTATGCGATTCTCTAAGCGACACATAGACGCTGCGCGCATGGCTGTGATCTGCTGTCTCTTTCCAATTCTATGAATATGAAAGAGACAGAGTCATTTCTCAGCGCTGCGGCAGCCGCAGCTATCAAGGCTTTAGCTTAGAGAATCGCACGGCTGTGCTCATCAACTTATTATGATGCTCATTATGAATGCTCTACAAGTAATGCTGTTGAAAATAATATCCAACTGTTATGTACTTAATTTAGCACCAGAAGTGTCTGTGCCAGACAGTTAAATAATTGATGTTCAAAATGGTAAATATTTTCTTGAATTATTCACGAGTTTATGCGTTTTCTCATACAATTCACGGCTTTCCTTAACACGACGTGATTTATTCTTGATAATATTTATTCTAAGGACCTTTTTAAACTTTCAACAGTGTCGTAGTTAGTTTTAAAACGTGGTAATTAAATGTATGAAAATTATAAGTTATAATTTTATTAAAAGTTCCTTAGTGGTTTGATCAATCACATACCTACGTCTTCACTTGGTACACTGCACTGTCACTATTTATTCTAAAATTATTATATTAAACAGCGGACGCGAACTGACTCAATTTTCCGACTGTCTAAATATATATTTTATAAATTTTTGTATTATATTTTAATACTAAGACACAAATGTAACTGGA
This sequence comes from Scoparia ambigualis, assembly GCA_963921215.1. Classification (NCBI taxonomy): domain Eukaryota; kingdom Metazoa; phylum Arthropoda; class Insecta; order Lepidoptera; family Crambidae; genus Scoparia; species Scoparia ambigualis. The sequence continues at coordinate 29,827,672 of OY992501.1, read as the reverse complement.
ATATTAAAAATAACGCTAAATTAAGCGAGGGAGAGCGTTGCGCGCTGGAAGCGCAATATTAAGTTATGGCGAGACGTCCGCGCAGTATGTACATTTTGTATGACTACATATTATACTTATAGAAAATATACAATTGAGTAAGTGTTTTTAAAAATATTAGTTTAACATTAATATTAGTCATACACAATGCACATCGTGCGCGGACCTCTCGCCATAACTTAATATTGCGCTACCAGCGCGCAACTCTCTATCTCGCTTAATTTAGCGTCATTTTTAGTAAAAAAATTTTTTTTTTGTTTAAATTATTGGCGAATATTTTGTACATTATTTCAAAAGTATTTCCGTTTTGTTATCTTTTATTGATGGAGGAGTATCACAAAAAGTGATTTTTTAATGTGTTTAAACTTCTCTGTCAATACATAAAGGAAATATGAAAATGGCAATACTTTCACAAAAGCTTTTTTTTTACGTTTTATTTAAAAATTAGTTTTTTTTATAATTATGTGGGCGAGCTGCAAGCAGCTCGCGGTTATTGTGTTAGTAGAGATTTTTTTAGTTAAGTTGCCATGGACGTACCTAGCCTAGTCTTAAATTTTGTCTAAATCGAAATCAATGTGTAAATTTTGCGATTAAATAATGTCAGCCATCTTGGATTTCAAAATGGACATCTTTTTCGTAATCTATGTGTTTCAGTTGACCGAAAACGATACCCATCTAAGTTGATGTGTTCGCTTCGCTCACCGCAATACGACTCCGCTCTTGCTGAGCGACGCATGTCACCTCCGTGACCTCCGTAACGCTGCAAGGTGATCAAAACGAGCCGCGCTTTCTGGTCGTCACGCGTCACACAGCAAGAGCGGAGTCGTATTGTGATAGCCATGTAGGTAGGTACACTTTTTGCCAGAAGGCATTTTTCTTAGAAGCATAGTAATTAAGTCTAATCTTGATTATAATTTATGTTTAAATATTAAATAGGTTGCAGGTGTAGGTACCTTTTATGTACGCAGTAAGTTAAAATGTTATAGTCATACTTTTATTCATAGTAGTAGAAGATCCGAGTATACAACGACCTTCACCGGGCCCGTTTAATGAATAAAAATATTTTTTGTCAAATTTAATATGTTAAAAAATATATTGAGAGTGGGTTGGCTGAAAAGTTTCAGTCCAGTATAATTGATTAATTAAATATTTACAAAGACACACACCAAACCAGTACATTATTTGTTTAATTATTTATAATAGGTACTGGACTGAAATTTTTCAGCCTACCCACTCGCGATATATTTTTTAACATATTAATTTGATATAAAATACTTTTCATACATTAACCGGCCCGGTAAAGGTCGTTCTATACTCGGATCTTAGACTATAGCTTTCTTCCGCTGCGATATCATAATATAATCTGTTAATATAAATAAAATTAAGAGAGAGAGACAGTATTTTGTTTTTTAGATGTGGTGTGTTCCTCCTCACCACCACCACACCTCTCCAAACGTTCTTTCTTTCTTTTACTGTGGTGCTCTCTTTCTTCCCGAAATTGATCCGACGCCGCCGAGTCGTGGATAAATGATTGCCGAAGAGAGAGAGGAAAACTTACTGAAAGTACCAAAGTAACAGAAAGAGGGAGAATAAAGAGAGGTGTGGCGGTAGTGAGGAGGAACACACCAAACCTAAAAACAAAATATTGTTTTTCTCTCGCAATATCACAGAATATCGCAGCGGAAGAAGACTATAGATACTGACATTTATTAACTTACTTCTAACTTGTTCATTAATTAAAAATTAATTATAGTACATTAATGTAATTATAATCTAATATTTAAAATAATAATTATTAAAAATAAATCCGTATACTTTTTACAAGTTTTTGCATTTATTACTAATATTCCTACTGAAATAAAACTGTATATTGTATAATGTTTAATATTACGATATACAGTAATTACTACCGTATATCGTAGTATTCAATATTACGGTATATCGCAATGTTCAAGCATTACGATATAGAGTAGTTATTACTGGGATGGGTACCCAGTAATTACTGTAATGTAATAGTACCTGTCACTGCGAATGAACAGTTGTAAGTACTGTAACCAAACTTTTTCGGAACTGTTCATTCGCAGTGACAGGTACTGTTACATCACAGTAATTACTGTGTACCCAACCCAGTAATTACTACTGTATTTCGTAATGTTATACAGTAGTTATTACTGGGTTAGGTACCCAGTAATTACTGTGATGTAACAGTACCTGCCACTGCGGATGAACAGTTGTAAGTACTGTAAGCGAACTTTATTGGGAACTGTTCATTCGCAGTGACAGGTACTGTTACATCACAGTAATTACTGGGTACCCAACCCAGTAATTACTACTGTTTTTCGTAATGGTATACAGTAGTAATTACTGGGTTGGGTACCCAGTAATTACTGTGATGTAACAGTATATGTTACTGCGAATGAACAGTTGTAAGTACTGTAAGCGAACTTTATTGGGAACTGTTCATTCGCAGTGACAGGTACTGTTACATCACAGTAATTACTGGGTACCCAACCCAGTAATTACTACTGTTTTTCGTAATGGTATACAGTAGTAATTACTGGGTTGGGTACCCAGTAATTACTGTGATGTAACAGTATATGTTACTGCGAATGAACAGTTGTAAGTACTGTAAGCGAACTTTATTCGGAACTGTTCATTTGCAGTGACAGGTACTGTTACATCACAGTAATTACTACTGTATTTTTTAAATGTTATACAGTAGTAATAACTGGGTTGGGTACCCAGTAATTACTGTGATGTAACAGTACCTGTCAATGCGAATGAACAGTTCGGAATAAAGTTCCCTTACAGTACTTACAACTTAGCTTCTACAGTACCCGTTAATGTGACAATACGTTATAGTAACTGAGTCGCACAGTACTAAGTAATGCACGGTCATTGCATGTTACTGTGGAATTATGTACTTAAACCTGTGAGGCACAGTTTCTTTTAATGGATCCACAGTTGTTATAACTGATAATCACGGTATATCTTAATGAGCCCACATTTCCTAATAGCGACCTTCACAGTATCTTTTAAAGTATTCTCACAGTATCTAATACCAGACAGCCAGTATTTGTTACTGTTTTCGCACAGTAACTATTAAGTATCTCCACTGTACAAATAACTGAGAGGGAACGGTTGTTATTAATGTGTACTATCAATTATTATAACTGATATCTGAAGGTACTTCAAACTGGACAGCAAGGTATATTTTAATGAGCAACCAAAGTATACCTTACTGTGTATTTAGATACCTGTTACTGTGAGGAAACGGTCACTATTAATGCATACTTACAATGAACAGAACTGGTTGCTTACAGTTTGTTCTACTGGATCGCACAGTACTCATTAATGTTGTCCTATGTAGTTCGTACTCTGTAAACACAGTAAAATCAACTGTAAGCTTAAACTTTATGACAGTTATAAGTACTATCATAGTTCAGTTAAACCTACTGTTAGACACCTTTTTTTTTTTTACTGTTTATAACAGTAAAACAAAAAAACAGTTCATAAGAGGACTATTACTGTTATCATTTACTGTCTTACAAACAGTTAGAATTACCGGCCTGAAAACAGTTGCAGATGCACAGTAAAATCTACTGTTCTAACTTAACAGTTAGTTTTACTTCTTTGGACAATAGGCTCTATTTTTACTGACCAAAGCGGTGAATATTACCGAAAAATCGATTGGGTTTACCGATTTTTTTTTTCAGTGTAAGTGTGCACAGGCGATTATTTCGAAACTATGAGAGATATCAAAAAACTTAAAACTGATAACGAAAGTACGTTATCTAATGAGTAAAATGGCATCAATAACTTTTTAAAAATCAAACAAGAAGTATTCAAAATTTTGACATTAAACACTCCCATACATTTAGTATGAGATTAGTAGAAAGGTTTTAGTTTCCTTGTTTTAAGTGGTCTAGTATTCATTTTACCTTAATCATATTTTATGATTACGTATGATCTCAGAACAATAATGCTTTAGTTATTGTTCTGAGCGTATGATATATTCCGACCCGCGATCAAGATTTTGAATTTAGAACGAATAACAAAAAGTTACTTTTTTTTGGTATTTTGGTAGTGCGTTGCTTTTCAGCCAGTTCAAATTAATGCGATATTGAATTGAAGTGGTAAGATACCACATTAATCTACACGTGTCTCTACTTGAAATCATAATTACCATATCATACGTAATCATAAAATATGATTAGGGTAAAATGAATACTAGACCACTTAAAACAAGGAAACTAAAACCTTTCTACTAATCTCATACTAAATGTATGGGAGTGTTTAATGTCAACATTTTGGATACTTCTTGTTTGATTTTTGAAAAGTTATTGATGCCATTTTACTTATTAGATAACGTACTTTCTTTGTCAGTTTTAAGTTTTTTGATATCTCTCATAGTTTCGGAATAATCGCCTGTGCGCACTTAACGATTACACCCTATATATTGTTTTGTAAATGTTGTTGCATCTGTGCGCTGTGATTTCTTGTGAGTGCCAGTTCTTTGCCACAGTTAAAAAATGTCGTCCTGAATGGGTGGTAGGTTAAAAAAGATTTGGACGATTCAATGTACCTACTTATTAATTGAGTTTATTAAATAAATATATTTTGAGTTTGCATTAAATTGCTATTTTGCATTTACAACGCTATATCTGCATTAAACCAGAAAATTTGGAAAATACACTTCTTTACTCCGACTCAAAAACATTACTAAACTATTACTAACTTCGATACTTCTTCAAATCCTTCGATCAACAATACAACGTTGATCGAAGTTCAAATCACTTTGATAATTAACTTAAAATAATAAGTTGTTATTCTGCGATAATTAAGCAGTTCCTCTATACCTAAGTCCATAGATAGTGCAAAGCGTCTGTTGGACCTTCTTATTATACGTCTGTGTGTTGGACACGTTCAAAGAGTAGAGCTCTCAGAATAATATGCTTTAGTTATTACTCTATGGTAGAGCTATAAAAACGTTTGAAAGCGTTTTGAAAGCATCAAAGTTTTACGCCATGATAAAATAAAAATTCACCGTATTTTCTGCAAACAATTTTAGCTATTTTCGTACAAAATTGTAGTTGCGTTAAACTGTTGAAATATATTATTAATAGTAATATAAAATGGGCAAAGAGGATAAACACAAGAAGAAGCCCCGTAAACCATACGAAGAGATAGGCGCAATTTTCAATGGAAATGAGGTAAATTAAAATGGGGATTGCTGCCTTTTGCATAATTTCGACTGTTCTCTATATGTTTAGCGTAACTTACTAGGCACAATCATGAAACAGCGTAAGTAATATTAACATCTCATTCATCAATCATCTCATAGTTAAAAAAAACACGTAGTAGTCTTGTTTGCTAGGGTTAGTATGGCACGCCGTAGCGCCGGAGATATGACAGAAGCCATGCCAGCTGCATGGCTGCTTGCATGCTTACACGTTTTTCTGCAAGCAATCATGCATCCATATTGCATACTACCTTGAATGCAGACTCCCGTGAGGCTGTGTGATGCAGCTAAGGGTTGGGCCCCATCCGTTGTCTTTTCACTCACACACAAGTTCTGCTTTCACTTTTATGTGTTTGATCATGGCGTACCAAACAAAAACAAATGAAGACTTTGATGATATGCTTTTGCGCAGTATTTTAAAGGAAGTTTTTCTTTCGTCATACCAGGTTAAGATACGGGTACCGAAGAGCACTTCGAAGCCGCCCAAGCTGACGCCGTCACAGCTCAAGCTGCAGCAGCAGTGCACCTGCGACGACGACGCCTCCGTGTGCTCGGAGACATGCGGCTTCCCGGGGGAGGGAGACGGAATGCCCCCCAACCAGCTGCACATGCAGGTGGGTAGTCGGCACAGTCTTCTTCTAGTGAAGAAGAATGGGCTAACGAAGCCACTGAGGCTTGTGGTTGTGTGTTGGCTTGTTCCATGAGAATAATTATTAACGGGATTAATTTGTCCAATATTACGGCACTATTGAGTTCACCATCATCATGGAAGTACTATTGTTAGTGCGGTGAATATTTATGAGCAGATGCTAGTCTTCTTCCATAATCAGAAGCCGATCATGCGCAAGATACTATGGCCTTAATTAGGTCCATTGTGCCCTAAACAAGGGACCTAGGACGGATAGCAGTTGCGTGGCAGAACACCAGCCTAAAACCGTCCCAATGTATACCCTTTTTTTCTTTTTAACTCAGGATCTTCTTAAGGATACTGGTCACCAGAATGGCAGCACGGTGATGTGGCTGCTCTCCTGTGTCCTCTTTTTTCAGGTCTGAACTAGCTGGGTATAGGGAGAGGCATACCATATCAACTAAAGCCTGGGGAAATGATAGCCACCGTAGAATAAACGTGCGGTCCACGGACTCCAAATGTTTTTTGTAATATATATTTTTATATTAAACCTGGCAAATGACTCCACCATACCTGATGTTAAGTTCAAGTGAAGTTTAGGCAGGGCAATTGTTGCAACTTAGGGCAATTGTTAAAGAAGTAGCATAAGTCACTCTCACTCTGCGGGTCAACAAAACGCCTCTTCACGCCTCGTTCGAAGGACCACATTTTGTGGAAATACGTGTGCTGGCAGACTATTCCTTCTTTTGGAGATAGGTCTTAGTGAGCGATGGAATATTGGAGAGTATAAGTTGATGACTCTGGAGAGCGACACGCGTACTTCTAATGGAAGGGAGAAGGAGGGATAAGGTTAAAAAGTACTTCAGGGCACCCTACATGGTATAGACGCTGAGTGCAAAGGCTCAAGAGTGTTAGTGACCTCTGCATTGCCGATAATACACACAGCGCAACGCTGCAATCTGCCTAAGGCATCGAGAAGGTACTTCGCAGAGCCGTCCCAGAGGTGCGAGCAATGCTCCACGCAAGACCGCACCCGTGTCGTGTATAAGAGACACAGCTGATCAGACGTGGAGAATCGCCGCACCTTGTTCAGGACACCGAGTGCCTGATGTACCGTATACCCTTTTTAACGTACACCAAGGCCAGGGGCAACCTCGGGTTATGTGGGACTCTCCACCCCTTCCCCCGCCCAGCTTGATTAGACGAGCTCGACGGGGAGAAGGGAGGCCTACCCACTAAAAACCTAGTACCATCGTTTCTGTGCCACGGTAATGGCTCGGGTTCACGAACAGCAAGCTTCGAGTTCCATCTCGATGTGCCGTATACCCTGGTAATTCTCGGAAATCTCCCGTTTGACGGTGACGGTGCCGCGCTGGTTGTGATGTAGCTGGGCTCCTACTCACATAACGATACTTCGTCGACAGCAACCAGAATCAGCTTAAAGTGCCGTGTGAGGCAGGGATGAGCTATAGATACATTAAAAAATTATAGCAATTTTAAAGGTAGTCCCATTTAAAATGCTACAATTTTTTGTAAGGCGTTTAATAAGTTGTTAGTACTTTATGGAAAATTATTTGTAAGTTGAAATGCTGTCTTTTTATAATATTGAAAACGTTTTTCTGAATCATGAATTATCTAGCATTAATAGCGTGTTTCATATAATAATGTGTTGTCGGTGATTCATTTTACGTATTCACTTTTCAGAAAACAAAAATTCGTACAGTAAAATATCGAATTTATTATAAGTAGGAAACCTTCTAAAACAGTGTCTACTCCAGAATAATAGACCCGAAGCCGTAGCCTCCGTCCATTTTTTCTTCCTTTTTTATGTAGCAACGCCGGCTTACAGCCCGCCTGATGAAAAACGGCCACCGCGCGCCATAGACGCACGTCCAAAGCGGGCATCACGCGCGCTTTCGACCCTGAAGCATAGTTCTTATGCCTCTTTGCCCTGTAATTTAACTGGAATCTACCCATCAAACCGGAACGCAATAATTTAAAACTTGTCGCCCTATAGTAGGATTTTGGGCAGAATTTACATACTACTTTGCATGATATGGTGGAGCTGAGGCTACGATTATGACAAGACAAAGTTTCTCACTCAATAGTATGGCTGAAGCTACGGCCTCTGATTATTATTAATTGTTCATACATATAATCACGACTATTATCCCCGAAGGGTTAGTCAGAGATTAGGTCATGAGGACCTCAAAAGCAGTCTTCTGCCATAGTCCACTTTTCACCAAACTTTTCACCAAACCCATCGCCGCTTTCTGCTGTTGAAAGTATGTGCAGTCTTTAGTCCGTTAGTCGCCTTTTACGACACCCAAGGGAAGAGAGGAGGTGGTAGTATTCTTTCACCGCTACACGACACGGTAATTGCTCAGATTTAATTAAACCGTTCGCGTAGCGGTACATAGCAGAGCGGCGATGGGATCACCACCGTCCTGTCACGTAGAGCACATGTGCAGTCGCTATTTGGTGAAAAGTGGACTATGGTAGAGGATTGCTTTTGCTGTCCTCATTGCCTAGTCTCTGACTAGCTTGTCGGGGATAATAGATGTGATTATATGTATGTATGTATGTCTGTATGTTTAATTAAATTTTAATTCCTCAAAATAATACATATTATTATCTAATACTAATACTACCCCACCGAACATTAAAATGTTCATTAATTATACATTGCGAAATACTGTAGAACTTAAAGAACAGTGTTACTTAGTACCTGTAGCAATTTACATATGTTTTCCATGCAGCCATTTGTAGTTATCGAATTTCAGTGCAGCCCAGCGCAATTAGCGTTAATTGGTGCTAAAGCTGAAGCCATTTCGCATGTTGATCATGTTACCAATGATTGAATAACAAATAACAATCCAGTTTTTAATTTACGTCAACACAACCTGCCATCTGCCGTAAAATCAGACACAATTGAAATTCAATTGTTCGTAATCGATTTAAGGTTTTCTCGCAGACGAGAGGATAGTATAAATTATGTGTAAAAATTCGACACCATACACCTAACGAACTCCGTGGCCATTGTGGCCTGCAATTTGACAAACCGGTTCATACAAATACAAACATCAAAAAAATAATTAGTCAAACAGGTCTAGCCGTCCTGAAACGCGATGCGCGAAAATACATTCGTCATTGCATTGCATTTTGGTGATGAAAATCGTTGACCGCGTAATTGGTTCCTAATTTTTGGGAATAGAAAAAAGTCACAAGTGCCAGGTCGGGACTGTATGCAGGATGGTTCATAAGTTCTACGTTTTTCACTTTCAAAAATTCGTTTGTCTGTCTGGCCGTGTGGGAACTAGCATTGTCGTGGTGCATGATGACATGGCGTTTACGGTTATTTTTACGGAGTTTGTCAATAATTTCCGGCAAACAAATGGTTGTGTACTAGTCACTATTCACGGTACGACGATTCTTTAAAGCAACAGTAGCCACGTGTCCAGTTTTATTAAAAAAAGAAGCAATCATCCGCTTAGATGCACTTTTCACGCGCGCCGCTTTAGTTGGTTTCGGCTCATCTTGAGAGACCCATACGCTCGATTGCTTGTTTGTTTTGGGATCGTAGCAATAAATCTATATTTCGTCACCTGTTACTATGTGAGTCCCACACCAAATTTGACGCACCTTCGTTGAATCTGGTAAGCATGGCACTGCACGAAGTGACGCGGTCCGTTTTTTGAGCCTCGGTCAAATTGTGTGGAATCCACCGCGAGCACAGTTTTCTCACACCCAAATGTTGGTGTAGGATTGATTGTTATTGCTCCATACCTATGTCTAAGGATGCGCAAATCTCAAGGTAGGTCTGTTTCAATCATATGGCGCACAGCATCGATGTTTTTGTTGTTCACAGCAGTGGACGGGCGACCATCGCGAGATTCGTCACTGAGATTGACACGACCGCGCTTGAATTCGGAAAACCAGCTATATAGATAGTCGTCTTGCATGGCGCTGCATCGCCAAAAGCAGATTGAAGCCGAGCAGCAGAGCATCGCTCGCTCTGCTGAGCTGTCAAATTACACTTAAAATCGTAGAAAATCATACTACGAAAATTTTCTCGAGTTAAATCCATGTTAATGTAGACACGCAATTTTTAAAATGGCGCCACAGTGTAAAAGCAATTGACAGCCAGATGAAACAAACTGCATTCTACAGCCAAAGAGTTCTATTTTCAAATGTTGTAATTACTTTTTAAATTTTGTTTATGTAAGTGGTCAGTTCCGGAAACTTTTAGTGTGACCTATGTATACAAAACATATATAATAAAATAAAGTTTTCGCGGATTATATGTATAAGAATATATTTGCTTTTATGTTTTTTTTAAAATCTTGCAAATTAGAAAACCTAAACAATCACACAAGCCTACGAGTAGTGTGATGTTGCCACCGCGATTGCATTAGTACGATAGAATTCAGTAAAATTATAAAACGGCGTAGTGAAAATTTTGTATTGGTTAAATTGTGACAGTGACTATATTTAGGTGTCGAGCAATTTCATCAACACATTGTACACAACGTCAGTTTATCGTTTCACATCGCATTGTTTGTTTAGATACCGGACGACATTTGTGAAGCGCTCACCAACAGGACCCAGTTGAACTCGGAAATGACGTACAGCAAGAGCGAGGCCCACGACACGATGTGTAACATCTGCAACGTGACCCCCAGCGACGCCCCTAAGGGGGTGAAGGCGCAGAAGGTCCTCCACCCTGACAAGGACGTGTTCGTGTTGAAGATTGGCAAGCAGACGGATGAACCTAACAGGACTGGAAACATAGAGGTTCGTTAGCTAATTTTGTTTTATTTGTAAAGGAGGCAGACGGATGAACCTAACAGGACTGGAAACATAGAGGTTCGTTAGCTAATTTTGTTTTATTTGTAAAGGAGGCAAATGAGCAGTAGGCCTAGCATGCGCAACACGAGAACTCTTCTCGACCCGCTTTCTTGTGTTTTATTCATATATCTCTAATGTTTATCGACACTAACGACACAGGAATGCGCTTCGAACTCTATAGATCTATATAAATACAACCACTAGGGCTACCCTTTGTATGTTCCGCGATTTTGCATTGAAAAGTTTTGGGGACAGCGGGTCTCCGTGCTTAACCCCTTTCTTAATGCGAAAGGAAGGGCCTTGCGGATGAACTTTTTGCATTCTCCCCGTCTTTATTCAAGGTGCTCAAACATGGTCTTTGACGACTCTTCAGAGGTCTACTCGAGGTATGCTAGCGGGCAATAGAGCGCAGTACTTTGGGTGTCACTAACGGACCGTATAAGCAACTGAATTCTGCGCTCATATCTTGTATTATTATGTATTCTATGGCTCAAGGACCAAACTTGAGGAGATCTCACAAAAATCTGCCAAACTCAAATTGAATTGGCCCTGGCACGTCGACCGCATGCCAGAAGAACTTTGGGCTAAGCCACTGCCGTTTGGGTACCTTCCAACGCTAGAAGGCGACGCGGCAGACCGAGTCGAAGTTGGCGTGACGAGCCGGACGCATATCAGCCAGATTGGCCCACTGTGGCGGCGGACAGAAAAAGTGGAAGGTAGGAGGGTAGGCCTTTGCTCTGCAGTGGGACAAAATAGACTGACAATAATAACAACCTCTCTTGTTTTATCCTCTTACCCTGACGAAAGCTTAAATGGGTTCTAGATTGGATTTAGATCTCATTTTGTTTTAGATTTTGTTTATTAGCCAAAATTCATTCGCATTAACGAAAACTACTTTCTCTGTCTTTACTGCATGAGATCATGTAGGTATTATAGCTAATAAACAAACAAAACAATGTATTAACGATTATGAATAAATTGACGTCTTAAGAAACAGAGTAGTCCACCGCTTCCTCCAACACCCACTACAAATGCCTGGGCATGAGCTATAATAGCTTAGATTAAAACAAAAAGGGAAGATACGGCATGCGTCTACTTGTAGTCAATCAAAATAATTATAGTCCTACTCAACTGACGCGCATTGACGTCTCGGTCGCTTCGCAACAGACGAGTACGTACACGACCGATTCCGACTGAAGTGAAATTGTGCCTTTAAGCCTAATTTTAGCGGTTTACTTACTAGACGCTAATGCCGTATCTTCTCTTTTTGTTTTAATCTAAGATCTATAGTTTATAATTATGATCGAAGGTAGAATGTGTTAAGTTGACCTACTGGCGTTTGTACGTTGAGTTTGTCATCCATGGAAATTGTCGTGCACCTTTGGCAGTGAAACACCCACGTATGATTATATTTGATACGGTTGCATGCATGCACGAATCCAATATTGTTTCCGTGGAACATTCGAGAATATCGAAAGTGCATTATTATATTATTTCAATAGTATCGTGCACGTCAAGGGCACTGGATGTAGATGTCGCAGTCTTATGATAAAAACAGAGATTTGGTCAATTCCCTAAGTGATTTGATCAAATCACGAGGATGTTAAAATAACAACACTGTTTAAAACCAGCAATGAACTGCAAAACTGCAAACCTGCAATGAACAGGGTATGGGAATAAAACTGTCAGGTGACATTGACATTTGTATGTCATTCACTTAATTATTGGTTCGGAACACATAATGGCGGAACGGTCAGCTTACGGGACGCTGGTTGAATTCTATCGGTAGAATAGCGTCACAGCTTCGAAAATCGGTTAGAAAACCCCGCGAGAATTGGTTGCGTATGAAGTCCTGACGACAGGACCACGCGCTCGCGTTTATTGTAAATTCGATGTGATCACTTGGGAAACTCACCACGTGTCGGCGCGTGAGATTGTGAATTATCAGTTAATCGGCTTAAATCTTAATAGTTTAGTGCAAGCCGCTACGGAAGCGACGAGTGATATATTTTATCGGAACAAACGCGACGGGCGCGGGTATATTGTTGCTAACCCCGGTGAGTTTGGCACGCGTCATATAGGCGTCGCGGTATTTTGTAACGACGGTGGCTTATCGGTAAGCCAAGAACTAAGTGCTCACTGATCGGGAACGGACGTGTGTGCGGAGGTGATCTGGAGAGCCTCTTGGAGTCGGCAAGCGAGGCAACGCTGCCAGAGGCCAGGAGCTACACCACGGCAGCTGGGCTGCGACCATCCTTTTCCTTCCTACCCCTGTCCTTTCCTCAGGTTGCATGGCGGTTCACCCATCGTATCATTCGGTGAGTACATAGTATTAAATTTTAGTTAGTAAAACCTTAACGCTGCGTATCGCAGCTAATTTCAAGCAAGCCCTGATCGGTGACCTGGTGGTCCAGGGTCTGTTTGAATCATTTCCCTAAACAAATCTAGGGATTTGAACACCACTAGAACATAAATTGCCCTACTCCTGTAGGTCACGTGATAGGTTAGAAATTTAAGACAATAGCGAAGCGCAGCGTAGCGATTGTCTTGAATTTCGAGGTTATTTTTGTTTATTAGACAACAGAAATACTAGCTTCCCTACTCCTGTAGGTCACATGTTTTTGGTCATTTAACGGAACCAGTTCTGGTATTTGTTCAAATCCCTAGATTTTTTTAGAGAAATGATAAAATCGTGCGTGATTTGATCAAATCACTTAGGGAATTGACTAAATCTCTGTTTTTATCATATCCCTGCGACATAGATATCACCGAAGCAATTCAACAAATGCGAGTCTATGTTGGCTTTGTGCTTTTATTATTTTGAAGCTGTGGCAAATGCAATCATTGCCTTCTCCTTTGAGCTGGAAGAGAATAATTGGAACATGACGACACCAAGGTCAACAGACTACCGCGTTCGCAGAGAGAACTTCTCGGTGAAATTTTGGCGGGAATGTGCAATACGACATTTGTAATGCAGCGACATTTTCTGTGTGTGTGCCGTGTGTAGGGTTGCCACCTTTTTTAAGACGCATAAATTATTTTTTTATTTCGTTAGAACAAAAATAAAGTAGGTAAGTAGCATAAATAAAGAGTATTTATTTCTTTGTCCTAAAAACGTATTATACTAGTTTATTTAGTCTCATAAGTACTCATAACCAGTAACGAGCCAGTAACAATCAGTTTTACTTAAAAAAGAGTAATTTGGTGTACTTTATTGGTGTCGTAGATTATAAAGTACGCCTACATGAAAAAGAGGACAATACTCTAGGTGGCAACCCTAGCTGTGTGGCATAGCAGCTCACTAAAGGAAAACTAAAAACTACTATTCACGTGTCGTAAAAGGGGAAACTATCAACCCTACACCAAAATGTAAAAGGAAAACCACCAACCCCTCTCTTCACGTGTCGTAAAAGGCGTCCAACGGACAAAATACTGCACATACATCGAACGGCGACGAAGACTGCGGGGATGGGCTCACCACCTATCACGCTGAACACATGTGCAGTTGTAATTTGGTTGAACGTGGACAAGTGCAGGGGGACTGCTTCTTTAGTCCTCATTGCCTAGTCTCTGACCAACCCTTTGTATAAACGATTTTTATTTAAATAGGTGTTAGCCTCAAGCGCCTGCGTTGCCTGTCAACAATTAACCGCCTCTGTGGTTCCACCGGGCTCAGACCCAGAGGTCTCGGGTTCGATTCCCAGCGGGGGGGTACATCTTTGTGTACTTAATTTGGTTGGTGGCAGGGCTGTTAAGTCCGCTTGGCTAGCTACCACCATCTTTTCTTAGTCTGTAACCATAACAACGATGTTTATAGCATTGTTGTGTTCCAACAATTTGGAGATAAGAGAGCCAGTTCCTCAGTGGTTGAGGATTACAGGTGAAGCGCGCTTCCACATTCGGCCTTATCGTCACTACCATTATGTGAGATGAAGGCCAAGCGCTTACCCGTTGTAAAAAAAAAAAACAAATTAATAAATAAATAAAATATAAATAACGCCTGCCATTTTACGACAACAACCAGGCCGGCTTTATGTGCCTTCCAGATCACGGAGGATCTAGAGTTTTTTTTTTATTTGGTCACAAGTCTAATGACCCTTATTGCGAAAGTTGCTTCACTCTCAACATCACAAACCGAACGCCAGCCCCCGCCGCGCCATAGAGCTCCACACAACGATGCATAAGGGCTATACCTATATCTGTGGGCTATACGCTCCTACTCTCTAAGAGAATCCGAAACTCTACGTCGAAGGGCTTAGGCGGCAAATCGGCCACAAAAATACTGAACCTTGAACGAATTTCCCCTTTTAAAATATAGACGTAGTCTTTTCGGGCAATGTTGCTGGGCGTGTGGCCGAGTTTACTACTCACAATAATTGATGCAGTAAATTCACCCATAATTCTGGTGTGCTAGAATTATACAATATTTATAACAAAAAAAATATTACAGTGAGAACTTTACCAATTATTATACTTTTTCAGAATTGGTTAAAGAAAGAGATTTTCTATGTCTGTATGTTTGATTTTTTTTTAAACCAGCCACTTAATATTTCTAAAGACGCCTTAAAACAGATTGATTTCACAAAATTTTGAAGGCTCCTGGTTATTAAATAAATGTCTAAATGCAAAAAATCAGACATACAGACATAGAAAATCTCTTTCTCTAACCGATGCTGAAAAAGTAATGAAAATTGGTCCAGTTCTGAAGGAGGAAACATGGGACTACGAAACGCCGTTTTTCTGTGTTTTGTATGAGAATTTTGCATGCCACGTTGACGTAGTGTTTCCACTTAGGGGATGAATTATATTAGACCGGGCCGTGCACGGGACGTACCGTGTGCGTGGCCCGGACGGGGCACTGATTTGAGACGTTGCATACATTTTTTATGAAGCAGCAGTTCATATTACACAGTGCATGATCCATGTCCCGTCCGGACCCGGATAGGACACGGCCCGGTCTAACATAAATACGAAATGTATGTAACTTTTCAAATCAGTGCCCTGTCCGGGCCACGTACACGGCACGCCCCGTGCACGTCCCGGTCTCATATAAATAATTCATCCCTTATTCGGATAAGTTCCTGATTAGCTGGATTCCTGATTCGCCGGATTCTTGTTATGCCGGATTCTTGTTATGCCGGATTCTTGTTCCGTCGGATTCTTGTTTCGTCGGATTCTTTTTTGTCGGAAATATTAATATCACACTAATATTATAAAGGCGAAAGTTTGTGAGTGTGAATGTTTGTTACTTCTTCACGTAAAAACTACTGAAAGGATTTGGATGAAATTCGTCATACAGATAGTTTATAACCTTGGTTAACACATAGGATACTTTTGATCCCGATATTCCCACAGGAACGGGAACCACGCGGGTGTAACCGCGAGCGGCCGCTAGTACAATAATATCACTTAAGTAAAGAAAACATGTAGTTATATTTATTATTGTATGAATTATTATTTTGTTGCCACTATCAAACATAACTTAAATTACCTACTTAGAAATGAGTTTGATTCATATTTTCAAAGAAATGACGATTTTCCTTTAAACATTTTTTATCTGTTACGTTAACTGTTAACGTAACAGACGTTATTAAATTAAGAACAAATAAATAAATTTTATTAATGTACCGAAATGTCTGCTTTTTATTTAATAGATAGGTAGGTAAAGCCGCGATATTTCTATAGTTTTCCTTCAACAAAAAAATCGGACGAAACAAGAATCCGGCGAATCAGCAATCCGGCGCCGGCGAGTCAGGAACTAATCCTTATTCGTCGTATAATGCACGCGGGCTGCTAGCTGTTGCTTTTTTACTAGCGATTGGCGCAGTACATGTACACACAGCCGAATTACGAGCAGATGAAGTTACGGATGCGGTTAGAGAGTAGGGCCTCTGGTCCTTCGTTAAGTGCAAATAACAACTATTTGTATGGGAGTAACTCGGAGAATGCGATAAAAAAAAAACATTAGTTCCGACCATTTACACACTTCGATTAGTATTTTTTGTTTGAGCATACCTACCTAGCCAAGAAACTTATTCCGAGGAATGTTTGAAACTTTGGCCTAAGAAATCATAAATATCTCGCCCTCCATGGACCCGGTAACGCTGTAAATGTTATACAGCAAATTCTTTCCATATCTAAATAGGACATCACCAAATTAAATTTCAAAGGTCCGTCCTTCGATCAACAATGCAACTAGATAACGTGTCACGTACAAAATCAAAGCTAAATTCTGTCCACGTGAATTAATACTTTTTCAAAGCAATAAATTACTCCTGTCACATAAAGAAGAAAAGACGTCAATAACATTTAGTGGTGTACAACCTTAAGGGGCAACAAATGAAGTACTTTTTTCTGTTAAGCCTTGCTAGAAAATAAGAGCTCATTTCTCAAGTCTCTTATTTACCGAGACACATTTTTAGCGCCGACCTGACATCTAGTTGTATTGTTGATCAAAGGGTCAGCCATATGAAATGCTCTCGAAATAGTTATTAAAATTCCATTGAAAAGAACAATGCAACTGTGGTAGAAGGCAGCGGCGCCATTAATGAACTGCGGTAACAATAGCTCGCAAACTTCATATCAATTTTATAACGATTCGAGTTATAAATAACTCTATTAAGACTCAAGTGCTTTTAACCGACTTCAAAGAAAGAGGAGGTTTTTAATTCATCAGGAGCTTTTTTCTTCTTATTCGTGTTACAAATAATGTGAAAATAATGAAATAGGTACTTAAACACATAGTTTTATAAATTTATTACAAAAGCTTCGCCATTTCGTGCGGTGTAATGATTAGAATTACATATTTCAAATCAGGAAACTCCTATTTTAATTTAAATTATTTGGTAAAAAATACAATAAAATTGTAAGAATTAGAATTCCTGTTCAATCAATCAGGTCATAAAATCAAATAATATTAGGTATTGCGTGGCTATTATGTTTGTGCACACAAACAGCACATGTGATGATAAGATAATATATGATCTACTAATCTTTTAACGTTCTCCTTTGGTATAGGTGGAGCTGATAACCCCTCGGGCTCCCGCCAAGATGAAGCCAGCCACCCACTCCTGCAAGCTGATCCAGTGTGAGGAGGAGGACATCCTCTGCTGCGGCCCTTGTAGGACCTGTGTGGTACCCAAGAGAAGGAAGCCGCGAAGGTCTAGGTGTTGCATGTGATTCGGCGACCCATAACTAAGCACACAGAGCAAAGATACATAAAATATAAAAAACACACGCCGGTTTCCTATACAGCTTGGCAGAGATTATGGATCGCCATCTGCTATGGTCCTTGCATTGCATACTTCAAAAATAGAAAAAATAAAGACTTGTACTTGTACTTCTTTGAACTTGCAAAGATATGTATTTTTGCAAGTACAAAGAAGCTATCATGTGATAGCAATAAAGTAACTAAAACCTGTTCCACTGTTAGGGACAACAACTCGAATCACAATCTCCATCATTCGTTTAACATCTTACTGCCACACTCAGAGACGTCAATTAATAGTAATGGTATTTTAACATCTTTGACTTTTTATTGTAAGAAAGTCTTTTAAAATAACTGGAATAAAAAAATTTTGATAGGTACTAAAATAAAAAGTCGTTTATGTTATTTGACGTTTTTAAATGCGGCAGTTTGAGCGGTTTCAGGTTTGTATTCTAAAACCAAACTTAAATTCAAATCTCTGCTTGAGTTCAGACAGAAAGAGATGGTGCTATTCATCGCATATATATCGCCATCCCTTTCTAACTGTATTTTAGCATTGATTTTGAGTTTCATTTTAGAATACGAGCCTCAGTTTTTTCGCGTGTTTAAAGGTACCCGTATCGGGTAAAGCTCATAAAGGCGCGCCACATTTTAAGCTTCAAAAAACCAAACGCTTGTACCAGCGTGTTTTACTGAACAATTAAACAACTGATCAGTCGTAGTGGCAAAATATTTAGTAATAGGAGCTTAACAACGTGTCAACGCTCGTAAGAGTTAAAAGCTCGATATAAGCTCTTTCAAAACAACGCTAGTAAGGTACCGCTTTTACATAATATGGCAGCTGGTGACAGTCTCATCTTACCAATTTGTGCATAATTTTTCTTTTGCAAGTATTTTCTGAAAGCCCGCTTGTTAAAACATGTTATTACAAAATAAAAAAAATTAAAATGTCGGTGTGCTTTTATTGATATGTTAACCCTCCTTTTTGACTTTGAGGTCGATATCGGACTGTAGTTGTAATGGACTCTACCTCTGGTCTGGTTGTTATTATAGGTAAGTTTATCTGTTAAATGGACGTAATATACTGTTACGTCCATGATCCGTTTTCATCAACCATAGACAAGTTTCACAAAAAGCCTAACTTTGACTGGGGTTGTTCCCGGTTGTCACCACTTATATATAATCAAAGAAACCTAACTTGGGCTACATAATTGGTGAGCGTAGAAGTTGTGCGTTAAAACAATTAGCTTATCAAAAAATGTCTGAATCACTTTTTTTCAAATGATACATTGTCTCCGCTCTGACGAAATGTGCAAAAGCTAATCGGATAGATATACTTTTCTAACTCTTCTCCGTTCCTTCTTAGTTGAACAGATCCTTCTAAATAAGAGTATTACGAAATTTTTTAAGGAGTGGTCGACTTTGTGGTCAAATAAATAAAGTTAGGATGATGGTCTCCAATATATCTCTCACGGCCCTTCATTCCCCTTTATGATTCTGGTTAGAGCATATTATTTTATGACAGAATCATGTAATGGCAGAAATTGGACAGTCGCGACCAAAAACTAAAACACACCAAACCAAAATTTACCTCAATAGTGATAATTGAACAGAAATGAAAGGAGATCCATGTAATAAATCCTCCCGCTATTCTTACTATACAGGTAGGTATATATTTAAAAAATAATAATGTATAAATGAAGTAACTATGTAGCAATTATTGCCGCTAAACACTATAAGAAACAATGAAAATTTGCGCAGAACTAGGAGGTGACCAGTAAACCTGACGTCACGATGGCTGGTAAAAAATTGCTGATTTAAAAAAAAATATCATACTTATATAGCATAAATATAAATATGTAGCAATTTTTCATTAACTCTCACAGCCAAATGCCACAAGCAACCAGCCATTCTGACGGAGACGTGGTTTTGTTATCTCGAGTTTATTTTAGATATCAAATATTACGAATTTATAAGCAGTCTTATCTTAACTGAATGTCAAAATACTGTAAAATACTTTCATTCAGATCTCATAGGATGTAAATTCTAAGTGCCTTACAAATAAAAAGAGAAAATGGTTGGAATACTTAGAATAATAACGCTATAGAAACCAAGTTCGCGCGCCTATTTTGAAGCACATTAATTGGAGCCAGAAATGGCACCAAACGCCGGACCGCTCCGTAGTGTTCAATGTCACAGCGCGCCGAACGTGTCTCGCGAAAACAAAAAAAAAATGACGGTTTGTGCAGTTAAATTGTGTCACAACACATCTGAAAAACAAAAGAAGTGTAATAACATCACTTTTCACAGGTAAGCTTTCAGTATTTCATAGTATCTTGTAGTTAATTAGGTCAAAATATAAACGTACTGCAGTTTGATTCTCTAAGTTAAAGCCTCGGTAGCAGCGGCTGCCGCAGTGCTGTCTCTTTCATATTCATAGAATTGGAAAGAGACAGCAGATCACGGCCATGCGCGCACGTCACGCGTGTGTGAATCGGTTTAGTGCTTCATTTTTGACAGAGCGCTTGTATGAAGACTATCTTTCTATAGCGTTATTATTCTAAGTTGGAATAATTATTCCGTGTTTTGTCCTTTACATTCTAATTTAAAATTAAGTTTGCATGAAATTCGTGAGTGCTTAGAACCTCATGTTATGCCCTACGTGGACCGTGTGGGCCCAAATTTCCTTTTTATGCATGATAATGCAAGAGCCCATACGGCCGGTATCGTCAGAGAATATCTTCGGGATGTGAACATAACAGTTATGGACTGGCCCGCCAGAAGCCCAGACATGAACCCGATTGAGCACATGTGGGACGAGCTAAAATGACGTATTAGGGCTCGTCAGCCAGTTGCCCAGACGATGCAGGAGTTGAAAACTGCCATAGAAGAGGAATGGGAGATGATCTGTCAAAATGTCATAGAGCGGTTGATAAACTCTATGCCTAATCGTATAAAAGCTGTCGTAGATGCCCATGGAGGTAACACACGTTATTAAATTAAACCTTTATTTGATAAAACATGTTTTTTATTCAAATATCAACTGCCTTCATCAAGGCGCATACCCGACTTGTTCGGCGTAGCTCCATGTCGTGTGGTATTCTGAATTCAAAAGAGAATGTTTTTTTGGTCCAAATAATCAAAGTTTGCCCCCAAGCTTGCTACATGTTTCGTTTGAAAGATCAGCTCATGTACAACATTTTCTTCTATGGAATCGAAAAAATCTGTGCCGCAGAAATCTAGATATTAGCCAATAAATAAAAATAAAAAAGTTCATGTTTTACTTTCTATGCACATACAGCAACCTTTTTTAGAACAGATATTTAGCTAGCACGCGAGTTTGCCGTACCAGGTACCTACCTAGAATGAACAGCGATCCTTTGTCATTACGACGGCAAGGCAACTTAGCACTTTATTTGCATAATATCAGCGCAGTCCTTCTTTAACGCTTCCCGCTTATTGTTGTGTACTGTGCGATTATTTTCTGTGGATTGCTCTTTTAAATCTTTTAAAACCATTTCTTATTGTGTGTTGCGATGGTTATATAATAGAAGTATCAGGACCTCATTAAGCCGTTACATCTGATGCTAGTATTTTAAAGAATTTAGTAAATCATAACAACGACGTGTTTAACTGGTTCTTCCAAGAAGGAGACGTCCTTATTTTAGATAGAGGTTTTAGAGATGCTGTGCCCAATGTGGAAGCTTGCGGCTATGATATCCATATGCCCAAAACGGTTGAAAGAGGCCCAACTCAATTATCGACGGCTGACACAAATGATTCTCGTTTAGTAACGATTTGTCGATGGGTCGTGGAAGTAGTGAATGGCCGCATCAAGAGAGATTTCAAGATATTCTGACAGGAGTATTTCAATAGAGCTCTTCCTCATATGCAAAAATATTTTAAGAATGCTGCGGCCATTACAAATGCCTTCCACGACCCAATCACTGATAATGTAAACGCCCCTGCTTTTGTGGAAAGAATCAACAACAGAATCATTATTGAAAATCGTCTGGCGCAATATGTGTATGACCATAACCTCAACAGCCGACGAGTTCAGTTTGAAAATATGTCTGCCGAAATACCCGCACTAGGAGATTTTCCGCGACTGTCTGAGGAAAAACTATTATGTTTGCATTAGGGACTTACAAACTAAAACTGGCCAGGAGTTATTACAGCGAACACGCCCGTAATGGTGTTTATACCATACAAGTATATAGAGACAACGTCGATTTCATTAATTTTTTAAATAATGACATCGCTAGCAATAACTTCTGGTTATTAAGAGGGACAATACAATCTAGACATACTCGTAGCCGGACTTATCATACATATATACTTGTAAACTCAGACAATCGCGGGTTGGAAGCTATAAATAATTATTACTGTTCTTCTAAGAGTGGAAGACGTACTGTAGGCACATGCGCTCACATAATGTCTATTGTGTGGTTCTTAGCGTGGGCACGTTATACCGATATTGACCATCCAGCACAGTTTTTTAGATATATATAGTATCACCATAGATGAAAATGATTTAAAAAACCACTGTTTGATTGTTAGATGATAAATGTTTTCAAGAACATATGGTTTTTATTTATATAGCCTTTATACCTTTCATTATGTACGTATAATATATTTATAAATAATGTAAATCTAACCCGACCGAGAACCAAACCCGGATCACTCTGTTTTCGTCTAAATCACTACTCTATCATGTTACTGTTATGTCGCCAATTAGCTATAGCCTGTAAAATAATAATATTTTTGATCAATAAAAGCTAAAAATGCCATGCACTAAAATAATCCTAACTAAAATAGGTGTTTTGAATAACTCAATATAACCACTGAGTTAAAAATATAACTTTAAAACTATGGGTTCGATTTTGATGCGTCTTTTCACATATACTAAGTTCGAATGCGTATGTCGATCCACAGTGGTCTCAAAACTGGGGGCTGCAAACAAAATTTGGACCAGAGCCTATAGTAAAAAAAACATTCTCCTTTAAAACAATACGATCGAAAAAGATGGTAAAATGAATCAGGCTTAGATTAATGATTGGTCTCGCTGCGCTCGGCTAGATACCTCCGTCGTACTTGTCAAATGCGGCAACAAATAGTACGCCGAAATCGGCGTACCCGAGCCAGTCATACTGACAGCTGTGGGTGAAGTGTACGTACCGAATGTTTTATTCAATTTTGGGCTTAATTCAAACTAAAAATGCCAGTTTGCGTAGTAAAACTGTGTAAAAGTAATACTTCTAAAAATAATAAGGACACAGGGATATCATACCATCAGTAAGTATCGTATAATTTCGAAATTTCATCATAAAATTATATGAACAATAAACGCCATTCAGTGTTACCGTTTATACAAGAATAAAGTCCCCGTGGTTGAGATTTTTATTATGTGAATTTATTGTTATTGTCTTTTATTATATAGGTAGGTAACCTATTTCATTTGTCTTACAAAGTTACTATATACTTAACCTAGTTCTATGTTATTTCATGTTTACTTATATTTGTGATCTATAATAAGGTGTAAATATGTTAGCTGACACTATATCAAGGGGATTCTACCGATGAAACCGAACAACTTTCCATAAGGAACATGGGTTGATTTTTTTTTCCCTGTGCAAAATGCGCAATCAGCTGATTGACTCAAGTATGGAAAGTATTTTTTTTTCATTTTTACCTATGTTCCTGAAATGTAAACTTTTCGTGTCTGTACTTACATTGAAAATATTTGCGAAAAACATAATCTAGGGGATGAAGGATACGTGAAGATTAGAATCATTTTTGGAATTTTTGTCTGTCTGTTTGTTTGACGCGCATCACACAAAAACCGCTGGACGGATTTTAATGAAACTGAGAACAGGTGTATAATTTATGATTCGGGTAATATTATAGGTTAAAGGTTGCTTCACACATATCAGTGAAGCCACAGTACCAGCACAGTGTTTTTTATACATTCTCTATGAACGCATCCCCACTTGTCAGTCAGTGATAATGCTCTCAGTGTCAGTACCGCCATCGGCAAATCACGGACGTATTTGTTTTGAAAAAAATCATAGACAATGTTTAAAATAATATTTTCACTCCTCTTGCTCAAAAAGACCGTCATTGTAGCGTTGTAAAGCGAGGCTAAAATAGCTTTTCTTTCCCTAAGGGAAAAAGTATTTTTTTTTAAATTTTTGTCAGTTACATGACAATGAGCCTACAAAAACGAAAAAGTATTTAGTCATATGTAGAATAATCATGAATAAAGACTCG
Organism: Scoparia ambigualis; assembly: GCA_963921215.1. Lineage (NCBI taxonomy): Eukaryota > Metazoa > Arthropoda > Insecta > Lepidoptera > Crambidae > Scoparia > Scoparia ambigualis. Next base: position 29,803,438 of record OY992501.1, on the reverse strand, counting down.
ACTTATTACTGTTTACTTAGATCAACAACTTTTTTGAGATAGTTATTTTATTGTTAAAGTTTATGGTAAAATTAGTAATCATTTGAATCTATGTACAACACAGACCACGCCTACACAATCCACGCTTCAGCAAGAAACAACTGCACAGTCTACACATGTGCTTAGGTGGTGAGCCTTTAGCCCGTTAGTCGCTTTTACAACACCAAAGGGAAGAGAGGGGTTGGTAGTATTATTTAGATGAGCCCAACGCCGCTCTATGCTGTTGTATGTATGTGCAGTCTTTAGTCCATTAGTCGCCTTTTGCGACACCGAAAAGAAGAGAGGGGTTGGTAGTATTATTTTAATGAGCCCATCGTCGCTCTATGCTGTTGGATGTATGTGCAGTCTTTAGTCCGTTAGTCCCCTTTTACGACATCGAAGAAAAGTGAGGGGTTGGTAGTATTATTTTGATGAGCCCATAGTTACTGTATGTTGTTGGATGTATGTGCAGTCTTTAGTCAATTAGTCGCCTTTTACGACACTGAAGGGAAGAGAGGGGTTGGTAGTATTATTTTGATGAGCCCATCGCCGCTCTATGTTGTTGGATGTATGTGCAGTCTTTAGTCCGTTAGTCGCCTTTTACGATACCCAAGGGAAGAAAGGGGTTGGTAATAATAAAAAAAACTACTAAAAAATGAGGTCTAATCATTGCTATACATACCTACCATTTTTCTACAGAAGAAACCTACGTCTAACCTACATAATAATATATACAATTATATTGATACATATTCGCTTTTAATTGTTAATTTTTAATTATTTTCTGAGCTACATTTATAACCAGCAACTTAACTAATACATCACAGCAAAAATATTTTTCCCATTAACTCGGGTAACAGTTGAACATCTGGCAACAAATTTTTACGCACACTAGCATCCTTGGCATCCTTGCATATTGGCATAAACACACTACAATAATAAGTTGCCGCATTTACGGAGCTGTGGTTTATATGTAGCGCGGTATCTAGACGAGCGCAGCGAGGCCAATCATTCATCTATGGTATCAGGTTTAAAACTGCATCAATAGTTTTTGTTCAATCTAGCAATCATATTTAAGTAGGAGCCATAGAAACCTAAACTCTTAGGTGGGCCAATAGATGTGTCCAGAAGTGTATTTTGTTTTACTTAATAGTAGACCCGACAGACGTTGTCCTGTCCAAATTATAATGGCAATTGTCAAAAGTCAAAAAATAAAATCTCGCGGAAAAGAAGTAAGAAACAGCAAAAACTTTTTATCGAACAAATTAGTAATATATTGCACAACTCTTTTGTATATTTTAAGTTTTTCTTTAGAATTTTCCCCAGAATAATAACTAAAGCATAGAAGGGAGTCCAAATGAGACTCATATAGTTGTCCTATTTTTCCCAATGGAAATATTGAAAGGAATGAGACAAAATAAGTTGGTAAAAGATCAAATGAAAATAATAAAAACGCTAACCCATGGTAGCCATTTATGATACCGAATTCAAAAGCGATCTACACATGTGATTCGATATCAAATATTCTATTGGTATGGGGCAACGCGCCCATTTAATTTAGTTAGGTTATATTTTTGTGTGTGCATGTCACAATTTCTCACTTACTTATTATGTAAAATTAAATAATCTAACTAAAAAATAATTCAGTGCTTGTTTTAGTAAATGGAAAACGGAAAACTAAAAATAAACAAAAAATAAAAATCCGGAACTTTAGCTCACAAGCCGCAGGAAAAGGTCGGTCTCCTGGCCAAGCTCTTTGCGGCTAACTCCCGGATCGATGACTGTAATGCACAGCCACCCTCAATTCCTCACTGTGGCTACACAATGTCAGATATTAAAATCAGGCAGTGTGATGTCCGTGCGGAGCTGCAGTCAATCGATGTCCGGAAAGCTAACGGTCCTGATGGCATCCCAACAATAGTCCTGAAAATGTGTGCAGCGGAGTTGTCCCCTGTGATAACGCGTCTGTACCGTCTCTCGCTCTCTTCGGGGTGTGTGCCGGAATCTTGGAGAGAAGCTAATGTGCAACCGGCCCCTAAAAAAGGAGATCGGTCAGATCCGACTAATTACCGCCCTATAGCCGTAACTTCAGTGTTGTGCAAGATCCTAGAACGAATATTGAACAAACAGCTTATTCGATACCAGAAGGTCACTCCCTAATTCACGATCGTCAATATAGGTTTCGGCCAAAACGGTCAACGGGTGATCTTCTAGCGTACGTCACACATCTCTGGGGTGAGGCTATTGACAAGCGTGGCGAGTCACTGGCAGTTAGCCTTGACATAGCCAAGGCTTTTGATCGGGTCTGGCACAAAGCTCTTCTCTCCAAGCTCCCGGCATACGGTTTGCCCGCTCAGTTCTGTACCTGGATTGCTAGCTTCCTGCATAAGCGTAGAATCCGTGTCCTTTCGGATGGATGCGCTTTGCGGTTCATGTCAGTGAACGCTGGTGTTCCTCAAGGTTCCGTCCTATCCCCCACGCTGTTCCTTCTGCATATCTATGACATGCTTCCTCTTGGAAATGATAGCACAGTGCATGGGGGATATAACGGTCACCCAGCGGCTGGGCGGGTAGACACCGAAATGAAGCAAGCAAATCTTGTCATTGAGCTCGATCGGGTGTTGGACCTCATTTCTAAATGGGGCTCCGATAATCTGGTGGAGTTCAATGCCAAGAAAACACAGGTATGCGCGTTCACAGCGAAAAAGTCGCCATTCCTTCCTCTTCCCTTTCTTCAGGGTACATCTCTAGGCCTGCAGAGCAGTATTAACTTGCTCGGTATGGATATCCGCTGCGATCTGAACCAAAAGGACTACATCGCAACCGTGATTAAAAATGCCTCACGTAAACTCGGTGTGCGGCGATTCTTCACGCCTGATCAGTTGTGTCTGTCTATTATACAAGACACAGGTGCGGTCTTGCGTGGAGTATTGCTCTAACCTTTGGGACGGCTCCGCAAAGTATCTTCTCTATGCCTTGGACAGATTGCAGCACCGCGCTGTGCGCATTATCGGCAATGCGGAGGTCACTGAAACTCTCGAGCCTTTGCAATTGCGTAGAGATATTGCGTCACTCAGCGTCTTTTACCATTTATACCATGGTGAGTGCTCTGAAGAACTCTTTGACCTCATCCCTCCTTCTCCCTTCCTCCATAGGAGTACGCGTGCTGCTCTCCGGAGTCACCAATTTACAGCTCTCTAACATTCCATCACGCATAAAGAAATTTGGTGACTCGTTTCTTTGCCGCACTTCCAAAAGATGGAATAGTCTACCAGCACACGTATTCCCTTCAAACGAGGCGTGAAGAAGCACTTTGTGGGCCGGCAGAGTGAGGGTGACTGATGCTACGTTTCTTACGCTGCACCAGTTGTCCTCGCGCCTGGACTTCATTTCCACTTAACATCAGGTGGAGTGGGGTCATTTGCTGGGCTTAGTATAAAAAAAATCCAAGCCCAGCGTACAAATAATGTCCTGCATTATTGTGAGATGTAAATCACATTCTTCCCGAATACAAAATAAAGCTGAAACCATCGGCTTCCATCGCTGAGTAGACAACCAACCAATAATTTGCTAAAACTCGTACAGAAGTGCAATAATGTCTAGTAATTAAACTTTATTATGCTGTAGTCATATTTTAAACAAGGGTGCAGGCCATTCGATTCAGTAATTTATAAGTATTCTTGATTTTTACCAATTTGGTTTATCATGTTCAATAGTGTTGTCTGTATATTATTTGTGCTGCATTATCGATAACATAGGTCATACATAGATGTTAGTAGGTAATTTACTGTTTTGCACAAATTAGCTTTTTTCTTTAATATACCTACTAGCACGGTGCTGAAGTGGTCAGGCACTCGGTCACCGTGCTCGAGGTTTGGGGTCTAAAGATGTTATCTTGTTTTCATAGTAAAGTGTGTTTTTCTGCAGTTCCCCCAGATATCTTCCGGCTTCTCCCGCCACCTGCTCCTCACTTGACTGGCCGCCTCGCACCTCTGCGCCTACGCGTGCTTAAATTACACGCTGGTAGTGGTAGGACAGGTGACAGAATGGAAGACAGACAGAATGGTTTCTAAGTACTCTTCAAAAATGCGCCAGACTCTCAGCTTTCATAATCATTTAAAAAAGTTTATGTGTTACACACATTTTACCACTTTAGAAGTGTCTCTCGCGCAAACTATTCAGTTTAGAAAAAAATATATTAAAACCTCAATATCATTTTTAAAGACCTATTCATAGATACCCCACACGGATGGGATAGATGAAAAAAAAATTGAGTTTCAGTTCTAAGTATTGCGAACACCCAAAATTTATTGTTTTTTACCTATTTTTGTGTGAAAATCTTAATGCGGTTCACAGAATACAGATTATATGATCTACTTACCAAGTTTCTACAGTATAGTTCTTATAGTTTCGGAAAAAAGTGGCTGTGACATACGGACGGACAGACAGACATGACGAAACTAAAAGGGTTCCGTTTTTTGCCATTTGGCTACGGAACCCTAAAAAGTAGTACTTAATGGCTCTCCTTTGGCTAAAATTTGGCTTCAAAGACGGCAAGTAAGAGGTAGAGGTAGATAATATGTTGTTTTGCTTTGTCTCCGGTCGCTCTCTACGCCGAGAGTGAGAGAGATAGCAATAATTCGGTATTTATCTCTCTCTCGGCCCATTGTTATTGCAAATAAAAGAGTTGCGCCCACGTTTACAGCCCATGATCCGCGAGAACGGATCTCGCAAAATTCATTAAACTTAAACAAAAAAAAATCTCCAAATGTTTGGATCTTAGCTTTCCTGCAGTCATTTTTGTTTGTTTTCATTGTATTTTTCTTATTTAAAATTGCTTTGCTTGCTTTAAAATAAATTAGATACTCAAAGACTATCCAATAAAATTTTACAAAATGAATTATTTAATTAAAAATGAAAAAAAAAACGAATTTCTTTTTTGTCATTTTTGTCATATTTAAAACACTTGACCTGACCAGCCCTTGAAGTTTCTTGCGGTTTCTAGCAGTCACCTTTTATATTACTGTGCTATCTATACATGTTTACTTTGAGCACCACCGGTGACACTCCGTGTAGGTACGTGAGAGCTCGAGCGCTGGTGACCTTGAGCGGAATGTATAAACACTAAGGTTAATACCGAAATGGAATTTATACTTGTGCCAAAGAAGACGTTTGTTTAAGTTACATAGTATGTAATGTAATGTAAACCTGTGTAAGGACAATTGAGTAGGAAAGTGACAGGTAGGTCGTACGGATGATAGGTAAGAAGTAGGTACAGACGGATAACGTACCTACTACCTACCTATACTACACACATCAAAAGTGTCTAGGGATCAACATATATTTTTGCAATAACTTTTCTCCTGATTGATATTAATTAAAATTTTCTTTAAGGATTCATCAAATAAAGTGTTTTCGTTTGTCTACAGTAACGATAAACCAAGTCACCTTTGCATTAATAAAGAAATTTGCCATTTTCCTAATAAAGGGATTTTTGACATTTGAACCACTAACATTAAAGTTCGAAAAAAAGACTGAAATAACAGTTTTCTTCAAAATGTTATTGGGTAACTTAAACAATTAATAATCCGTGTTTCTACCGCGAACACTAACAACACAAGAACATTGGTTTGGCATACTCAAAATGAGTTCATCCAAATCACGCTGTGGAATGGCCGCCCATTTCGTTGCAACAACAAAAAAAGGTCTTCTTTCGACTGGATACCCTCCATATTCGGCAGAGCTCTTCTCTGTAGCATATCCCATGCATGCTCAATCGGGTTCAAGTCTGGCGACTGAGCAGGCCAGGACATGACATTGATGTTAGCTGCGGCGAGAGTCTGTCTTACAACTCTTGCGGTGTGCGGTCGTGCATTATTATGCATTAACTGAAATAAGGGACCGATTTGCACTTGTAGAGGAACGATGACGTCTGATACAATCGTCTCAGCATAAATTTGAGCGTTGAGGTTGCCTCTGATCCAAATCAACTCAGTTCTTCCGCCGATCCAAATACCCGCCCATACCATGATGGTTCCACCACTATAAGAATGGACTTCCTGGCAGGATTTTAATCGCTGTTGGCGTCCAGGGGTTCTCCAGTGTCGTATACGTCTTGTATCCGGTCTCATACCAAAACGAGACTCATCAGAAAAGCACACGAAACGCCATTGTTCTTCTGCCCAATTTCTGTGTTCAAGAGCCCATTGATATCGAATCCTACGATTGTGCATTGCTATAGGTGGTACCCTTAGCGGTCTTCGGGAATGAAGGTTCACTTCATGCAAGCGGTTTCTGACTGTTTGATCGCTAATTAAGTTCCCTGAAGAGTGATGAAGCCTCACGGCTAACATCATGGCGGTTATTGTTGGAGCTCTTCGAGTTGTGATTTGAATGTATCGGTCTTGTCTCCGTGTGGTGCAGCGATACCGTCCTCCATGGCGCTCAGCCACGGTACCAGTGCTTCGGTAACATGTCCAAAGTCGACTGATAACACTCTGACTTGTATTCAGAGCTAAAGCCACAGTACGTTGCCGGGAACCAGCTTCTATCATTCCCACGGCTCTGAGCATTTCTTCCCTGCTTAAATGACGTCGCCGCTCCATAATAACGTTGGTTTTAATCAGTATTAGGGAAACAGTAGCACTAATAATGTCTTCAATGCGTTGTATGTTTTTATAGGGAAAATATTGACAGCTGATTTTCATCTTTTACTAGAAATTGATTAAAAGTTCCTGTTTCAAATTATGAAATGCACCAAAAAGGATCCATATAAATTTATTACAAAGCCACATCTCAATCTCAAGAAATCCGCATAAAAATGCTTGATCCCTAGACACTTTTGATGTGTGTACTTACGATTTTATATTAAATTCTCGTAGGTAGGTAGTATTAGCAGTTACTCCATTTTAAGTAAGTAACTACTAGGGCTTGCAGTCCCGGTACTGTGGAGAAAACAGGATTCCCGGTACTGCGCTAACTATGGTACCGGGAACACCGTGAAATTTCGGTACTGAAATTTTTTTAACCCAGATGTAACTAACGTTTGATTTAGGGATCAATGAGCAAAACAAAATATTACACAAAATGTTAATAATAAAAAAATGCTATGTTTTGCTAATTGCTTTAAGTACTAGCTGTGGCATCACTTTGTCGAATGGAATTGGTTGGAGGTCATCCGAGTTGAATGTTTTAAATTTAAAAGAGTCTATATATACAAGGGATTTGATGAGTAAATAATATAAATTCGCCCAAACCGAGACCGTTCAAACGGCGACAGACCCTTCTCCAACAGATCCCCTCGGCCGAGATTGTGGTATTGGGAGACTGCAATGTCCACCACGTCGAATGGCTTGGTTCACTCACAACTGACCACGCGGGTAGAGCCGTTCATGACTTCGCTTTGGCCTACAGTCTGTCCCAATTGGTAACAGAGCCTAAGTGGGTTCCAGATGTGGAGGGCCATGCACCTTTCTTATTGGACCTTTTGCTGACCTCTCACCCAGACGGCTATCAAGTTTCTATTGATGCACCACTAGGCTCATCAGACCACTGTCTGATTCGTAGCACTGTGCCTTTCACAAAAATTTCAAAAACGTCGAGTCTGGCATTATAGGTCAGCGGACTGGGATGCGATGGGAGTTTCTTTGCGTCCTACTACGAGTTTGCTTCTCGCTGGATGATCTTGATGTCGCTGCCGACTTTGTCGTCGATATGATACTGCAGGGAATGGAACTTTTTAATCCAAACTTTATGGTTCCCATTGGCGGCAGGTCCCAATCATGGTTTGGTCGTTGCTGCAAAATGGCGTCTCGCCAAAAGCGACAACATTACATAGCCTGGTCCAGTCTTGGGCAAAAAGTAATCAGATTAATGAGTACGGATTACGATTACAATATGTAATCTTCAATCATGATTACAGATTACAGAAATTAATCAAAAATGTAATCATATCGGTGATTAATGATTATTAATCTGTAATCGTAATCTTGATTACTGATTACTGATTACTTATTATTGATTAATAAAACCAACAGTCGGAACGTTAAAAATAAAAGAACATATTGTATAGCAATAAATCATCATTATTTTTTTCTACTTATTATTATTTAAAGTAAATGTTGCTTTCCAGACATTGCAATATGGGCTTGAGAAATTGAAGTGAGTAAAGTCGTAATTAACTTTAAATCGTTAATTGTTAGATGAATTAACTTGGCTGGCACAACAATTCCGCTATTTTTTTTATTTATTTGATATACTAACTTGACACTCGCGCAATAAAGACGAATTTAACAACTAATCAAAATTGGTTCAGCCGTTTATTAGGTAATAGAGAACATTAAAACGGGCATACATACAGGTCAAACACAAACCCTACTTTTTTGGCTTCGCCGCAGACGGGTAAAAAGTTAGCATACCAACGTGCTACTAAGCCGTGAAAGCGTGGTGGTAGGTATTGGGTCCCGCGTATTCGGTTCGTCTTAGGTTCGACCCTGGGCAATACTAAGTTTTTTTAAAGTTCCCTCTAGATTTATCACTGCAGAGCACGAAAGCCGACGTCGGTCCTGGTTGTCATCGCCCCGATTACAATTTCTTTTGATGTAGGTGTTGAACAACTATTATAACAAATAATGAATGCAGCTTACACGCAATAAAGAAATTCTATTCTATTCTATTTGAACGACGACTAACTCCTTAGTCGAGTGGTTTGTACACCGGTTTTCATAGTGTCGCCATCTCTGAGGTCCCGGGTTCGATCCTCGGTCGGGTCAATTTAGAATCTATTGTTTTTCTAAATTGTTCTCGGGTCTGGGGGTTTTCTGTGTATAATAAGTATGTATTTAAGTATTTTAATTATGTTTATCCGTTGTCTAGTAACCATTTAACGAGTTTCATAACGAAGCTTCTCTTGGGCTGGATAATTGGTGTAAGTGTAGGAAAGTTTTTTTATTTTATTTTTTATTCTATTCTTGTGAGCAGAGATTGTATATTTTCTGTTACATGTTCATTTGTTCAAATGTAAAATAAGCATTACAATATCGATAATAAATAATTATTTTATAAAAATTAAACGATTATTTGATTCGAATTTTGTGACAACCCTTTCATATCGGCGAACGACCGCGTGGATACCTACGCGGGCGGCGGCATGCATCGCCCCACATCAAACGCGTTGCCCCACTGTATGAATAAATAAATAAAATAAAATAAATAAATAAACTTTTCTACACTCACACCAATTATCTAGCCCAAGAAAAGCTTCTATAAGAAACTTGTTAAATGGTTACTAGACAACGGATAAACATACATAAAATACTTAAATACATACATATTACACATAGAAAACACCCAGACCCGCGACAATTTAGAAAAAAAAAATTTTCTAAATTGACCCGCTCGGGGATCAAACCCGGGACCTCAGAGATGGCGACACCATGAAAACCGGTGTACAAACAACTCGACCACGGAGGTCGTCAATATAGTAACACTGTGGTAGTAGGTATAATTTATAGTACATAAAGCCAACCACTCAATTTGTAGATGCATACAAATTGTGATAATTAATGGCAACTCAATAAAATATAAATTATATTCATTAATTCCTAAACCATCTTTCATATACTTAAACTTAGTTAAAAATAATCATGTAATTTAGATTACTGACTACTGTAATCAAGATTGAGGATTACATGTTCAATCATGATTAAAAGTAATCACGACTACTTTAATCTGATTGATGTAATCATGATTTCAATCAGATTATTAATCTGATTAAAAAAGTAGTTGATTACGCCCATCTCCCTGGGCTAATGCGGTGTCATCAAAGGATCCAAACACCAGTGTGCTCAGAAAGACGTACAACTTTGCCGCCAGGTCCTTTAAGAAGGACATTGCCAAGGCGAAGTCATCATTCATAAGTGGAATTGGCGAGAAGCTAGTGCGTCTTCCTTCGGGTACGCGTGCGTTCTGGTCTCTCGCCAAAGCTATCTTAGGGAATTTTTGTCAGCCGTCCCTACCACCATTGCACAAGACCGATGACTGCCTGACCCATACTTCAAAGGAGAAAGCCGATCTCTTGGGCACTCTTTTCGCATCAAACTCAACCTTGGACGATGGGAAAAACTCTCCACCAACCATACCGCATTGCGCTTGTTCAATGTCAAACATCCGGTTCCTACAAAGGTCAGTTCGTAAGGCTCTTTTTTCCCTTGATATCCATAAATCGAGTGGGCCTGGTGCAGTTTCTCCCATGAGTTGGCGCTGGTTTTAACGCGCGTTTTCCGGCTCTTTTACACTACTGGCGTTGTCCCGAGCTCTTGGAAGACAGCCCTTTTCCACCCGGTTCTCACTAAAAATCGATCGCTCAGATTCGTCCAACTACAGGCCAATAACCATCACCTCTTTGCTCTCCAAAGTAATGGAGTCCATTACAAACCGTCACCTCTTAAGGTACCTAAAATAAAACTAATTAAGCGATCGCTAGTATGGTTTTCGTCGCGGTCGTTCGGCTGGTGATCTTTTATGTACCTTACTCACCGATGAGCGGAAGCTGTCGAGAGTAAAGGGGAGGCACTGGCAGTTAGCTTGGACGTAGCAAAAGCCTTTGACAGGGTATAGCACAGGGCTCTTCTCTTAGAGAGACCAAACTTATATCATACTGGCTTCCTGAGAAATTGTGTTCATGGGTTGCCAGCTTTCTTTCTGGGCGTAGCATCAGAGTCGTAGTCGATGGTTCGTGCTCTGACATGAACCTCCTTAAATGCTGGAGTCCTACAGGGGTGTGTGTTAGCCCATACTCTGTTTCTTCTGCATATCAATGACATGTTGCATAACAACAGCATTAATTGCTACGCGGACGTCAGTACGGGAGTAACGCTCTACACCTGACGAGCTAATATTTCTCGGGAAAGCGTCATCGAGAGCCGGAATAAACTTGTGACTGACACCAAGAACATGTTAAGTCATGTCTTGAATTGGGGCCGACATAACTTAGTCCACTGTAACCCCTCCAAAACACAAGTTTGCGCATTTACCGCGAAAAAACAACCCTTCGTCGTACCTTTTAACTTTTGAGGGAGCTCTCCTTGATACCAATCCGACTATTGGAATCCATGTCGTCGATGTTTCGAGTGACGTTCAGTTTCGAGGTGATTTAGAAGAAGGTAAAGCTAAATTAGCAAACAAAAAGAAATTATTTAAATGGAATTATCAAATCATTGGAGTGCGATGACGATGGAACCGTACGGTGTAGGGTACGGGTACATTAGTCGCAATTTTTTCCCCAGTAAATAGTACCGTTGACGTCACGGTTGAGAACTGTGGAGATAAAAATTTGGTAACGCTACGAAATTTGTATAGTTTGCAACTAAGAGCATAGGCCGAGGTTACCGGTAACGATAACCGCAAACGCGGAGCCTAATATTGACGTAATTTGAAGTTATAACAAAAGTACCGAAAGTTCCGAATTTCCTGAGAAACAAATTCTCAGTACCGGTACTGCGTAAAAAGTCAATTTCCCGGGAAATACCAGGAAAAATCGGTACCGGGAATTCCCTGGAGCAAAGCAAGCCCTAGTAACTACCAATATAGTTAGGTACTTGTAAATTGTAATAATATAGGTAGGTACTTAATAATTGTAGGTGAGTAGTAGAATTGATATTATAATACATAATTAAGTAAATAGGTACCTACGTACTTACGTAGACATACAGACGCTGGGGGACTTTGTTTTATAATAAGTAGGTAGGTAGGTAGTGATGATGATTTACTTAGTGATAATAAGAGTACCTACTTACCTTACTATAATTTAGGAAATACTTTTGCATACTGATGACGCGTGGTACTTGAGGTAGTGGTTTTCTTTAATTTTTAGCTATGCTACAAGCAGTAATACAGTTAGATGGGTAGGTAAACGTTTTAAATAAAACAAGTACTTACTTGAGTAACAATTGGGTATATTCTCCGATCACTTTTAACACACTCCACTTCAATGTTATATAATGACCACAAAGATTATAATTGTGACAATATTCCTTACACTAGGTATGGCACATCCACACTGGTCTCAGCAAAGTATATGACTGCCTCTGGCGAGCTCGCTTTTCTCTGCAGGTAACAAAAAACTACCCGCCCCCACTATTTACCTGTCACAGAGCTTAGACAGAGACAGTCATCCAATTTTAGAGTTAAATAAGAGAATCAATTTAAATTATTATGATTGTGCAATATTAAGTATTTCAGTAGCTAAATTAATAAGGTAACAGTGACAATACTAAATTAAACAGGAGTAAAATACATTCCATTAAAACAACAATATACAATTATGACAACAGTCGGCCATCCGTTACATAACAGTATGTCCTCGTACTGAGAATTACCTGTAATTTGATTGTATAACAATAAACTTTGGGGGTCAAAGTTGCTCGCGTCCGTAAGTTTACCCTTGAGACCCTACACGTGATCCCTGGGTGGTGCTAAATGAGTGACACCAACTGAGTGGTAGAGCCACGCTGCGTTGCAGCACACATTGGGCCGGCTCGCCCGGCGTAATACCACCCTCTCACTAATATTCGGCGTGAAATAATGGCACTTGGTGCTGTTGTGTTTCGTCCGACCAGTGAGGGTTCCGGAGGCCCTTTCCCCCCCCCCCCTCCCAATTCCTATTCCTTCCTTAAACCTATTCCTCCCTTAAAGGCCGGCAACGCGTCTGCGATTCCTCTGGTTTTGCGGGTGTCCATGGGCGGCGGTGATTACTCTCCATCAGGTGACCCGCCTGCTCGTTTGCCTCCCTCTTTTATAAAAAAAAAAAAAAAAATTTTAGAAAAATAAATGTAAGAATAAGCAAACGGTAACATTTTACTGTTAGTTATTATGTACTAACGTTTATATGACGTTTGTATGATTAAAAATAACAGTAGTATCACCTATATTCCATATTAATTACCTAATCAGTAGTCTTTATTATGTTTGTCTCATTTTTGTGATTTAATTTTACGTGATTCAACTGCGAATCATTAAATAGAATTAGTACAGATTACAACTATAAAGAAATATCATCCCTGGTTACATGTTATTTTTATTCTTAATCATCTAGGGGAGTCTTTATTTTCAACATATCATTAGTTGTAATGATTGACGTAGTTACAAATATCAGACAAGCATAGGTACATTCAAATCAATAACGTATAATACCAACGCCGGACAAAGTCCAGAGGGCATAAATTTACTTTGGACACCAACGCCAGACAAAGTCTAGAGGTCATCATTATTATATTTAGGACACCAACGCCGGACGTAGTCCAGAGGGCGCCAACATTATACATAGGACACCAACGCCGGATGAAGGCCGGAGGGCATCAAAATTGTATACAGGACACCAACGCCAGACAAATTCCAGAGGGCGTCATTTTAAAAATCTGTAAAATCATCATCATAAATCTTTAAGTCTTTTATTAATAATTAAGGGCATTTATTCATCTTCCTCGCTAGAAAACTCAACATGTGGTCTTTTAAAGTTAAGCCACGGTTTAATTTTGTCTACGGATACAACAGTAGAGTAAGATTTATTACCCTTACGTGTGAGGGGTGTATCCTCAATCAGGAATCGATCCATGTCAATAATTTTAGTTATTCTGTACGGGCCCTGAAATTTCGGTATAAGTTTCCTACTACTACCTGTTGCTGGGACTTGGCGTTCGATACGTACAAGATCGCCTTCCTTATACTCGGGAGCCTGGCAGCGCTTTTCATCGTATATTTTTTTCTGAGCTTCCTGGTAAGTTTTTACGTAATGGTTGATGTCATCCCTGATTTCAGGTAAGCTTTGATTATCCGGTGAAATGATATCATCTACTAACTCTGACCTAATCCGACTATTACTTGCTCCCGTCATTCTAGTTCCAAACAAAGCTTCAGATGGGGTGTGATTGATGCCCCTATTAAACGTGTTATTCAATCCCCACTGGACGTCAGGCAGATAATCATCCCATTTGTTTTCAGCAGAACCTACACATTTAGCTGTCAAGGATTCGACTACAGTTCTGTTGTACCTTTCGATCTGCCCGTTTGCCCTTGGTGTTGACACAGCGTTTAGGACATGTTTGATATTACGATCGTTTACGAATTTCTTAAAAACGTCACAGGTGAATGAAGTTCCCCTATCAGTTATTATTCTACGAGGAACCCCAAAAATGCCAAAGAACTCTCGAAACACTTTAATAGTCGTCTGAGCTTTAGTATTTCTCACGGGTTTCAAATAGATGTATCTTGTGAATGCGTCAATAAGGGCTAGAACATACATATTACCTCTAGAGCTCCGGACAAACGGCCCGACATGATCTGCATGAACAGTGTCAAAAGGGATGTCAACTTTCTCGATCGGGTGTAAGTAACCTGGCTTCTTTCCAGCAGAAGACTTGGAATAGGCACACTCTAAGCAAGAATTTATGTATTTCTTGACAAAGTGACGCATCTTTGAAAACCAAAATGTTGCCTTAATTTTATCCAACGTCTTATCTAGTGCAAAGTGACCATGTCGTCATGATTTTGCTTCACAACTTGCCATCGCACACCCTTTGGCACGACCCATCTGTCACCATCTGGAGTAACTCTAAAAAGTTTGTTATTTTTCACCTTAAAATTTGTTCTAATATCTACAACGTTATCTAGCTCGGGGTCATTGAGTATTCTAATGGTTTTCTGTATTTCATCGTCAGCGGTTTGAACAGTAGAGAGCCAATCTGAGTCAGTTACAAGCATAACGTTAACAATTTCTGGAACAGGGTTACGGCTAAGTGCATCAACATGGGCCATATGTTGGCCAGCCCTAAATTCTATTGTAAAGTTAAACTCCTGCATCTGTTCCCACCAGCGAGCTACCCGAGGGATCATATCCCTCTTCTCAAAGGTAGCGCGCAGAGAGTTACAATCTGTTAAAATTTTGAAAGGCACACCGACCAAGTATACTCTAAATTTTTGCAGTGATGCTACAACGGCTAGGGTCTCTAAATCATAGGAGGAATAGTTTTGTTCTTCTGGCGTAGTTTGTCTACTGAAATAAGCAATAGGGCGAAGCATACTGTGCTCATCCTTCTGTAGTAGAATACCGGCAAGTCCGATCTTGCAGGCATCCGTGTGTAATTCGGTTTGAGCTTTAGGATTGTACAGAGCTAAAACGGGTCGCTGTGCAAGCATTGCTTGAAGTTGTCGAAACGAATCCTCTTGTTTGGCACTCCAAATCCACTTTGAGTCCTTCTTTAGAAGTTGGGTTAGTGGTTTTGCTATACTTGAAAATCGAGGAACAAATCGCCGGAAGAAGCTAGCTAACCCGAGAAATTGGCGAATGTTATGCTGATTTTGAGGGATAGAAAATTTTTCTACGGCTTCTATCTTTCTTTGGCCTGGACGTATTCCCACAGACGAGACTTCAAAGCCTAAGTAGTCAACCGACGATCCAAAGAATGTACATTTCGACAACTTTAAAGTAAGCCCAGCATCTAAAAATAATGATAAAACCGTCTCCAAGCTTGCCATTCCCTCATCAATGTTCTTGGAAGGAATAATCACGTCATCAAGGTAGGCTAATGCTTCTTTATGACGTAACATCCCCAGTACCTGATTCATGATCCTTTGAAAGGTAGCTGGAGCGTTGGCGAGGCCGAACGGCATACGATTAAATTCGTAGTGGCCGTCTGGCGTCACAAAACCTGTCTTATGCTTATCGCTTTCCTTTATAGAGATCTGATAATAACCAGATGCGAGGTCTAGGGTGGTATAAAATTGGTTTCCGGAAAGAACATCCAATTGATCATCGATTAGCGGCATGGGATAATTTTCCTTTACAGTTTTCTTATTAAGTGCACGATAATCAAAACAAAGTCTTAGTTCTCCAGTTTTCTTTCTTACCACCACTATCGGACTTGCATACGCAGATGTAGATGGTCTAATGATATCATTCTGGAGTAATTCTGAGATCATTTCCCTGACCTTATCTTTTTCACTAAAAGATAACCGATACGGGCGATATACCACAGGTTCGTTGTCGTTGAGATCGATCGTCATTTGTCCAACATAAGTGGTGCCTAATTCACCTAAATTTAAAGCAAAACAATTGCGATACTTATTCAATAATTCAATCAACCTAATCTTTTGCATAGGTGATAATTTGTCACCAAAATTTACCTCCGAATCTGTTATTGGGGTAAAGCCGCTCTTAGTGCACGGTGGCGTAAGCACGTTCATGACAAGCATCGTAGATTCCTCACGAGCAACGCGCCCACGTGCTAGAAGAAGATCTTTTGGAAGGGTTAAAGTAGCCGATGATGTGTTATTAACGACAATACAACCCTTACCGTTATTCTCTATAATGAATAGACCAGAAGGTAAAGAATAACGAATTCCACGTAACATTCTAAGTCCACCTTCAACATAAACTTCGCCTCTGTAAGAAGAATCTGTATAAACAGCTATAGCAGTAGTGCCGGAAAACGTCACAATGTTGTTACAGTAAAGATTAATTTTATTGCTTTCAGCTACGTCCATTGGCTGAAGTTGTGAAATTTCTAAATGATCGCCTGTTTTTCGTATCACTACGTGTGCTTGCTCAGTAAATGACTGGCCTATAATCAAGGGTACGTGCATGACACTATCAGGGACTATCAGTAATTCTAGACTAGCTTCTACTTCATCTATTATGATTTGGACCCCTTTTTCATGACAAGCATCGTAGATTCCTCACGAGCAACGCGCCCACGTGCTAGAAGAAGATCTTTTGGAAGGGTTAAAGTAGCCGATGATGTGTTATTAACGACAATACAACCCTTACCGTTATTCTCTATAATGAATAGACCAGAAGGTAAAGAATAACGAATTCCACGTAACATTCTAAGTCCACCTTCAACATAAACTTCGCCTCTGTAAGAAGAATCTGTATAAACAGCTATAGCAGTAGTGCCGGAAAACGTCACAATGTTGTTACAGTAAAGATTAATTTTATTGCTTTCAGCTACGTCCATTGGCTGAAGTTGTGAAATTTCTAAATGATCGCCTGTTTTTCGTATCACTACGTGTGCTTGCTCAGTAAATGACTGGCCTATAATCAAGGGTACGTGCATGACACTATCAGGGACTATCAGTAATTCTAGACTAGCTTCTACTTCATCTATTATGATTTGGACCCCTTTTTTGCCAACACAATTAACGGCCGAATTGCCAAAGCCCCTTAGAGTAGGAAGACCTTCGGTACTGTATGTATTGCTAATATTTAGGAAATAAGATAACTGAATTATCGAACATTCACTGCCTAAGTCGATGAATGCCTCAATAGGGTGACCATTGATCTGTGCGACCTTAAAATACTTTCGGCTTGTCTCACATACTTTTGTCGATGCCTCAGAAACAAAGTCAGTCCCTTTCCCTACACACATAACCGTTTTTCCATCTGTCTGTATTTTGGCATAACACTGCTCGGCTTCATGCCCAATCCTATTACACCGAGTACATTTTTTTATGGGCAATGTACACTGAGACGTAAAATGCCCGTCATTCCTACAATTGGAACAACGGACATTCCTAGGAGACCGATTTGGGTTGCCTTGTTGTTTAAAAGCTAGTCCCTTGGCATGCCTTCGATCGGTATTGCTTTTTACATTCCTAGCACTGCGCAAATATGACAACAATCTATTGGGATCATCAAACTGCGCTGCCTCAGCTCCTAGCCTCACAGAACGGTCATCAATTCCATGGAGGATACATTCCACAGCACGTCTTCCCGAAATACCACACCGATTTATCAAGACTAATTTTTCGTAGTAATATTTCTCTAGCGAATCATTGAACCGAGCTCTCTTAGCCAGCATATCACTTAACATCTGGCCATAATTCTCGTCCGATGGAAAAGCGGACATCAGCTTTTCCTGCCATTCAGGCCATGAAAAGAGAACAGACGGGAGGCCTTCATACCACCTCTGTGCTACGCCTTTTAATTTAGGAAGTGCAAAGTGAATAATTTGCTTTTCTGACCAGCTATAAATTGTAGCACATTCACTCACTTTATGTAGCCACATCGTCATTGTCTGCTCCCGTTTGCATGGACCGAACTCAGGAATAGTGTTATTTACAGACCCTAGCTTTTCTAAATTACTATTAGACATCGCCTTAAGAATAGTTACAAGGTCAGTCAAGGACTGATTTTCTTGGGTAATATTGATGCTCTGACCTTTAGCTCCAGGGTGTGTAGCACAGGGACTGCTGCCAGAAGCTGATGCTCGAAGCTGTGAACGGCTGCGCGCGTGATGGTCGGACTGAATGTCAGGCCGTACGGACCGTCGTTCACGATCACGCTGGTTGCTTCCACGGCGATGTAGATCGGGGCTGCGTGAGCGGCGGCTCGCACGGTGAGGATTCTCAGGGCTGCGTGTATGCCGCTTGCTTCCGCGGCGATACTGCTCACGCGGCCTTGAAGGGCTGCGTGTGCGGCAGTGGCTCGCACGGTGAGAGCGCGCTGGGCTGCGTGCGCGGCAGTGGTCCGAACGGCGGGACCGCTCCTCTTGCTTGTGCAGGCAGCGGCTCACGCGTCCCCTGGAGTCCCGGCCGGAGCGACTGCGCGCGCAGGGTGCACGGCTACTTGCACGGTGTCTGGTAGAGCTGCGCGACCGCCGACCACCGATACACGACTTCGTTGGACTGGTCGGGGTGTAGATTACACGCTCTTGAGATTGGTTCATCCTGGAATGTAAATTATACGCGCAAAGTTTATGATACCCAAATAAAATATAGCAGTTGAGCCTACGGCATGTTAAAGTTGCATCATATTATAGCACAAGCTAAACGTCTAATAATTTGAAATCAATAATATTGCTTTTATGACGTTTCATTAAAGATTGAACTGCAAGTTTCCTTTGCAAAGATTAAAACTAACCCTCTAAATAATAGAATTTCATTGGTGATTTAAGTCTAAAAGCTAACAAGATGGCGGTATTTCAAATGCGACGCAGAATAATAGTTTTATGTAAAAGTAAACGACATGATTGGCTTAAAATAAAGCAAGGAAAACATGCACAACTCAATATTAAGCACAAAAAGCCACGTAACCAATATCCATCTTCTCGGATTACGTAGATATTTATGGATAGTTTTATTAAAATAAAACTGTCTAATGGCCACGCGGGCTCTGCACTAAACGACTTAGGTGACAGCTCATCCGCAAAATATTTGATCCGCGGATAAATCGTCACCCTTTTCAAATTGTTAGGCGTCGATTCATCCGCAATTGGTGTCGCTGTCGGATGAGTTGTTACATACAAAATATCGATGTGGTCATTTCAGCCAAATTGACAAACAAAGGCAAATGATTGGGAATTAAGGTTTTTTATTTATTTTATAATACGTAATAAATGGTGTTTCTAACCCATATCTGATAAAGATGGTGTTCATTAACATTAAACTATTTTGATTTTTTATTATTATTACGTTATGTTGTTGTTTTGTTATTGCTACGTTAATATTGTTTTTTTTTTTTTAATAAAACACATACATGTAATAACAGTACTTATAATAAATGATACTCACTAAATTAATAGCTGTGGTACATACTTTAAACCAAATTCTTAAAATTTGTATAAAATATCTACGTTAATTATAATATTCATTTATAAGTAATTCAAAGTGATGTATCGATGAAGGTCACGGTTCATTTTGTGATAGGTACCTACCTTTATTTGTAATTAATTTTTATTATTAAGTATTATTATTTTTCAATATTTATGATGTGCGTGCGCAGCAGTGCGTGTTTTGTAATTTTATGTTATGAAAAGGGTTCTTCTGAAAATCAGCGTCACAGCCTTGGCTGTGGCTTTATGTTGAGAAGAATCCTTTTTGGCATTTCAAAATATGTGACTACGGTTGTGTAATATTTTACAATATTGTAACTGGATGGAATGCTAAATAAATATATTTTTCTTTCTTTCTTTCTTTCTAAATTAAAAAAAAAATCAAAATAGTTTAACGTTAATGAAAACCATCTTCATCAGATGGGTTAGAAACACCATTTATTACGTATTATAAAATAAATAAAAAACATTAATTCCCTGTCATTTGCCTTTGTTTGTCAATTTGGCTGAAATGACCACATCGATATTTTGTATGTAACAACTCATCCGACAGCGACACCAATTGCGGATGAATCGACGCCTAACAATTTGAAAAGGGTGACGATTGATCCGCGGATCAAATATTTTGCGGATGAGCTGTCACCTAAGTCACTAAACCTATCTAATTGTTTTTATTACTTACATCACGGAAAATAAAGAAAGAAAAAGAAAAACCATCAGAGCGATTGTATCTCAAAAGTTTTGCTATCGGCTTTGCTAGCTCCAACAATAAAATTGGAGAAAATAAAGAGAAGGAGGAAAAAATAATTAAATGAAGTTATTTACTGCATAGTTTACTTAATAACTGTTCTTAAGATCCCACTTCTGAAATGATGACGCGTGGTACTTGAGGTAGTGGTTTTCTTTAATTTTTAGCTATGCTACAAGCAGTAATACAGTTAGAGGGGTAGGTAAACGTTTTAAATAAAACAAGTACTTACTTGAGTAACAATTGGGTATATTCTCCGATCACTTTTAACACACTCCACTTCAATGTTATATAATGACCACAAAGATTATAATTGTGACAATATTCCTTACACTAGGTATGGCACATCCACACTGGTCTCAGCAAAGTATATGACTGCCTCTAGCGAGCTCGCTTTTCTCTGCAGGTAACAAAAAACTACCAGCCCCCACTATTTACCTGTCACAGAGCATAGACAGAGACAGTCATCCAATTTTAGAGTTAACTAAGAGAATCAATTTAAACTATTATGATTGTGCAATATTAAGTATTTCAGTAGCTAAATTAATAAGGTAACAGTGACAATACTAAATTAAACAGGAGTAAAATACATTCCATTAAAACAACAATATACAATTATGACAACAATACTTACCTGAAGTGAAGCTCTTAATTGATTAATTGTCAAAAAAACACGTAAGGGTTGCGGAAAAAACTTTAATCGTATGATTTGGCCCTAGCTAGATACGCAATTCGATAGCCTATTGTACATCTTAAAAACTTCTTTCCTATTATTGTGATTTGTGAACATGACGGGATGATAGACTAATTACCCAAAATGAAAAATAAACAGATAAGTACTTAATCATTCGCACTTTTTATTTTTAATTAAGAATATGTTACATACTCATCCGTTTACGTTACGTACGTTTTCATCCCATTCATCCAATTCGGATGATTGTAGAATAATCTTACCTGAAAGAAGAATTGCGCGATCTGTACATAACTACTCAAAACTTGTCATTTAATATGGTTTAGTTTTTATTGATGTCAGCTAAGATGTAAAGTAAGTAGGTTGAGGTACCTACTTAGTTTACTTTTCTGCATTAAGTCTTCTTGTATTATGTTCGCCCATCACGCACACACTCGTCTGACGTGACGAGTGGATTATCAGCAGTGGTCGGAGTAGGTATATTGATTTTAGATACTTGCGTCATGATATCATAACATGGACATGCATTTCTTCCGGAATGTACCGGAGTTTCCAAAAATTTGGTAAATAGAGTAATAAAATAAAAAACCATATGTAAGCAAACAAAATTGTTTATTGTTAATACAAATAATCATTATTACAGTTTTATTAAAAATAATTATTTTTAATCCTCATCGGTTACAAGTTCTACATTTTGATTTTCTGTCTCTATACAATTAAAATAAATAACTATAATTTTTCAATATTTTCTAATTTTAAGCTATTTCTTTTAACATCTAAGATCCATTTGTAAGTGGAAAATGATCGTTCAACATCTGTAGATGTCAATGGAGCGAATTTGAAATAAAGTTTCTGATTATTTGCTACGCTTTTTTCAATACTCTCGCTGTATTCTCTAATTGTATCTAAATCTGGATTTCGTTCCATAACTGATTCTATTTTATTTTTTATATTCTCATTATTGCACTCGTTAAGCGTAGCCCTTACTTGATCAAATACTAAAAGTGAATCAGCTAGAGATAAATTTTGTTTTTGTAACTCTTTTAGGGCTAGTAGTATAATAGAGTAATTTTCTTCAATATATTTTAAATCATTTTCTAAATTTTGTTTTTCCAAAATGTTTTTTGCGTTTCGTATGGCTATAGCATCAGAACTGCTCAAGCAGGATAAAACTTCTTTTATTTTATCTAAATGTTGAGCGTAGTAAGATGCTGCCTGTAACCAAGTACCCCATCTGGTAATGACTGGTTGCGGAGGCAACGGTAAGTCAGGATATTTTTCTTTTAAAATGTTTACCCTACTAGGAGCCTTTAAAAATACTTTTTTAACATTTGATATAAGAATATCAACATCGTTGTATTCTGACCTTATCTGCTCACTTACACGATGAAGAGCGTGCGCCAAACATGTCACATGCTTCATTTCAGGTAAGTAATGTTTTAAATTTCGCCCTGCAGATAGCATGTACGCTACACTGTCAGTGCAAAGCATTAAAATATTGTCAACTTTCGCTTCAAAAGTGTTTTGCCATAAATTTTCTAGACATTGCAGTACAAATTGTGTTATTGTTTGTCCATTTACTGCTGTTAGCATTTTACAAGCAATCAAATAAGGCCGGCCTGCACTATTACTAGGATGCAATGGTTTTATTAGGAAATTGACTATGTATCGACCAAAAATGTCTGTTGTCTCATCCAGCGATATCCATAGTTTCTCATTTTTATTAGTTTCATAAATCGAATTGATTTTATTCCTATAAAACTTCTCCAAATAAACTTTTCGTAACTGTGATTCGTCAACCACTTTACGATTGGTACAAACGCAACAACAAGTACTGCACATATATTTCTGAAAAAACTCTTTGAACGCTGGATTTTTCATTTGCGACCAAGGAATATTGCATAGAATCAGGAACTTAATGAGGTCGAAGTAAAATTCCTCTTGCGGTCTCTTAAATTTTCCTTGATGTACAGCGCCTTCAATGTGTTTGGTAATGTTGCCTCTATTCACAGCTTTCAAATGACTTTCACACTTTGTACAGTATATAGTGCCACTAGCGTTATCGTAAAGTAGCTCAGGATAGTGCAATAACCACTTTTGCACTGTTTCAGCCTTGACCTTTGCCATATTTATTTATATCTCACCTAAAACAATGATTTAAATTTACAATATATACATACACAACTGTAAAGTCGATAATGAAATTCTGTTTCATATAAAGTGTTTTTTTTAACTGAAGCGGTGATAGCCCTGCGGTGTGCGTACCGGACTCTCATGCGCTGTGATGATTGCTATAAAGTGATTTTTTTAACTGTTTCCAAGTTCTAAAACCTTCTTAAATAGTGAAAATAATTAAAACTTACCCGTACAAAAACAACTTCAAATGGGCGCAATCCAAGAGTAATAAATCGATGTCCGTAGTTATAAGCCAAATTCGTCGTTTTAAGTAGATTTCAGAAGACAGTAAACAAGCCAGGGTCAAGTCAAGATATTCACAACACATAAAATAAGCGCACTCCACGAACCGAAATAAGTGAGTGAGCCACTTGGTCTGGATGTCGGTGCGAGCGCATTGTTTTCGAACAAACAGTCAATGAGTCATCCTGGATACTTGATTCTAATTGGTCAGATGCGTTGAGCATAGAGATAAGAGGACAAAAGACCCTGTTTGCCGGATGTCGTGTGTTGAAATGAATATTATTATTATATCATTTTATACATGCTTAGGCTTTTACTCCAACACTTTTACTACAACAAGGTTTTTACACACCAGTCATTTTTTACTATTAAATTCTGGTCATCTACGCCACTAGCAGCATAGCGTTGAGAGTATTGATACATTTTTAACTAGTTTCATGTAATAATTTCGATGTTTCGGTATTTTTATCATAATAATCCGGAAACTCGGAGGAGTATCCATATTAACATATACGTTTGATGTCAGTGACCTTAATTCAATATACCTACTCCGACCACTGATTATCAGTCAACCCACCCCCGCGCCTGCCCGCCGCCACCGCCGCGCGCCGCGCCCGCAGCCGCCCGCGTCCCGCATAGTTGTCTATGTACGTGTGTTAGCGAAATATTTTATTCGTGATTTAAACAATATGCACTGTAAGTATGTTTCTAATTTTTTGTGTGGTATAAAATAGCATAATAAAATAGCAATAGCACAAAGGCCATGTATGAGCGATTCTGTAAATTCTAATTTATTATTGCGTGTGTTACGAATGAAAAATGAAATTATAAAAGAAGCTCACCACTTAACTTTCTAAACTTTGTTCAACATGTATACCACTAACCACTGAAAGTCTTAAATATTATTTCATAAATTTTAAAATTTTATTCAAAGACAAAAAGATTGATTTTGTTATTTTCATAGTTCCACATATATTATGTTTCTAAACTTTTTACAACACAAAGATAAGATAGTTCTTATTATGAAACACTGAACATTTTAAACTTTAATATTAGATACATTACGTTACACGAAATATTATGAAATACCTAAACCATACCTAAAGCACAGTCATAAAACTCACAATCCACATAATCTATACACTCAGCAAAAACGAAAAGTTTTAGAATTATCAAAACTTCTATATGGAATTAAATGTCCCACGACCGGACTATCAGAGCACGGTGTCCAATCATTTGACAAAAAACAAATAACAATTTTTCATTTGAAAAATAACATTTGACAAAATTATAAGTACTTGATAAATGTTTCATTTTACAAACTACTCATTAGACAATATATTTACTAAAAAAAATTCATTATGCTAAAACATTATTTCTTAATTAATTTTTAAACATGTTAGTTGGCAAAACAATGTAAAGCATAAATAACATTTAACAAATACTAGCTGCCCTACTCCTGTAGGTCACGTGATAGGTTAGATATTTAAGACAATCGCGAAGCGTAGCGTAGCGATTGTCTTAAATTTCGAGGTTATTTTTTTTATTAGACAGAAATACTAGCTGCCCTACTCCTGTAGGTCAAGTGATAGGTTAGAAATTTAAGACAAACGCTACGCTGCGCTTCGCGATTTTCTTAAATTTCGAGGTTATTTTTTTTATTAGACAACGAAAATACTAGCTGCCCTACTCCTGTAGGTATTAAAAAATTGAAATTACTGACATCCTTGCTTACCTATCATACCTAATATACCATACTTTTTGTAAAATCACCAATTTGGCAAACGAATTATTTAGTCAAGTGAATATTATTAAAATAATAATTTAACCTTAGATTAATGATTGGTCTCGCTGCGCTCGACTAGATACCTCCGTCGTACTTGTCAAATGCGGCAACAAATACTACGCCGAAATCGGCGTACCCGAGCCAGTCACACTGACAGCTGTGGGTGACGTGTACGTCCCGAATGTTTTATTCAATTTTGGGCTTAATTCAAACTAATATGCTAGTTTGCGTAGTAAATCTGTGTAAAAATAATACTTCTAAAAATAAGAAGGACACTGGGATCACATACTATCAGTAAGTATCGTATAATTTCGAAATTTCATCATAAAATAATATGAACAATAAACGCCATTCAGTGTTACCGCTTATACAAGAATAAAGTCCCCGTGGATGTGAATTTATTGTTATTGTCTTTTATTTTAAAGGTAACCTATTTCATTTCTCTTACAAAGTTACTATATACTTAACCTAGTTCTATGTTATTTCATGTTTACTTATATTTGTGATCTATAATAAGGTGTAAACTTAGATTAATAATTGGTCTCGCTGCGCTCGACTAGATACCTCCATCGTACTTGTCAAATGCGGCAACAAATACTACGCCGAAATCGGCGTACCCGAGCCAGTCACACTGACAGCTGTGGGTGACGAGTACGTCCCGAATGTTTTATTCAATTTTGTGATCAATTCAAACTAAAATGCCAGTTTGCGTAGTCTTCTTCTTCTTCGTCGTGTCGATGGTTCAGCATCCACGTAACAAACCCTAAATAGTTTTGGCCCAATATTCTGCTGTTGCCACCCCAGTAGGAGAAGCCTCATTTAAATCTTTTAACGTGCAGGTGTAAGGGCAACACGGGCATGACAGCAGATGTTGCATGTCTTGCTCTGGAGCGCCACACTCGCACTGGGCAGAGTTCTGAGCAGTATAACCCCACCTGGCCATGTTCGATCTGCAGCGGCCCACTTGGGTCCGGAGTCGGTTGAGCGACTTCCATATGGGCCACGCAAGTTCATTGCCAGGGGGAAGGTTTTCGGAAGGTGCAATGGAGTTAGGTGGTGGAGCACAAATTTCCTGCCATAGTTTGCAGCAGGCTTCTCTAGGGTGTTCTTTTAACGCTTTTGTGGACTTCAGGAAGCTCCTACGACTTTTGAGGCGACTTTCAGGCGGTTGTTGCTCAAACAGAGAGTGCCTGTTGTCGGATTCCTGTTTTTGCTTTTCCAGAGAGCAAGCAACACCTCTGCGAACTTGTGGCGTTGCAATACCAGATAATGGGTAAAGCATGTTAAGGGGAGTGGGTTTGAGACAACCTGTAATTTTTCTGCTTTTTCGTTCAGGGCGACGTCTACCTCCCTGGCATGAGCGGACCGATGCCACACTGGACATGCGTATTCGCCCGCCGAGAAGCAGAGTGCCAGCCCTGACGTCCGTAGTACATGGGGTTTGGCACCCCATGAAGTTGTTGTTAAGCGAGAGATTAGGTTGTTGCGGGAGCTAACTTTGAGCTTTGTTTTCAGGCAGTGGCTTCTAAATGTGAGTGTCCTGTCAAGCGTTACTCCTAAATACGTCGGGTTTTTACAGTGTTCGATGTCCACGCCTCGCCAAGATATACCAAGTGGCCATTTTCGTCGTAGTACTTTCCCATGGTTTCCAGAGCTGCTGTCAGGTGTTCTTCGGCTTCCCCAAACTTGGTTGTTTGTGCGGTGAGTGCCAGGTCATCGGCGTAAAGAAAGCGTTCGGTGTAAGGGGGGCCAGGCTGGTCATTGGTAAATATGTTAAACAGGATGGGGGCGAGGACACTACCTTGAGGTAGTCCATTTTTCTGTAGTCGCCATCTACTTTTCTCCCCATTCATTTGAACTTGGAAGCGCCGGTTCCTAAGCATCTAACCGAGAATTTTAATAAAACCTTGATCGTCAGTTGTTTCCGAGACCTTTGCGAGTAGTCTTTTTATATTGATGGTGTTGTAAGCTGCGGACAGATCGATTAAAACTGCACCAGTCACTTTTTTTTTCTCAAAACCATCCTCGATGTGTTGTGTCAGTTTAATTACCTGACCTGTACATGATTTTCCAGGGCGAAAACCAGCTTGTTCTGGGATGACTTTTGGTTCTATAATGGGTGAGAGGCGGTTCAGAAGGACACGTTCAAATAATTTATACGTGTGGCATAGAAGAAAGATGGGGCGGTAGCTTTTGGGGTCAGTGGGTGGTTTTCCGGGCTTAAGTAAGGCTATAACCTTGGCTCTTCTCCACTGTTTGGGCAGTTTTGATTCTTGCATACAGAGGTTAAACATAGCAAGGAGCCAGGACACAGCGACTGGCCCTAGGTGTTTTATTTGTTCAACAGTTAAGTCATCTACTCCTGCCGCCCTTCCATTTTTGAGGCCCCCGATAGCCAAGGTGATATCAGTGAGCGTGACTGGTTTGCTTACATCCGATGAACAAGTAAATTTTTCTAATGGTTTCGGAGTTTTAGGAAGCCGGAGGGGGGGAGGGGGGGGTTTCCCATTAAGTAAAAGTTGGCGAGCTATCTGGTTGGCAGTCACTTTCACGGGGTTAGTTGGGTTAGGGGGGTCGTCTGTCTGTAGGAGGCCGAGCGCGAGCGGGAGGAATCCGCCAACGCTGCGCCAATAAGGAGGAGGAGGGCCGGAAGGCGGCGTAGGAGGTACGCCGACCTCCATCCACCTTAGGGTGATGCCGGGCGTCCGGCGGAAGACAGGTTCCATCCTGTCCAGCCGGACGCCCGATGTTCTCTGTTTTGTGTTAGCGTAGGTTGTCGTTAGGTTTTAGTATGTGTGTGTGGGCACTGGCATGGATATGTCGCCATATCACCCCAAGTGCCCACAAAATCCGTTTTAAATGTTGGGCGCGATGGACAGCATTGTCTGTGCTGTCCAGCGTAGAGTGTTGTGTGTTGTTTTGGGTCGTGTAGTTCAATGTTTGTATTGTGGGTTGTCCTTCTATGGACCTGGTGCGTGGGCCCACGCGGACGCCATTCCGAGGGCGTCCCCTGGCTCGGAGCGGACACGGTGGGGTTCACGTACCAGTAAATGTGCGGTTCACTGTGTATGTTTCTGGGGAGCTGGCACGGAAGCTTTATGCAGAAGCCATGATGAGCGACGAAGCGCCTCCTCCAAAGGGAGGCGGGTTGCTCGGAGCGGATGCGGGCAGCCCCGTGCCAGCAAATAGGGTCTGTGTTGTGTTGCGTTGTGTTTTTGTCTTTGTGTTTTTCGTTTGTGGTCGTTCATACTTGTACGTGTTGTGTAGGACTGGTGCGAGACTCCGGGAAGCGGTGATGAGCGGCGGGACGACTAGATGACCAATTGGTTGCGGTCGTCGTGTCTCCCGCTGATTCGGAGCGACCCACCAACGGAGTCCTGCACCGGTAAATTGGGGTTGTTTTGTGCGCATGCCTGCGAAGACGTGGGCATGTTCGTCACCTGTTGTGTGTTGTGTCCGGCGTGATGTGTGTTGTGTTGTGTCCGCATGCCCGGGTAAAGCCGGGCATGTCAGTCATGTGTTGTTTGTGTCTGCCCCCTAAATGGGCTGGGTCGTGTTGTGCCGTGTGCGCGTAGTCGCCGTGTGTTGGCGCGTAATGGCTGCTACGCAGTGGTTATAGGCCAACACACGGCGACGGGGTGGCACCGCGAGGTAATACCCCCGTGGTCAGGTCCCGTGGCCGCCACCTCAAGCCTTATGCTTTCGGAGTTTGGTCCCCCGGTGATTAGTGGGTAGGCCCCTCCCTCTCGCCCGGCGATTACGTCGTGGAAAGGGGGACGGGAGAGTCCCACATATCCAGTCTCCCTTCTGGAGGCTGGAATCCATAAGCAGGGATTACACCGGGAAAAAAAAAAAAAAAAAAAAAGGGGGGGTCGTCTGTAAGCTTTCTTAGCGTAGACCAAGCTTTTTTGCTGTTGTGTGTCATGTCGATGTTGGGCATAGCCGCAACCCATCTATCTCGTCGGTTTTCACCCAGTTTTAACATCAGCTCCTCTCCAGCAGAAATTGTTTCTAGAGAGAAAGGATCGTTCGCATACAGGGATTCGTAGTTTTGGAGCAGTAGAGCAGAGTCTGAGTTTATGCCAGGGATGTGACGGGTGCGGCATCCTCTTGGGATACATTGTCGTGACACTGATCTAATTGTGTCAACAAACTGTTTGTAGTTTTGAGGGATTGGTTCTAGGTCGAGTAGTTTGCTATCTATACCTTTGGAGAAATCGTCATAGTTTGCCTTTGAAAAATTAAACCTCCGTCTGAAAGCCACTTGGGTCGGTTTTACTGCAGCACGGACCAAGCATGAAATTGGTCTGTGTTGAGTGTTGGGGATTGGAGTACAAATTTCTTTGGAACACAGGGTTCCGATGTTGGAACTTACAAATATCAGGTCCGGGTTGTACCCGCGTTTCCAGCGACCGCTGTTAAAGGATGCTGGGAGCTTGGGGTCATGGATCAGGTGAAGATTTTCGGCCTCTGCCCATTCTTCAACTGCTGCTCCGTCAGAGGCCTCCTAGATGCCGTAGGTCTCCGGTCCAGCCAGCCGCGTAGGACGTGGGAACTGGCTAGGCTCCCGGATGGGTTCCGAGAAGTGAGTGTGCTTACTACTCCGCTACCAAGGTGGACACTTGGGAGTCGACTTTAGAGTCGACGACCCTAGCAGTGGCAACTGCGAGTTGTGCCCTTCGTGCAACGAGAAGTGAGCGAGCTCGACAGCTCCGGCTACCTATCTGGACAATAGGCAGTGAACTACACGTGTTCACGGGGATACTCTCCCGAGACACTAGTCTTATGAGTACCGAATGAAGAGCGCGCTGCGGCGGGCACTAATTTGGCGTCAAGACCTAACGTTGGTGGTCTCCTGCGCGAGTGTCTACTGGCGCAGGGACGTCTGGCACTTCTTGCATAACCTAACGGTTGGTCTCGAGGTGCCAGTACAAATAAACTTAGTGAATTAAGGAGAGGGGATGCTGCTCCGTCAGAGCTTGTACTACGGTAACCCCATGTAATGCTGTGGCTGTTGAAGTCACCGACTACTATTCTGAGATTACGATTTCTGAAGTTGTCTGTTTGTGAGAATTGGAATGGTTGATTGGGTGGCTTGTAGATTGAAGTTACTGTGCAGTGTCCAGTATCTATGGTCAGTGTTTCAATTGAGTTGATTGAGTTACATGATATGGACTTAACTGAAATATTGGGCTTGGTGAATATTGCGCTTCCATGTTTAGCGTGAGGTATTTCGGCAACAAGAATAAGGCCAGGTATTTGCGGACGTAGCTGATGGGTATCTCTATGGGTTTCTTGTATGCATAAAATGTCGCAGTGTGAGTTGTGGCATAGCGCTGACAGAAGTTGTGCTTTGTCTTGGGAGAAGCCTTCAATATTTATCGAAGTAACGCCTAGTGCCGGGTTGTCTAGAGGGTGCAGTGGTTGACTATAGGATGAGCCGGTTGGATTGGCACCGGTAGGTGCCGATGGATGTGGCGCTGATACGTGCCTTTGGGTGGCCCTGAGAAGAGCCGGTGGTATGTGTGTAGGGTCCTGAAAAGGACCGTTTTGAACCATGGTGGGGAAAGGATTCGTCTATCAGCACCTAAGTGCTGGTAGTCCAGGGTGCGCCGGGTGTTGTCGCAATCTAGGTACCGATCAAAAATTAACACCGCTCGGGGAGGCTCCTTTCGTGCACCCCAAATTTGCGTAGTAAAACTGTGTAAAAAAAATACTTTTAAAAATAAGAAGGACACTGGAATCACATACCATCAGTAAGTGTCGTATAATTACGAAAATTCATCATAAAATAATATGAACAATAAACGCCATTCAGTGTTACCGCTTATACAAGAATAAAGTCCCTGTTATTGACATTTTTATTATGTGAATTTATTGTTATTGTCTTTTATTTTAAAGGTAACCTATTTCATTTGTCTTACAAAGTTACTAATAAACTTAACCTAGTTCTATGTTATTTCATGTTTACTTATATTTGTGATCTTATAATAAGGTGTAAAAATGTTAGCTGACACTATATCAAGGGGATTCTACCGATGAAACTGAACAACTTTCTTAAGAAACATGGGTTGAAAATTTATTATTTTTCCCTATACAAAATGCGCAATCAGCTGATTGACTCAAGTATGGAAAAGCTATTTTTTTTTTTAATTTGACCTATGTTCCTGAAATGTAAACTTTTCGTGTCTGTACTTACATTGAAAATATTTGCGAAAAACATAATCTAGGGGATGAAGGATACGTGAACATTAAATTCATTTTTGAATTTTTTGTCTGTCTGTTTGTTTGACGCGCATCACACAAAAACCGCTGGACGGATTTTAATAAAACTGAGAACAGGTGTATAGCTTATGATTCGGGTAATATTATAGGTTAAAGGTTGCTTCACACATATCAGTGAAGCCACAGTACCAGCACAGTGTTTTTCATACATTCTCTATGAACGCATCCTCACTTGTCAGTGATAATGCTCTCTGTGTCAGTGCCACCACCGGCAAATCACGGACGAATTAGTTTAGAAAAAAATCATAGACAATGTTCGAAATAATATTTTCACTCCTCTTGCTCAAAAAGACCGTCATTGTAGCGTTGTTAAGCGAGGCTAAAATAGCTTTTCTTGCCCTAGGGGAAATAGTTTTTTATTTTAATTTTTGTCTCTTACATGACAATGAGCCTACAAAAACGAAAAAGTATTTAGTCATATGTAGAATAATCATGAATAAAGACTCGACTTATTACTGTTTACTTAGATCAACAACTTTTTTGAGATAGTTTTTATTAAAGTTTATGGTAAAATTAGTAATCATTTGAATCTATGGACAACACAGACCACGCCCAAACAGTCCACGCTTCAGCAAGAAAAAACTGCACAGTCTGCACATGTGCTTAGGTGGTGAACCTTTAGCCCGTTAGTCGCTTTTACGACACAAAAGGGAAGAAAGGGGTAAGTAGTATTATTTTGATGAGCCCATCGCCGCTCTATGCTGTTGAATGTATGTGCAGTCTTTAGTCCATTAGTCGCCTTTTACGAGACCAAATGAAAGGGAGGGGTTGGTAGTATTATTTTAATGAGCCCATCGTCGCTCTATGCTGTTGGATGTATGTTCAGTCTTTAGTCCGTTAGTCCCCTTTTGCGACATCGAAGAAAAGTGAAGGGTTGGTAGTATTACTTTGATGAGCCCATAGTTGCTCTATGATGTTGGATGTATGTGCAGTCTTTAGTCTGTTAGTCGCCTCTTACGACACCGAAGGGAAGAGAGGGGTTGGTAGTATTATTTTTATGAGCCCATCGCCGCTCTATGCTGTTGGATGTATGTGCAGTCTTTAGTCCGTTAGTCGCCTTTTACGATACCCAAGGGAAGAAAGGGGTTGGTAGTAATAAAAGAAACTACTAAAAAAATGAGGTCTAATCATAGCTATACATACCTACCATTTTTCTACAGAAGAAACCTACGTCTAACCTACATAATAATATATACAATTATATTGATACATATTTGCTTTTAATTGTTAATTTTTAAATATTTTCTGAGCTACATTTATAACCAGCAACTTAACTAATACATCTCAGCAAAAATATTTTTCCCATTAATTTGGGTAACCAGTTGAGCAGCTGGCAACAAATTTTTCACGCACACTAGCATCCTTGCATATTGTCATAAACACACTACAATAATGAGTTGCCGCATTTACGGAGCTGTGGTTTATAGGTAGCGCGGTATCTAGACGAGCGTTGCGAGACCAATCATTCATCTATGGGTGTAAAAATGTTAGCTGACACTATATCAAGGGGATTCTACCGATGAAACTGAACCACTGTCCATAAGGAATATGGGTCGAAAATTTATTATTTTTCCCTTTACAAAATGCGCAATCAGCTGATTGACTCAAGTATGGAAAAGTTTTTTTTTTTCATTTTGCCCTATGTTTCTGAAATGTAAACTTTTCGTGTCTGTACTTACATTGAAAATATTTGCGAAAAACATAATCTAGGGGATGAAGGATACGTGAACATTAGAATCATTTTTGGAATTTTTGTCTGTCTGTTTGTTTTACGCGAATCACACAAAAACCGCTGGACGGATTTTAATGAAACTGAGAACAGGTGTATAGCTTATGATTCGGGTAATATTATAGGTTAAAGGTTGCTTCACACATATCAGTGAAGCCAAGTTCCGACACAGTACCGGCACAGTGTTTTTCATACATTCTCTATGAACGCATCCCCACTTGTCAGTGATAATGCTCTCAGCGTCAGTGCCGCCACCGGCAAATCACGGACGTATTCGTTTTGTAAAAATTCATAGACAATGTCTGAAATAATATTTTCACTCTTCTTGCTCAAAAAGACCGTCATTGTAGCGTTTAAAGCGAGGCTAAAATAGCTTGTCTTGCCCTAGGGGAAAAAGTATTTTTTTTTTTAATTTTTGTCTGTCACATGAGAATGAGCCTACAAAAACGAAAAAGTATTTATATGTCTTAAGTAGAATAATCATGAATAATGACTCGACTTATTACTGTTTACTTAGATCAACAACCTTTTTGAGATAGTTATTATTAAAGTTTATGGTAAAATTAGTAATCATTTGAATCTATGGACAACATAGACCACGCCCACACAGTCCACGCTTCAGCAAGAAACAACTGCACAGTCTGCACATGTGCTTAGGTGGTGAGCCTTTTGCCCGTTAGTCGCTTTTACGACACCAAAGGGAAGAGAGGGGTTGGTAGTATTATTTTGATGAGCCCATCGGCGCTCTATGCTGTTGTATGTATGTGCAGTCTTTAGTCCATTAGTCGCCTTTTACGAGACCCAATGGAAGGGAGGGGTTGGTAGTATTATTTTGATGAGCCCATCGCCGCTCTATGCTGTTGTATGTATGTGCAGTCTTTAGTCCATTAGTCGCCTTTTACGAGACCCAATGGAAGGGAGGGGCTGGTAGTATTATTTTGATGAGCCCATCGCCGCTCTATACTGTTGGATGTATGTGCAGTCTTTAGTCCGTTAGTCCCCTTTTACGACATCGAAGAAAAGTGAGGGGTTGGTAGTATTCTTTTGATGAGCCCATAGTTGCGGCTGTTGGATGTATGTGCAGTCTTTAGTCTGTTAGTCGCCTCTTACGACACCGAAGGGAAGAGAGGGGTTGGTAGTATTATTTTGATGAGCCCATCGCCGCTCTATGCTGTTGGATGTATGTGCAGTCTTTAGTTTGTTAGTCGCCTTTTACGATACCCAAGAGAAGAAAGAGGTTGGTAGTAATAAAAAAACACTACTAAAAAAATGAGGTCTAATCATTGCTATACATACCTAGTTACCTACCATTTTTCTACAGAAGAAACCTACGTACGTCTAACCTACATAATAATATATACAATTATATTGATACATACATATGTGCTTTTAATTGTAAATTTTTAAATATTTTCTAAAGCTAGCTAGCTAGCTAGCTAGCTTTTTAAATATTTTTGGTAGCTCAACCTTTATAACCAGCAACTTAGCTAATACATCACTGCAAAAATATTTTTCCATTTAACTCGGGTAACAGTTGAGCAGCTGGCAACAAATTTTTCACGCACACTAGCATCCTTGCACATTGTCATAAACACACTACAATAATGAGTTGCCGCATTTACGGAGCTGTGGTTTATAGTTAGCGCGGATCTAGACGAACGCAGTGAGACCAATCATTCATCTATGAATTTAACAGTAGAAATATTTCTTATGTAAAACATTTGCGAAACCTGTATTATGTCAAATGATTCTTTTTAAAGTAATATGTTTTCGAAAAGAAAGTTTGTCAAATGATTAGTTTTTCAAACGTTGTTTGTAAAATTATCTTTTGTTATACGTTTTTTGTTAAACAATAATAAACCTCGGAGCACACTGAGCATTGACGCTTGCGTGCGTGTTAGTAAAGATACAGCATGTTCCACGATGTGCATTATTTTAATTGATTAAGTTTGTTAGAAAACATAACTACAACATTCAGAATGATGTTATACCGCCCTTAAACGTTCGCTTATTGATTTTGTTAGACCTGTATAACAAGGTCTTGTAAATTCGGTTTCACAAAGTAAATAACAAGAGTTATTTTTTACGGTACTAAAATAGACTAACATTGCAATAATGACATTTTAATGTCATTGTCACTGACATTACACTCTTATTTTATGTTTTTATAATTTTCGTTGGTCTCTCAAAGACAGCAATTGGCAACTATGAAAGCACTAAAATGGCTGACAACTTGTGATTCTGATGTTCTACAAGAGTAAAAATACAAGTGCTTCTAAAATATGTTTCACAAAAACATTACAAGCCATAATATTATGCTATTTTACAAGTTCGATTGGAAGATCTCTCTGAAAAACTGATGACGATAACTTTTTACAGAGGTGATTGAAATCGTCAAAAGTCTCGAAAGAGATTTAAATAGTATTAGTTTAATGTCTTTGAAAATCTCAAACAGAATTTAACATGAAACATCACGAGTGTGATACAGGCACCATTTTTTTATTTTCCTTTTTATTTTAAGTACTTAATGGACAATCATTCAATTTAAGGATGAAAAATGTTTGACAAACGAAGGTATAAAGATTTTGACCCGTTATTTAGCGATAAATAAAAATTAAGGGTCTCCCAATACGTCTAGAATAATTTCTGAAATTCACTAGTTACAAGTGTCAAGGCAGTTTTTTGAGAAACAGAATTAGTTTTACACTTGTAAATATTTACTTTGAGGATGGTCATTTGATTGAGATTTTATTCTACATATGTGCTAAGTTCAGTTTTGTGAAACGCTACACTTGTAAATTTGGTATTTTACAAGTGTTACTATGGTAACACACTTGTATTACAAGACTTGTACCTTTCGAGAAACAGGGCCCAGATGTGCCCAGCACCCACTAAAAAAAAGAGACTTTCAGTTGTGTTGAAAAATTAAAAGTATTTTTTCTGAAGTAACAATGATGAAAGGTTAACAAATTCAAAAATTCAATAAGCAAACGTTTTGCAAATAGTTGTGGGCATTTAAGGGTTAAACTACCACCCATTCAGAACGTAATTTTTTAGCTGTGGCAAAGAACGGGCGCAAGATACCACAGCGCAAAGAAGCAACGACATTTACAAATAAATATATAGTATATTATTTATACATACATACAGGGTCACAGGTTAAGTCGACCTATATCCTTTAAGGGGATGTAGTTTCCATAATGTCTGACTGATTTGACTATGAAACACCGTATCCCAAACTTAACCGTTCTCAAGTTAAGGTACTTTGAAGTTTTTTTTATAAAAGTTGCCGTTTTTTTTGGCTATTGTCTTCTTTTTATGAGTTTTGTGCCTCTAACTTATTTAGTTTTGGTATTTTTGTGTAGAAGATCAGTGTCTTAATTATTCTGAAAATTATAATTGCAAGTAATTGTACCAACTGAGTCGTAGTAGACGATGAACAAAATAAAAAAGATATTCAGAAAAAAATGTTATTTCTTTCTTCGATATTAAAAAAAAAGTCTATGACAGTTGTGCTGCAGATAATTGTGAAAATACCTACGGTTCCTTAGCTTTCTATCAAGGTCTATCAAGCTAGGGTATTATCAGGATTCTCGCAAAAAACTTTAATGAAAGACTATAGGATAGAGGTCGAATTAAACTTTAACCCATACAAAAAAAATACAAAATTATACTTTGAATTTAAACTTCATAAATGATTTACAAGCCCACATATTACTGAAATCGATATTCATTGAGACTTACTCGCCTTTCATCATTTATAACGACCTTTTATACATGTTTAGTTTTTGTTAATAATGAGTGGCACGCTCTTTTAGATATCAATAAATAAAGTAAGTTCAGAGTAAAACTTTATTCGCACAATAAACGTTAAAACTTTGTTTCAACGTTAGAGCAAAAGCAAAATTTCGGTCTTCTTATTCCTGAATAAAAGATTCATAAGATTAGAATATGATGATATGGGTGCAAAGAGCGGTGCCTGCCGTCGAGCTGTGCCCTCTTACCATGAACTAAAAAGTGTAAATATTATAAGTTGCTGTAAAGTTTAAAAAAAAAAGAATACTTTACAGATTTAGTAGTAGTAAACTTTAAACTCAGTAATAAATTTTGAATAGATTTATTTTCTAGGTTATGTTGTCAAATATTATGCACGGCAGGTGGATCAGCTACTCTTGCAACATCTTGGAGGTTTGCAGCATACAACGGAAGAGCATTTTCGAGGTATACATGGCAGAACGCCACAGTCAATACAAGGCCCTGATACGCTGCGGCAGTGTTCCACAGGGCAGCACTTCGACCGGTTATAGCAGGGAGATATGCGATTCCGATGGGATCGAATCCTTGGCTGGCTTTTACATCTGCGTGTTTTCTTGAGGCCCACCGGGCAAGGCCGTAAGCATGGGCTACTGCATGGGCTTTTGCAATATGGAGGGCTGCACGGCGGCCGTGGGCTACATAGAGGGGGTGGGCAAGCAAAGCAAGTTGACGGTGGGCAACGACGGCAAGGTGAAGGAGAGCATGGCCTGCAAATCCTGCAAAGCTTGGCAGGCGGCGGCGAGAGCGGGTTGCATCGCCTGCACGGCGCCGCGCGTGGCAAACAAGCACTACACGATGGAGGTGGGCAGCACGACTTAAAGCAAGTTGTACAAGGGGGCTTAAAGATTTTGCGTGGTGGTGGACAGGGTCTACAAGGCTTATATGGTTTATATGGTAAGTAAGGCTTACAGGGGGGACAGGGTTTGCATGGTTTACAAGGCTTGCAAGACCCGATGGGCTTAATACAAAATTTCTTGCAGCAGAAAGGCTCAGTTCGACATGGCGGACCACACGGCTTTCTGCACACCTTTGGCTTGCAAGGTGAAGTTCGACATACATTCGTTTTACATTTTGATGGACGACAAGATGCTGCTACACAGGGAAGTGTACGGGGCTGCCCGCACGGCGACGGTCGACAAGGCGGTGGTGTCCATTCAAGCATCAATTCATTTTTTGCTAATGGTGCTCCAGAAATTCTACGAATAACTAGTTCAAATACTCCTCTTCGTGGATTTGTCATAGTTGTTACTTTTATGGGGGCTTGTTGCTCCCCAGATGCAGCCGCAATGCATTTAGGCCCTTGACAAGGTTCTTTGCCGTGCACTGGGCAAGGCTCTTTGGGGCCCAATTTTATATGTGACACAGTGGCTACCATTTCTCCTTTCATGGATTGACCTAATGCAGGGCATGGGCCTTGACACTGGCCCTGGCCACATCCGCCATTCTTGTAATCTTTAATAGATACTGATTTGGTACATGTCCCCGTGCTTTCACCACTTACTCTTCTGGTCTGCGCTGTTTTTGATTCAATCTTTACTGGAATTGTATGTGTTTCATCAGTTTTATGAAGTTTGCTTTTTGTTCCAATACTTCCCATCCCCAAATTTTCTGGTTTTGGTGGATCCCTTTTATGCCCAAAAAAATATACGTCAGAATATCTCAATCTATCGAATTTCTTGTTTTCATGCAACGGTAATGTTGACATTGTACATGATGAGTAAAAACGAGACTTCGTATCTAAAGTGCTTGGGATTGCGTCTGCGTTACTTTCACATTGAGCTTGCAAACGCTTATTTATTAAAGCAGTAGCTTGTGTTCCCGCTGTAGATTGAGTCCTTATAGTACGATTGTAAGAAAGGTCATCAAATAGCGTCATATAAACTGCAGTTTCTTTTGTACCAAATATGTCATTACTGTGAAGTGAGGAACGTTTACTATTGGTATATAGTAGATTTGACGCCCCATTATTAGAGCTTACATTGTCGGAAAAGGAGACGGAGCGTCTTTTAGATCTTATTGTACCAAGTGAAGTAAATGAATATTTTTCTTTTGCCATCCATAATTTTGATCGTGATTGTATCTGATCTATTGACTCTTTTAAAAGTATGTTTACAATTTCTTTAATTTTACACCTTCTGTCATAGTATTCTTCCAGTTCGGCCACAAAACCAACCATATTTATTTGATCCATCTGCTTATAAGTGGCCATTATGTTCAATTTTTGCTCTTCAGTAATTTCTTGTGTATACGGCAAGTTCAGCAACTCACCTACGAGTTGACGACAATTTAGATTTTTTAGGAATAAAGGCTAACAATTGTATAATTAATGTATATGTGGGTATAACACTGGGTTTGATTTTAAGAATAAATAAACCATATGCGCAATCACGAAAAATTTAATGTATAGCGACAATTCAAATGTACATTTTAAAAATAGCAACAGATTAGGTCATAAAAATGAAAACCTACAATTCAACACCTTTTAGCTGATCTAGAAGGACAACAGTCTGGACAATTCGATACACATTGCGCTGTACGTGTATCTTTAACGGGTACTACTTTTTCCTTCGCCATGTAAGGCGTGATAAACTGATATTCGAGTTTCGATTTTCGGCCTGGCATCTCAACATATTTTCCAACTTTTAATTTAACAACTTTAGTAGGAAAATCGTAAACCACTCCTGGGTAACCTTCCGTGTTAGTCGGTAACAGCTGACCAGGTTCATCCCTCGCCATGTCGCCCACTCCATCAGAGTTCATATTAAAGTACACGCGTTGCTTATGGCCCATGCCACAAGTGTCCGATGGCATTTGGAATATCACCTTGTTCCCCGTCGGGCAGCAATCTGTACAATCGGTGAGCGTGTCAAACTATTGTGAAATAGTAATCTCAATCACAAACATTCGTTAAGAGCGTAAATTTTACAAAGTGTGCCTTTTCAACTTTTATTTATTAATAGTAAAACTACACATATGTTACAAGGAAACATGGAACCTATAACAAATACAAGTTCAATGAAATTTATCGCTTTTTTTATTTCCTTTTGGTTTTTTTAGTCTTCTAACACAACATTGACAATCAGCGTTTGATTGTAACCTCATGTTTACTTTTTGAATGGGTGGCTTCTTATCTGGTCCCTTCGGAGTAACTAGCTCGACCTCAAGTCTGCACTTTTTGTCACCCTGCATAGCTGTCTTAGCTACTTTTAGTACAAAACTGTCTTTGTTGCTAGGACCGGTTTTGACATCACCACGAGCTAATGCAGATTGCTGGCCATGTTTTGACGCTTGCGTGCAACCTTCGGTAGTACATGTGAATTGGGTGTCAGCTAGCCGGGCTCCTTTACAACATACCGCCTCGCTAGGCAGTCCAAGACTTATTTGGTTTTTGCCGCAAGGCGGTTGACATGGACCGCCGTCTGTACCTTTAGCGTAAGGATACGACATCGCACAGTGTGTTTGACTTATCTTCTTGATGATAGATGCAGAAGCTGGTACTTTTATCTTTAGCTCGTTGCCACAAAGGTTCGTGCCTACTTCTTCGAATTGCTTACTGCGACCTGGCCATCAATAAATTTTTCTCATGCATTCAGTCTAGATACATTATTTGTCCAGAATAGTCCTAATATATCAGAAATAATTTGGAAAAGTTGGAAATAACTAATGTGAATTTCATGTAGATATTATAAAAGTTTTAAACATAATATGGCCACACTTTATAAAAAGAAAGAAATAAAGTTAGTTAGTTATTAATTTTATATTGATAAATCAGCGTAAATATTATACTTTATAAAAAGAAAGAAATAAAGTTAGTTAGTTATTAATTTTATATTGATAAATCAGCGTAAATATTATGAAAGAATATATTAATTGAAACTTTAGAAACCTATTAAAACTATAATTTAGCATATTCCTATATTTGCTTTCTTCTTTTAGAACTATATAATAATTTGCTGATCATTCAATACTGAATTCCAACTAAAAAACGAAAGAAAATAAATAAATCTCACCTTTCGGTACATGAAGACA
Source organism: Scoparia ambigualis (assembly GCA_963921215.1). NCBI lineage: Eukaryota > Metazoa > Arthropoda > Insecta > Lepidoptera > Crambidae > Scoparia > Scoparia ambigualis. The sequence continues at coordinate 29,762,311 of OY992501.1, read as the reverse complement.
ATATTGGTCTGTATTCCTACAAACCATTGGCTGTTTAGCGGCTGGCTTAGGACCAGTGCAATAACAAGGATCATCTGGATCTTCACATGGCATATTATTGTAAGGGTCTCGTGCTGAAAATTTAAATTGTTTTAAAATGTTAAATGTCTATGATTACATTTATTTGGATATTTGTACCTGGTAGGCAAGCTCCACCTCTTCCACTACCCATTCCACCTGCCCCTCCTGAACTTCCAGCACCTCCACCTCCTCTTGCGGCTCCACAAGCACAAGGATCTTGTGTAGTTTGAAATTCTTTTCGAGGGTTGCATGAGCGGTCAACAATTGTATTGCCACCATCAGTACCCAAGGTTGGCGGGCCTCCTCCTTGGAACCGTGTAATGATTAACTTTCCAAAGCAAGATATTCGTAAGAACATCACAATTTCCCCAGTTTCCGCTCCATCAGGCCCAGTGATTCGGAACGAATCCTTTAATGCCTGATAGCTGACAGTATTGGGGTCGGCTAAAAAGTTTTTGCGAGCTTCTACAAACTCTTTAGTCATGTCGATAGTCGCTTCTCCCATCACAATTTTGGTGGGAAGGCACCCACACGGCAAGGATTTGTACACGGATACTTTTATAGGAAACTTGCTCATAGCGGCAGAAATGTCAGATTCCTTGAGAGAAAATAGGCAAGACTTTCCGGTGTTAAATGTTTTAACAAATGGTCCGCCGCTTTTGGCAACACAAGAGCCTAGGTCGTCATCGCAAATCTCTAGAGGCTCCACAGCTGGACATTCAATATTCACGCATGTTCTGAAATCTTTGTCGGAGAAGCATGGACTCTTCACGAATACGATTTTGTCAATAAGCACTTCTAGGAGGAAGAGGCCGTCGTCCTGTTTTGTCATTTTGGTAGATTTTTTTGGGGATGGGAAATTTATTTTATTTTACCAAAATGTGTTGTGCTATCATTCTTAGAATTTTGACAGATTTGAACAAATGAAATGAAAATAGTTCAGTCAGGCATTGACATTTTAATGAATTGTTCTTAAATTTTTGTGTGTCCAGGAGGATTTATAACTCCGAACAATAACTAAAGCATAGAAGTAGCGCTATATGGCATAAACAAGCTGAATATAGCTACGCTTTGTACTCTTAAAGGAAAGGACAATGGGGGATTTTGAATGAACCCTGTCCCCACCCTACAACAGTCATGGGATACGTGTCAATTTGTTCATTGGGACCTCAGAACAATAACTAAAGCATAGAAGGAGTGCTAATTTTCATAACCAAGATGAATATAGCTACGCTTTGTACTCTTATAGAGTCTGACTAACGAAAGCTGAACCTCGTAGTTATTTGATTGGCAACACTTTGCCTCTATGTGTGTCTATCTGAGGCATAGAGCATTGGTTGAATCTTCCCCATATATTATTTTTCTCTATGGTTGAATCTCAGAACAATAACTAAAGCATAGAAGTAGCACTATGTGGCATGAACAAGCTAAATATAGCTACGCTTTGTACTCTTATAGGAAAATTGTTAATGTTAGAACAAGATAGATATACTTTGGACAGGACGGCGAACTACAAGGTTGTACCAGTTTCCTGATTTACTAGGTATGAAGGAGATATAATATTGAAACGAGTCGGATTGGGCGGGAACTTTGATTTTTCTTGTTTTTGTTATTAATTATTCCCTTAGTAGAATAATGTTTATAAATTTTTAACTGTTTCAATAAGCCAGGGGCTCAATACCCTTATCTATCAAAAAACCCCAATTGATAGACTAAACTCTATTCGTCTTATTACAAAACGAGATCTAAATAAAGTACTGGACTTAGTTCTAGACTTAAGTCAGGTACCAACGTAAACGTTATTACAAGATCAAGTTTTTCTCTTGGTCGCGGACCATCTATGGTTCTAAGATAAACTGACGTGACCCCTAGTTTATCTGCAGACTAACTTCTCAGTACTAACCTCAAAAACTTTGACACAAACGTCACTTTGATTTTATGATATCGTTGTATTTAGATTAATGGAAAATATAATTAAAGACTTGATCGATTTGAAGACTTAGATAATGCTGGAAACATCCCGACGACCTGTTCGGCGTCAGCAACGAATTAATCCCTTCGAATTAAGTGATAACGACTTCAAATTATGTACAGATTTACCAAACGATTTGGTGCTTTAGTCGTGGAAATGTTACGCTAACATTTGACTCACGATCCTCGAGGATGCCCACTGATTGCTGAACTACAACTACAGGTAGTTCGCGCATTACGCAACTGGGCTCGGCATGAAGTAAGTAAATATAACCTTGATTGATGCTAATGACACTCCCAAAAAACACAGTAGGTAACTTATGTAAGTACCTACCTAATTATTTTTATTGTTTTATTGTAGATACAAGATGATGCAGCGAACTTACATGGTGTCGCAATCCGTTATCAGCCAAAGGTGTTAGAAAATAGCTGCTAATAGGTTTATTATAATGCCATCCACCTTAGAAGAACTTCCGCAATTTTGCCAATTTCCCTACAGGTGCAATTGATTGCACTCACATAAGTGAAAAAAATGTGTGCAGATGGAGGTCAGTTATACTCGTACATCAACAGAAAAATGGATTTTCTTCAATAAATGTACAGGTAACTAATTGTTATTATATATGAATTTTATGTCATGGTTTTATTACAATTACATGCCAGACCAAATACAGACGGCATTATGTAACATACTTACTTATTATCTTGTAAAAAATTATGTATGTTTTAGGTGGTTTGTGATGCTGATCTGAAGATTTGGACATAGTGACCAGAAAGATAGCATTGAGCATTCTCCATCTAGGCAGATTAACTACCTACCTACCACAAATTGCTCTAAATTCAGTACGGGGAAAATAAAGAGAAAGCAGTTATAAAAAGACATTTTTAATAAACCCATATTAAACATAATTTTAACAGTTTAAAGTTCAAAAGCAGTCATACATAACATAGGTACCTACCTAATAATAATAACAACAAAATAGGCAGCCACAAAATAGGTTTACTATTGTTTAACAAAAAACGTATGACAAAAGATCATTTTACAAACAACGTTTGAAAAACTAATCATTTGACAAACTTTCTCTTCGCAAACATATTACTTTAAAAATAATCATTTGACATAATACAGGTTTCGCAAATGTTTTACTTAGGAAATATTTCTACTGTTAAAATATTATTTTAATAATATTCACTTGACTAAATAATTCGTTTGCCAAATTGGTGATTTTACAAATACTTAATATGGTATATTAGCCAATATTAGGTATGATATTTTATATAAGCAAGGATGTAAGCAAATTCTAACCGATCATGTGACCTACAGGAGTTAGGTCAGCTAATATTTCTGTTGTCTAATAAAAAAAATAACCTCGAAATTTAAGACAATCGCTATGCTGTGCTTCGCGATTGTCTTAAATATCTAACTTATCATGTAACCTACAGGAGTAGGGCAGCTAGTATTTGTTAAATGTTATTTATGCTTTACGTTGTTTTGCCAACTAACATGTTTAAAAATAATCAATTTGTGAAATAATGTTTTAGCTTAATGAATTTTTTTTAGTAGATATATTGTCTAATGAGTAGTTTATTAAACAATAGTTTGTAAAATAATAAAATTATCAAGTAAGTATAATTTTGTCAAATTAAATTTTGTTATTTGTTTTTTGTCAAATGATTGGACACCCACAAATTAAGTACATAATTACTACTATAAGTACTAAGTACTACATAAAGTAAGCATATTTAATTAATGAAAAGTGTGAACAAGATAGTAGGCGAAACATTTATGTACTTACTTATCAATAAAAACAATATGATAAGACTGTGTCATACTCATAAAAAAGTTATGTTTATCTTGTGTTTAAAAAGAATCAGAAAAATAAAATTACTATGTAACTAAAACTAAGTAGGTAAAAGTCTTTTTAAATTTAATTGTTAGTGTTTGTTTTATTTTCCAATAAAGATATTTCTAATTCTATTATTTTTATTTTGCTATTGTAATGATGTATTTGTGCTCCGCTTCCATCATTTCTAACTGTTTGTTTTTAATATCAGTATGGCTTTGTACAATTAATTGTTGCATGTCTTCACTTCTGTAAAACAAAATAGAATAATGTTGTCAATTTATTTCATGTAAAAAGTACTACAATAATAAGTATTTGAAAGTACTGTGTATAAATACCTATTGTGCAAGATTTTTTCTTTGATTTGGTTTTGCCAGTTTCAATCGTTCAAATATAATTCAAATAGTAGTTTCAAATTCAATATTATGGTTTATCATCATTCTGGCACTACCTACTTTCAACGCCCTCATTGTTTGATATCTATGAAAACAATATACAAAATTTCACTTACTTACATTAATTAAAACTTGCATGCACATAATCTTCTGTAAGTATTGGATTGTAATTATTTATAATAATAATATTGTATGTATTTTAAATCAAAAATTTTACCTTGCACTTCTACAACATGGTGGCCTGTGTTTTCCACATTGAAATTGGCGGGTATTGAATCAGTTTTATCATAACTAGTGCAAGGCTTAGGGTCAGCAGTTAATGCAGGAATTGTTAATGCAACATTCGGAATCTAAAACTATCAAATTAAGATATGTAGGTACCTACAAATTTTAACATTTACTACATATTATAAATATTACTTATTTTGTTCATATTAAAATTTTAATAAAAATACCTATGTTACAAACCTAAATAAATATGTTCTATTTACCACTGCATCACTATCATAGCATAGTCATTTTCTTCTGATTAAGTCGTGAGGAGCAATTGAAATTACTTCTAAACCCTCGGGAGAAGGTGGCTTTTTGCCACTCCATGTCACAGTAATAGTTCCTCATATAGGCAAATTGGATTTTGCTGACAGCTTCATGCTTTTCCACGTTAACTCGACTTCCCCATCTGATCGGCTTTTACGAGTTAGCTCAATAACTAAACATTATTATTAGCAACGCGCTGCACTTCCTCCAACGTCACCAGGTACTCAATTCGTCTGCCAGCCAAGTATGCAATGCGGCCGTTACTGTCGCTCCCATGGCCTTACAAGTATAGAAAATATTACAATCCACATAAGAAAATGCCAAACCTCACAATTGGACGCTGTTATAATTATCATAAAAAGATTTATGAGGCCAATGGCCTATGATGTTATTATATGAATTATGATTATTAAGACTAGGTAGTTCATAGATTGTTTGTTTACTTACCTGCAATCCGTTTCACGCTAAAATTCTTAATGAAAAACTTAATTTGAAAAAAGTCATGATGAAAGTATAAGTCTCGCATTTTTAACGGATGAAAATACAATACAAAATAGATTATGATTATTTATGACATATTTTTATCTTGTGTAATAATTATTTATGTAAAAAAACTCTACAGAAATTATTAACATCCAGTTAAACGAAACGGTGGAGTGAATGATGTTTGTGTGAACGAATGAAAAATTGACATTTTTTGTTTATTCTCTGTGGATATCATTCAAACCTAAGACTAAGTGCGGTACTAACTGGTCCACGGATGGTTTTCGTTTTGTACTAAGGTGAGATTTTAGTCCGGTACTAACTGTTAGTACCGTACTAAGTCGAGACCATCTAGTCTTGGTTTAAGCTCAGACTCTCGTACGTTTTTGTAATAAGACGGTAGTAATCGAAATTAGGTAAAAAAAATTAGGATAAGTCGATGTGATGCTGTCTGTAAAGTCAAAAGCAGTGAGATTAAACAGTTTGAACTTTGTACCGCCCTTATGACGGAGGTCAAGTGCTATTATCGAACCGTGTTGTACTGTTGACGTACAATGGTAGTGCAAATTTAAATTTAATCAAAGATAGAGCGACATATAACATCGGTACTTTGTACGTGATGCTCCGGGGCGAGACCAACTTAAGCTAGGTAAATTTTATAAGCATGAATAAAACAGTGTTGCCAGCGATGTGTTGTCAAAAGTTACCTAAAATGTACGAAAAAGTAACCTTTTCGTGGGAAAAGTAACCTTTACATTTTTTTGTAGTAATGTAGTATTTAAAAGGAAAAAGAAAGACATGATGGTTAAATTAACTTACAGAATCATGATTAATTTAATAGTTATTTATTACCCTCACAACTTGCATTTTAATATAATGTTAAAATAATCGATAAAGATTTTTCATTTTGATTAAATTTTTCAATATTTACATTGACATGGATGATATTGCCATAATCGCTAGTTGACTGATTGACTAGGTTAGGTAGAGGAGAGTTAGTTACCGATTTCAACCGCGCGCCAAAAGAAAGATCCTTGTCGCACTATACCAATCCTCTCACGTACAAAATTGGCGACTTTTTCAGCAGATGATGAAGAAAAATTAATTAACTTTGTTGCCGGTCATCCAGTCCTTTACGACACATACTTTTTTTTTATAAAAACTTAATATATAAAATTAAGGCTTTTAAATAAAAGATCAGGTGCATTTCTTTTATTTCTGACATAAAGTAACAACAAGTCGTCATCATCTTCCTCTTCTAACAAAAGACACATTATAGTAAACTGTCGGTAGCGTTGTCCGATATTCTGTCTCGCACAAAGGTGCTGGAGTGACTGAGGCATCGTCTATCTATGCATTGTGCAGCCGCGGCATGCCGTCGCGCTTGGAAATAGAAGCAACCGCGACCGCAGGTAGCACTACGGTCAAGCGCAACTGCTAGCCGCAATGACGCCTGCAGTTGCAGTCTGCAGCCCATCTCGAAAACATACCTTTACTTTACAATAGTCACACAACACAAAAACAAAAACCGGCGGGCAGTTACCAGCGCGAGTGAGTGAGTCACGCTCACAAGTCGCAAACAAATTGTCTCACTCACTCACGATCACGACGAATTATCGACGTTACGAACGAATCTGATTGACTAAAGGTATTGTATTATTATTGAATTGTGTAAAAAAAAAGATGTATTTAAATTGTTGCACACTCCGCTTTTACGCAAATTCTGAAAAATCACCTAAATGTAACCTTTTGTGTAGTGTAACCTAGAAGTAACCTGACGGCTCTAAAAATCACCTAAAAGGTTACAAAAGTAACCTTCTGGCAACGCTGGAATAAAATGTAGATTATGTATACAATTGTAGACCCAATTTAAAAATATGTATAGGTATCAATAGTTTCGTTGTAATATTTAAAACAAATTGGGCGCGCTGAAGAGCTTACTCGCCAGCGAGCCCACAAATAATTCCGTTACTTAAGGCTTTTCAAATTCGTTTATGACACCATTAAAATGTATATTAAATGTATATCAATCTACTATCATCAATTCGATATTTAATTTAGTCTATACAAATTCACGGCCACTTTTAAATTTTCTTACGGAACATTAGAGAAGCGCCTGGTAAAATGGCTATAGCGAAGTCGTCTTTAGGAGCGTATTCTATCAAGCGTAGTCTATCAGAGTGTTGGCTTGATATGTTACAATTTATTAAGTTAATGAGAATATTCAACTGGACTATTTATTTTCTCGCTGGCGAGTATGCTCTCCAGCGCGCCCACTTTGTTTTAAATATTACAACGAAACTATTGATATACATTTTTTTAAATTGGATTTACAATTATATACATATTATCTACATTTTTTTCATGCTTATTAAATTTACCTAGCTTCAGTTGGTCTCGCCCCGGAGTATCACTTTACTTTGTAGGCAGTGTGGCAGTGCGTGGGCAGTGCTAGCACCTGAGCGTAGTTCAGCGAAAGTACTACCAATGGGTAAGGTGTATAGTATACAAATAAAACAACCATTATTACATTAATTTATATTATTAACAGCGATTTAAAGTTAAACTTACGTTGAAATTAATGTTGGAAAGAAATAATTTAGGCCACGGATTGTTTCATAAATAGAGTCATTATAATTTGGCTTCAAGTGTTATTTTATTTTAAGTTGTATAAAATTTCTCAAAGATTGATTGATATTTGATCCACAATACATTGTTGTTGATTTTATATTTTCGTTTCTTTTATCCTAACCGTTCTACATTCGACTCAAAAATGAGAGGTGTTATGTCGAGACGTGGGTGGTATTTAATCTTGACATTGTGTAACATTTACCCATATTTAGAGTGACACTAAAGCTGGCAACATTTTAGAAACGCACACATAGGTGAAAATTTTGCACATCGAAGTTACCTCTATAGTTTATAAGCTCAATGGTTAGACTTAATTTGGTAGCATTAAATGGCTCCAATGGCTACAGTTTTGGCAGATCGCCTGGTACGCTTTTTTTCTACTCAGACGGTTTCTATGCTTTATTTATTGTTCTGAGATTTATAATAAGTACTGCTCTGTGGTCCCGGTCCGGTCTAGTTTAACCACAGACGTACCCTTAAGGCCGATTTACATCAGACGAGCGAATGCTCATTCTATCCCCACTCTATTAAATTCTTCTAATGTAAACACAGTCCGAGCATTATTTTGTTGTTCTATTGCGTTCTATGGAATATTCTAAGAATGCTCGCTCGCTTGATGTAAACGGCACTAGAGCGTGCGAACAGTTGCTTTGAGCGTTCTTGCGTGTTCGGACTTGCTCGCTCCCCGGAGCGGTCTCTTCAAAGCGTTCTAGTGTTCTAATGATACATTTCCACGCTTGCCAAGCCTCGGCAAGCGTGTAAACGTACCATAACGATTTAAATACATACCTATTATCCCTTTCGGTCGGTGATGACTACTTCCTAATATGTCCGTTCCTGATATGACCACTTCCCGTTATGGCAACTTCACGATATGGCCACTTCTTGATATATCAGTTACCTGTAGATCCGTTCCCGTCCCGATATAACCAGTGCTTGATATATCAGTTCATATCTGTCATTGTTTCACTTACATTATCCAGTATCCTTCGTTGCATTAAATTGGTCACCCACCAACGTCTCTTCCTTCTTTTCTTTTTGAGTGTTTGAGACTAAATAATAAATGCAGCACTTCAATTATAATATTGCTGTCAGAGTCGGACATAACATCAGAACAATAACTAGAACACTACCACCTACCACAGAAAATTGACAAAAATGAGCAATGAGCATTCGGCTGATCTAAACGCTTAGCTGGAGTCTAGAGCATTCTAGTTCTTGGTTCTCATTCAATTGCTCGTTGATATTTTGGTGTAAATGCTGTTATCGAGCTTTCGTTTACAATAAAAGATCAAGAAAGAATGCTCTTGTTCTAGCTCTAGCTCTTTGTTCGTTTAATTTCAATGCACCTTTAGAACATTAAAGCAACCGGAGAGAACAATTCTGTGGGACACGCAATGACCTTTAATATCATTGGGGACACGCGCACTAATTTCAATGCAAAAAAACTGTAATTTCCTGCGAAGGACGAGGAAACAAACACACATAGAAATTGTTAATACACTAATGCAATTTTGAATGACGTCGCTACCCACGCAACGCAAACGACAACATTATAAACACTAGCAAAAAATATTTACACACAGGGATTACCTGTCAAGTCTAACGTCATATTTATTTATAGGTCTATTTATATAGGTTGACACTATTGATTAATTTTTTTTCGATGTCAATTAAATTCAATTTAATTCGGTGTCAAAATACAAGAAAAGTATTTTTTATTTATTTCGGCCTTAGATTAAAACAAAAAGGGATTTAGGCTCTTTAGCCCACCTAGTCAAAGTGGCAAACGGTGAGCGTTTGCCCTCTCTATTTTTAATTCGTTGTACAAAGCGCTCGCTCGTGCTGCTGTTGCCGCCCCTCTGTAATTGTGACATTATTCAACTAGATACTAATTACCTATTATATTAGCTCTGTAGTGGTATACCATTAGTTAAGACTTGGTGATCATTAAATATAAATATCGCCCGCAGTGCCTTTGGAAAAATGAGAAAAGTACGTAATATTTGATTATTTGCGTTAAAACGCTCAAAATAAACTCAAAGACAACGAAACGTTGAAAAATGTCTACCCCAGGCTGGAATCGAACCCGCGTCCTCTGCAATCCGTGCAGCTGCGTTGACCAGTCCGCCACCGAAGTATTGGTTAGACCGACGAAATTTTTCATCGCTTTTGATTTATGTTTTTACAGCAACAGTGTCTTAACAAACCTCAAACTTACAAATAAACAAAGAATATGCTTCGAATAGTTATTCCGTGTTTTGTTTCTGTCATGTAAACGTAATTTCAAATTAGAGTAAAAGACACAAAACGTGAATTAATTATTCCGACCTAATTCTCTGTTCATTTGTAAGGCACTTAGAATTTACATTCCTAGAGATCCGAACGAAAATATTTTAAACATTCAGTTACTGCTTTATATTTTCGTAATATTTGGGTTCGACTCCCTCCTGAGGTAGACATTTTTTTCTTTGTAACCGAAACCTTATAATCGCCCTCCGAATACGTCTTTTTCAATGTTACATCTGGCCTATACTTCTACACGGTCAGCCAGAAACGTTAGCTTTTGCAAACTATCAAGCAAATAAAAGTTGCTTAATAAGTGGGCCACGTGCTTAGACACGCAGATACGAGTTCATGCGACTGATAATGATGGTAAAAGTGGCAGGAAAACGGAGACCAGGTAGGCTACTCTTGAAACAGAATTGTATTAATCAATTTCCAATCACAAATCTAAAAAATGTCAAATGGCACTTTTGTAAGCGACAATAGCGCCACATTGGAATTAAATTGCCTGGAAATTGATTGAACAATAATTTATCGAGATGGCGTTCCGGAATCTTTACTTCTTTCTCTTTACTTATCCCAATATCGATACATATTAATCGCATTGGAATTGTATTAAGATTGAGTTTGCGTTCGAGAGTAACCCCCCTGGTCGCAGAAGAAAGTCGTGGTTGCGTAACATTCGGGAGGGGACGGGTACAGCGAATGCCGCTGAACTCTTTTGCCTTGCCAGAAACAAGTCAAAAAGGCAGAGCTGACTGACAACCTTTAGTAGTTGGAGAGCCACCCTAAGAAGAAGAAATATAAATAAATAAATTACACAGTACCTACAAATCAGTGTACAACGATTTACGAATAATAAGACATGGAGTGAGCGTTTCCTACTTGTCTAATTGGGGTTGTTATGGTTATTTAAGATAGACACTTTGCTTTTTCTTATCGTTAAAATCGCAAGAGGATAAGTCAGAATCTGCAAAAAATACCTACCTATACTATATTCCATTTCAAGAAGAATAGTTGCAATATTATTTTTATATTATGAAAAAATACTTGGCTGTCTAACCGAGACTTAACGTAGGATCTTAAAGGACTATTACTATGAATATAGAATAAGACAATGAATTTATACCTATAAACAATATGAAAAAGGAACTTTCTACATAAACTAGCCAAAATTTCGAAAATTTGGAAAATATTTTTTTTATTTATTGGAATAAAGATTAAGAGGATCCTGCACTAAATTGTGAAAATTTACGTAATTAGTTAAATACATTAGAAGAACTTGCGTAAGTTAGCCTGATCATTGCACAAGGTCGTGGCCTTGTTGAAATTTGAAACAAATTCATTAAACAATAACAAACAATACATAAATCGAATGACTCCTAAAAACATTATTTTTCGACAACTTTCTTAATTTTGCGCATGGAACCATGGAACAATAATTCATACATGACAATATTTGTATTGATATTTAGCAGGTCGCCCCCATCTTAAAAAAGTAAATTTTATTTTCTAACACGCGTGATAGTTTTGTACATTTCGCAGAATAAAAACATTGCTCTAATCAAATTTCTAGGTTTGAAACTTCAAAGCAGAATTGTTCTAATTTTAAATATCAGCATGATTGATTTTCCTTTGAAGTTCATTAAGAGACTTAAGACGGGTTTTGCGATCGCGCGGCACCCTCTTATGGCGGCTCCACATTAGTGCCGTGAAGCTCCGTAAACAGGCGTGAACGTGAATGTGGACGGTTTGCGCGGCATTCACGCGTCCAAATCCACATTTACGGCCCCGTGCCAGTTTACCAAAGAGGAAATTAATCAGTTTACTCCAGACCATACTTTGATCGGTTACAATGTATATCAGTCATCCACCATCTTCTTTTTTTCCAACGCTTTCTACTAATGTTTTGGACGTCTAAATATAGTATGTTGCCACAGCAAACAAAGTTATTGCAGCAGCAACTTCTACGTCCATTTCGCGGCGGGGTTCACGAACAATTGTGAGCATCCCGTGAATGTGGAGGGCACGACTTGTGCCGTGAATTCATGCCGTAAACTCGAGCGTGAATTCACGGCACTAATGTGGAGCCGCCATTAAGGATTTTGTAAGGTAGGGAAAACAAAACGAGAAAACTAAACAACAATTTCAATAATCTTTATTTGTAATGTAAGTAAGTATTTCAATTCAATTCATTTTAAACTTTTTCGTTCCATTATAAACACACATTATTAAGACGAGGATTAACGCTAACTACTTACATACTATAGTCATATTACGCATACCTTTTTATACCCGACGTTTCGACCGAGTTGCACCGGTCGTGGTCACGGGCGAACTGCTGTCGCGATGTGCTTGCTGCCTCCATTTGCGCGGCTGAGACTTCGTCCACCGTCACATTTTTTATCTAGCTACCGTCACACACAACACTAACGGTGGCCCTATTACGTACACAGGCCTTATTCTGGTGGTTTTTTTTTTTTTTTTTTTTTATATGCTCGCGGCTCCAACATGATCAGAGCATTTTATCTTCTTTTAATATATTTTAAAATACTAATGGACATTGTCCTTATTATTGAGATGGACTGAAGGTCCACTCCCAACAGAATTGCGGGGCGCTTATGTGTATTATGCTTTTATAATTTTGGTTATATTATTAATTTACAGTAATATTTGATTTTATTTGTTTTATTTTATTTTGTAGTTTTGTTTATTAAATTTTTATTTGGTTCAACTTAGAAAATTTCTTATATTATTATATTTGTAGTTATATTTCCTTGTTTATGTTATATATATTGTTTATGATTCCGTTATATTGTTTTGGTGAGTGTTAAGGAATAATAAGTTATTGATTTTGATGTTTATCACTGACTTCTAAGCTTTTTGTATTTAGAAAGCTGTAAGTAGCAAGTTTTATGAAGTTTCTGTGTTGTATTTTGGTACAGTCTACATGATTTATAATTTTATTATTAAGTTTATTTAATTTGGTTTTATACGTTAGTTTATATTTTTATTAATTTATATTTTTATTTGGGTAGTAATTTGTTAATGTTTTATATTTTAATACTATTTGTTTAGATTTATTGTTAGTTGGTAGTTTTTTTTGTACTAGTTTTAGTATGTATTTTTATTATTAAGTTTATTTAATTTGATTTTATACGTTCATTTATATTTTTATTAATTTATATTTTTATTTGGGTAATAATCTGTAGTAATTTGTTAATATTTTATATTTTAATACTATTTGTTTATATTTATTGTTAGTTTGGTAGTTTTGTTTATACTAGTTTTAATATTATAATTTGATTTTAATTTAACTGTTTTTATAATCAATAAAGTTTATTTACAATTTAGAGGTTTAATTAAGAGTACAACTTCGAAACTTTTGCTAGAATTTAATAGCCATAGTTGGTTTGGCTTTGCAGGCGCAAGACCATTGCCTTTATCCTAGGGCATTCGCGGGCATTCGTGGCATTGTGTGCTGAGTCCACCTTTGCGCCCGTGCGCATGTTATGTGCCGTGCAATTGTAGCACTTGGGTTGTGCTGATTTGCTTGGGCACTCGGCCACCTGGTGTTCGGGGCTGGCGCAGTGGGCGCAGGGCTTCCTCTCTGCTGTGCACTTGGTTTTGGTGTGCCCGAACTGCAGGCATAGCCTGCACTGTATAAATCGGCTGAAGTCCTCGACGTGGACTCTGCCGTGGTCCACGTTGAGCCTCCCGAGAGCGAGGATGGTCTTTCGCATCTCGGGGGTCACCTCCACCACCGCATTACACAGTGCAGGGTTCCTGTTCGAGGTCAGGAAGCAGAGCCGGGAAACCTCAACGTCGTTTTGGGTCGCAAGGACCTCCGCCAGATCCTCGCGGGCGACATCCTTGGAGACGCCCTTTAGGATCAATAGCGGTGGTCGTTGTTTCGCCAGTTCGGCGGCGAAGTTAGGGCTCCTGTCGTGACGTGAGATCGTTTCCTGGCACTGCTCCCTGCGCTCGAATTCTACCCTAAGTTTATTGTTTGGCAGCGGCAAGACCTTGACCGGGGCGTATTTGCACTTCCGGAAGGACATCTCCCTTTTCCAGAGAGCCATCACTTCCGGAGGCCTCAAGGTGTTGTTGAGGGAGCTGACAATCACTGCCGGATAGGTCTGGGGTGTTGGGGGTCTTGCCGCGACACTCGCGTAGGTTGCTTTTGTAACGGGTTGGGCGAATTGGGGTTCGACCAATGAGCTGTGGGCTAAGGGCAATTGATGCTGCTCTTTGAGCGCGGCAGTCAGCATATTACCCGATAGGCGCACCAGATCCTCAAGCCTATCGCCCTGCTTTAGCAGCTGATCAACCTTGTCCGCAATTTCCCTTCGGACCTCCCCCGCCATCTCGCCTTGGACAGTGATCAGGGCCTCTGTGCTGTTATCCAGCTTATGGCCCAGTTCTCGGACACTGTCCTCAACGATCTGGGGGGGGGGGGGATCTGTACTCCTCCAATAACTGTGGCAACCTCCGCAGGCAATTTGAAATTTCATTCTTGGCCTCATGGATACCATCTTTATTTTTCCTGGTCACCGACTTGTGTTCACACAGATTGAACGTTATGCGATCAAGCAGGTAAACGATCGTACGTTCAAACATATGCATGTTAATGGCGTCCTCCGATGAGAGTGTTTTTCCCAGGGGCGACATGGATAACAACTCGTATCAATCCCAAGGGATGAATCATCTGCCATTTTGAGTTAGGTTAGGGTTAGGTTAGGGTTAGGTTAGGGTTAGGTTAGAGATTTAAAATTGATTTTTTAAGAAATTTCGTTATAAAAAATTTGCCGAAAAGTTGTTTTTTTGTATGTTTTAAAGGTTAATTTATAATATCTGAAAGTTTTAAAATGATTTTAAATTTTGAGTTTTTGGTGTTTGCCGAAAAGTTGTTTTTTTGTATGTTTTAAAGGTTAATTTATAATAACTGAAAGTTTTAAAATGATTTTAAATTTTGAGTCCTTGAAGGAAATTTAAGAGTTCTATATTCTGGTGGTTTTTTTTTTTTTTTTTTTTTTAACAGGCTGCTCCCGCTTTTTGGCAGGTTTTTTGTTTTCGGTTTCTTATTTTAATTTCTTTTATTTAGTATGCATGTATATATTTGTACTTCTATTTTGAGAGTTTTCTTTCTCTACTTACAATTAATATTTCTCTTCCATCCCTTTCTTTACATCTGCCACAATGTGGTCTTGCTTTTTAGTACTTCTTATCGCTAAATTCTACACGTCCTTATTTCTTCTATTAACAATATTTACAATTTTTCCGGCATATTCCATAAAAACTTTTCTTTCTTTCTTATTACTAATGATCTCCTTCAGGGTATCTTTGCTTAGGTGTGTATCTAGTTTTTGTTGCAGAGTGTACCTAGTGTTGGTGTGTATTGGGCAATCGAGTAGGATGTGAAAGATGTCCTCGTCCATGGTCGGGTCACAGGCACACGAGGGGCTGTCCCTGCGCTTAAACCTGTGCAGGTATGCACAGAATCCCCCGTGCCCTGTCAGGATTTGCGACGCCGTTCGGTCGATGGACATCTTCCTCACCGTGTTGTGTGCGTCCACCCCATTCGGAAAGAAGACCTTGGTGGTCGCGGCTGTGGCTTCGGTCCTATACCTGCAGTCCCACTGCTCGATCGTTTCCGCCCGTAAATGACGTTTAACGAACGAGATGGGGCTGATATATATATATCTGGGCCTGGCATAAAAATATCGATTTATCGATTTTGAAATCGATTCTCAAATAGCTGATTAAGTCTTATTATTGTTAATCTAGTTTTTATTAAATACTTATTTGTGCAACTATTTTATAGCTTAGACCTATACAATTACAGACTCTTTATCTTTTAGTAGTTGATTATTTACTTTTGATATTTATAATTTATATTATTTTTAAGATTGATTTTCTTATCAATTTGTTTCACGTAAAAAGACGAATGAAACTACTTGCAACACTGTCAATGTCAGTCATTGAGCTGCATTGAGCTTTTGGTCAACGTAATAAAAAAAATGTGTTTTATTTTAAATGCCAATTTTACTGTCTGATTGGGTGATACATTACCAATGATATTATATTGTAACATCATTGTACATTACCATCACAATGTCTCGAGTATGCAATGCTAAAGTATATTGTTCTGTGATGCAATGCATTTCGATTGTATCGCAGGCGGCATTTACTGACGAACGAGAGTCAAGCCTTAGTCGACACTTTTCGTTTTTGGTCATATCCCTGAGAGGTAAGTCGTACATAGTACGAAATATGTCGTCAACCATTTTAGACATCTAAACCGAGAACACATCGTAGGTACATATTTGGTGCAGCAATGCACCTCTGTATCTGTTACTACTAATATTCTACTATTTTGTTGATCAATTAATAAACTTCATCCATGCTCTTATTGTTTTAGGCAACACCTTCTGATTATATTTGTCATGCTTCCTGGGAATTAGCAACCCATTCTATTGCATCTGAAAGTAAAACTACAAGGCATGTTGGCCATCGCCATGACGTGTTGTATGTGGACGTTCTATTTTAAGAATGAGCAGACGAAGAGTTGTCTTTCAAGAGCCAAATGAAGAGGAACAAAGGATGACTAACATAATTTTGAATTGGATTAGACCACGAGAGGTAACACCTTACATATATTTACTTATTGACTACCTCCGTGGTGAAGTAATATGTACACTGGTTTTCGTGATGATACCTACTCTGAGTTCCTGGGTTTGAATCCCAGTAGGGGGAAATGTTTCTATGACGAATACGAGCATTTGTACCTGAGACCATGACTATTTACCTATATAATAATTCTACTAAATACATATATATACCATACATTCCGAATCCCATCGGCTTTCCTATAAGAAATCCCACTCCAGGGATCCACCATGCAGATTTTAATAATTATGTCAGTAATTAGTGCCACCAATGAGTTAAACATTCCATGTTTATTATTGTCTCATTTGTAAATTCTTGGCCGGCTTACCTTCGCCGTATTTCCCTAAACACATCCCTCGCCTCTGTTATTACTACTATCATAACTGCATTTTTACACATTGGCCTAGTATAACATATCACAAGCCTTCCAGTGCTTACTTTGGGGCTAGGCCACTGACCTACTTTTATCTATCAATTTGCCACCTGAGACGCTCAAGATAGTAAATATTTAGGTCAGCATTCTTGTATTATAGAGAGGTCAGCGGGCTAGGCTAATTGGTGTAAGATTAAAAAATATTTACTTTACACTCTGTTACTTTTGTAATTTAATTGTGATTTTTTTATTTCAGCTTTCTTCAGAAAATGAAGCTTGTGTTCCTTGTTGGCTCCGAGCTCAAAGAGCTTCAGGTAGAAGTGGACAGCCAGAGTTTTAACTGCATTGTGGGGCTACGAACTGTTGGGTGCTGCTCACAGATTTTCTCGCCATGAAGGCATGACTAGACCTGCTCCACTTTTCGATGATGTTACTTTAAGAGTGCCCTTAATTACTTTATAATTGAATATTAAATATGTGACCAAACTAAATTATTGTTTTATTTCCACTAAGCAAATGCTAATATGGAAAAACATTACTTGTTTGTGTGTATGTACAATTGTGAAACTTCCCCGTAGAAAGACCAGTCGAGTTTCTGATTTATTTAAAATGTTTTCATCATATTTTTTAGTATGATATTATATTGTTTGCCTTTGATGAAGTAATTTATTAGTAGTAGGTATCTACTGGGAAGATCCTCGATTGTAAGTACTGTAAATATAAGTAAGTATGCATTCTGAGCAGTACCTAGTAGACTAATATTCCTATCTCAGACACTTATTTTAACCACTAGCGTCTGCCCGCGGTTTAACCCGCGTGATTCGCGTTCTTAGAGGAATATCGGCATAAAAAGTAGCCTATGTTACTATTCGTTCTTTCAAAGATCAAGTCAATTGGTTGCTTAGTTAGGGCGTAAAGGAAGGACAAACAAGTCACTTTCGCATTTATAATAATAAATATGTAGGATAAGAGATGATTTCAACTTAATGTTGGTATAGGTAGGTAGGTAGTCTAAAGTTGAGACCTCTAAAGTGGGAACGTGTATACCTACTTCTATTGTTTATTCTATGACTTTCATCATGTTTTAAGTATTTTGCTGTTATTTACCAAAACACAGATGGGTAGTTATGTCTTTTTTTGTTTTAAATAACCAAGCACAAAGTTCTGAATAATCACAGTCGCAGCAGTTCTTGATAGGTATCTATACTATCTTATCTATCTATCTTCTAAAATCTAGAACTCGGGCTAACAATACATAGGTACTTACTTACTTAGTTAATATTGAAATGCACTACATATGTACCTACCTACCTATTTTAGTTCGATTCACGATTGATCTATAAATCAATCAATCAAGGCGCGAATACATTTTCAGATTAATTATTTATTTTGTTACCTACTGTCAGAATCATTGTCCTTCCCTCCCTGTCATTCAACTGTCAATGTCAATCAAATACAGAAAAAAACCTAACCTTAAAAAATTATCGAAATACAAGTTTATCTTTTAAACCCCAACATTTAAAATTCTGTTAATTTATGTAGTAATTCTCAATAATATAATCTACCAAATGTGTAAGTCTCATTGCCAAACATGAAAATTGTAGGCCTGTACAAAATTTCCATAGTACCCTGCCATTGTCCCTTACAAGTCAACTTTGAATTAAATAAAAAAAACTAAAAACGCTCGGGTTCTTCCAATTTTTTCAAAATTTTCTATTCTATTCTCTTTCTAACGGTATGCAGCTATGAAAACCATCCACTAACATTGTGATTTTTCTAATTTTGCGCGTCGGGACGCGTTCGGCTGATATTTGATATAGGGTCAACTGGTCGACCCTGGGTCAGTGGGGTACAGTTGGTCACGCACACTTTGACAAAACTATTGTATCTAAGTGCAATCGGTTGCTCGTATAGCGCGTCGCTGTCCCACGTATCACTTCTCCCCTCAGTCCTCACGAGACAGCGAGTATGGTAAGACCTTCGAAGTGCGTTTCGTGTTTTCGTCTGATGCCGATCACTAAAAACGTAAGTGGCAGTGTGTGTATAATTTCCCTATTATTTTAGTTTTCAAATGTGTTTATTGACATTATATGATAGAGTTATTAGGCTATGTATTCCTGTTATTAGAGTTACGAATTAGATGGTTTTCGAATTTATTTGATTTTTTTGGTTTCGATCAGGAATAGGGTTAACAGTTGGTCACGTGAGTCGGGTACACACAGAGTCGCGACCCACTATGTACCCGACCCGATCATTTTTAGGTGTAACAATTAAA
Organism: Scoparia ambigualis; assembly: GCA_963921215.1. NCBI lineage: Eukaryota > Metazoa > Arthropoda > Insecta > Lepidoptera > Crambidae > Scoparia > Scoparia ambigualis. The sequence continues at coordinate 29,742,787 of OY992501.1, read as the reverse complement.
ATAATAAGCTAATTCGTCATGTTTTCTACAGAATGCCGCGAAAAAGCTCCAAAGAAAGAAAAAATATTGGTACTCATACCAATGAGCAAATGAAAATTGCTATTGTACAAATAAATGAAGGGAAAAGTATTAGGAAGTATTCGGAAGATTACAATTTGGCATTTTCGATATTACAGCGATACTATTCAAAATACAACAATGGCAACAACTCTACAGAAAATTTGACGCCAAATCACACTGTAAATAAAGTTTTTACAAATGACTAAGAAATTATTTTAAAGAAATATTTTAAAAAATATGCTCGAATGTTTTATGGACTGACTGTACACGATTGTCGATCGATCTCTCATGAAATGGCAAAACGAAATAACGAGAAAATGCCTGAAACGTGAAAACCTAGCTGGGAAAATAACAAGTTAGCTGGTATCGACTGGCTGCGGGGATTTCGAGAAAGGCACCCTTACCTACTTGACTTTACGGAAACCAGAAAGTTGCAGTTTGGCACAGGAGGCTGCTTAAGAGAAACCGTGAAAAAAATATGATAATCTTAAAAATGTAATCAAAAGAAGCCCAATGTTCGCAGATGAAACCAGAATCTTTAATCTGGATGAAACTAAGACTACCACTGTCCGAAAAAAAACAAAAGTAATAGCCCATAGAGGTCAAAGAAATAGGTGACCAGAGCGGTGAAAAGGGGACTTTGTGTACCACCTGCAATATAATAGGTGCCCTTGCACCTACAATAGCTGGAGGAAGTGCCTGACTCCCTGGTCAGGCACTTCCTCCGGCTTAGGATACTGATTAGTATTATCTCAGGTACCTATTATAAATGTTTGGACATGTTTATAGTCTTTATGAGAATGGTTAGTACTTACTAAAAATATGTACCTAAGTATATGATTTTTTAGTCGTTATGAATGTAAATAAATGTTCCGGTAATAAAATATTTAAGAAACTTGTTGAATGCGTTATTTAATACCAATCTTCCCATTTAACAATATTAAACTCTGGCCTTTCCTATGGCCCACTGTGAACCATGGGGGTACCCACTGTGTACCACCCCTGGTACACAGTGGATCATTTGCCATTTTTTTTAAATACAGATTTATTTTGTTACCTTATACATCAAATCGTATTTTTCCGCATAAAATTGTAAAGTTAAGTAAACATAGTATCAACTGGTCAATTTTAGAACATTTCTAGCTGAAAGTTTCTGAGATATGGCCATCGAAAAAAAAGTGACCCAATGTTAACCATGTTACCCTACAGGATAAAAACTTATAACACGCAAAATACGTCAAACTTGTTATAGTCACTCTTGCCAGTAAAATCTGATGGCTATCTCTTTTTTACATAGGGTTCTCAAGGACCTCGACTTGAAATAAAAAATCCAATCTTAATTAACAAATTTTAATAAAAGAAAATTATTAAAATTACGCATCTTGCTCGAATTGAGCTCCTCCGCGGCGTATGCCTGCGCGACATCTTTCTCTTATGGAAACTGTTGTTGTGGAAACAGACCATTAGATTTTAACATCTGGGGAAGGGTTAAAGAAATTGTTTATGCAACAGAAGTTCAGACAAGAGAAAAGTTAATACAACGCAAAGAATTAGCTTGCATGCATTTCTTTCTTGTTTGTCATCAAACAAGAAAGAAATGCATTTGCGAACAACACGAGCAAGATTTGTAATTTTAATATTTTTTTAAATGAAACTTTTATGATTAAGATTTGATTTTTTTATTTCAAGTCCGAGGTCCGTGAGAACCCTGTGTAAAAAAGAGATAGCAATCAGATTTTACTGGCAAGAGTGAGATAACAAGTTTGACCTACGTTTCGCTCGTTTTAAGTTTTTATAATGCATAACGAATATCAGCCGAACGCATCCCGACGCGCAAATTAGCAAAAACAAAATGTTTGTGAATGATTTTCATAGCATATTGCATACCGGAAAGAGGATAGAATAGAACCCTATACGAAAATAAAAAAGAGTGATGCACTAACTTTCATTGCCCAATAAAATGAGGGTAATTACTTTTTTTTGTCAACAACGGGGAAGCCTTACTCTTGAAACCGATCGCTATTGGATCAGATTGGTATTGTGAATTTTCGTATATTAGGTTACGACACCAGCTATGCATTGTGAATGCAAAATTTCAATAATAAAGATAGCATAATAACTGTTTAATTTTTTTCCGCAATTTACCTTTGAATGTCAAGCAGTGCAAGTGTGCATTAAAATTAACAAATATACAGTGTGCACTAATTTTTGCAAGTTAAGTTACAGCGTTGTAATATAGTTTGGTAAATAAAGATGTTGTCAATGTATCCAGAAAATTACATAATTTTTTTTAAAGTTCAAATGGGTTACATAATTGGTATATTATTCTATTCTATCCTCTTTCCGGTATGCAATATGCTATGAAAATCATTCACAAACATTTTGTTTTTGCTAATTTGCGCGTCGGGACGCGTTCGGCTGATATTCGATATGCATTATAAAAACTTAAAACGAGCGAAACGTATTTCAAACTTGATATCTCACTCTTACCAGTAAAATCTGATTGCTATCTCTTTTTTACACAAGGTTCTCACGGACCTCGGACTTGAAATAAATCTTAATTATAAAAGTTTCATTTAAAAAAATATTAAAATTACAAATCTTGCTCGTGTTGTTCGCAAATGCATTTCTTCCTTGTTTGATGACAAACAAGAAAGTAATATGCATGCAAGCTAATTCTTTGCGTTGTATTAACTTTTCTCTTGTCTGAACTTCTGTTGCATAAACAATTTCTTTAACCCTTCCCCAGATGTTAAAATCTAATGGTCTGTTTCCACAACAACAGTTTCCATAAGAGAAAGATGTCGCGCAGGCATACGCCGCGGAGGAGCTCAATTCGAGCAAGATGCGTAATTTTAATAATTTTCTTTTATTAAAATTTGTTAATTAAGATTGGATTTTTTATTTCTAGTCGAGGTCCTTGAGAACCCTATGTAAAAAAGAGATAGCCATCAGATTTTACTGGCAAGAGTGACTATAACAAGTTTGACGTATTTTGCGTGTTTTAAGTTTTTATCCTATATATCAAATATCAGCTGAACGCGTCCCGACGCGCAAAATTAGAAAAATCACAATGTTAGTGGATGGTTTTCATAGCTGCATACCGTTAGAAAGAGGATAGAATAGAAATTTTTTGAAAAAATTGGAAGAATTAGTTTTTTTTATTGTAATTCAAAGTTGACTTGTAAATTTAATATTTCTTTAACCAAAACCAATGAATATTAATTAAAATAAAACTAGAAGTTGCTTCCAAGTAATTGTAACTTTAATAAAAAGGTAAACCATTACACATTCAATTTTTTTTTAAATTGACGTTGTAAACTAATTACTTTTTTTTTATTCAAACTTAAATGCCGACCAGGAACTTTTAGTGAAAAAATAATGAAAATACACTTAAAAAGGCCGTGAGGCAAAATATTTTTTATGGAGCTTGAGGAGATAGCAAAAGACCCCTCCTATTAACAAATTCAATTTGTCAAACGCTGCGCCAAACACCCTGTATATTTAATATTCGGCCATGAAATTAGAGTAATTATAAAATCATTTTTATTACGAAATATAATTAATATATAATTAATAAACGTATCTACACAAAACAGAAAATAGTAAATAATACAACATTTAAAAAATTCATGGCCGAAAACTAATAAAAATACGGCCGAAAACTACACTCGGCGTCAAAAAAATCGCACCTTTTAAAAATCATCTTTAAAAATTCTTAAACCTTATGTAGAGGATAGTGTTGGGTATCATTAGAAAGGTAACAAAAAGGAGTATCAAAAAACAATTAAATTTAACTTTCTGTTTAATTATAATTATACAAACAACATTAAAATTAATAAAATAATAAAAATCCTTAATTAAGTCCTAATTAACAACAGATAATTTACAAAGAAAAATGTACAAAAAGTGTCTTAAAATTAACTTAAAATCTAGTGTTACCCCCCCTTGCCCTGATCACGGCTTCCATACGGTCCCTCATGGACCTCACCAACTTCAGGAGCTCTTCTTGAGGGATAAGCCCCCATTCTTCAATCACCGCGTCTTGGAGCTCCTGTAGAGTCGAAGGAGCTGGATCCCGAGATCGAACCTTACGTTTAAGATGGTCCCAGAGGTGCTCTATAGGATTCAGATCCGGACTTCGCGCTGGCCACTGCATCACAGAGATTTGGGACCTCTGCAAGAAGTCGCTCACGATGCCTGCAGTGTGAGCGCGAGCGTTGTCGTGCATTAATGTGAACCCCTCGCCAAAAGATTCGGCAAAGGGGACCACATGCACTTCCAGGACCTCAGTGACATAGCGGCGAGCAGTCAGCGACCCTTGTCCGCGAGCACCTCCAGTCCGGGAGACGCAGACAAGGTCGGTTTTGCCGGCAGCAGACATACCGCCCCAGAACATGCAGGATCCGCCACCATATTCCACCGTCTCCTGGATGCAGGCTTGGGCGAAACGTTCACCCTGCCTCCGGTATACTCATCTCCGTCGGTCGTTGCAGAAAAGACACACTCGCGTCTCGTCTGAGAAGAGAACAGCTCTCCACTGCTCAAGGGTCCAATCGACGTGGTCACGAGCAAACTGCAAGCGGGCTCGCCGATGCGCTGCAGTCAATTTTGGACCCGTAGCAGCTCTGTGGGCCGCTATCTTCTTCTCCTTCAATCTTCTTCTAACCGTAGATACGCTTACGGTGCGTCTGCGAACTGCCTGGAGCTGCTGTTGCAACTCAACAGCGTTGGAGAAACGATTTCTCAAAGAGTTCGACACAACGAACCGGTCGTCTCTTTCCGAAGTGCAGCGACGTCTACCCGAACCGTGTCTGCGGATATAGCCACCGGTCTCTATGAAGCGCTGGTACACTCTTCGAACGGAATAACGGCTCAGGTTCAGTTGCCGGGCGACATCACACTGCCGCACCCCTGATTGCAGTAGTGCAACCACTTGAGCGGCTTTATCAGCTGTGGTATCCATCAAAATCTGTGCGTGTGTCCTCTTCAACGGTTGAATAGCGAATGACCCACATTGAACCCGTGTTGACCGTTTTATACCCACAAAGGAAGCGCAACTAGCAACTCTCACGGGTAGCAAAATTTGCATCGAATTTTTGTGACACTTTATTTGTTGCATTAGGTTTTATTTGATAATGAAAAGTAATGTTTTTTATTAAGTTAATTAAGTAACCTTGTAAATAAAATCATAATTAATGCGACTGCATGTGCATATCAAGAGTAAATGACATTTGAAAGTGATTTTCTAAGAGGTGCGATTTTTTTGACGCCGAGTGTAAAATAAATGGCCAATAACCGGCAATATCGCAACTTTACGAGATTTTTTTTTATAATTTTATTTAACCTTACTGAAACTATCTACAGCGTGGAATCCAGTATTTGCAAAAACCACAAAACGCAACTTCGTTTTACTTCGCAATCGACTAACCACCAGAATAAGGCCTGTGTACGTAATAGGGCCACCGTTAGTGTTGTGTGTGACGGTAGCTAGATAAAAAATGTGACGGTGGACGAAGTCTCAGCCGCGCAAATGGAGGCAGCAAGCAAGCACATCGCGACAGCAGTTCGCCCGTGACCACGACCGGTGCAACTCGGTCGAAACGTCGGGTATAAAAAGGTATGCGTAATATGACTATAGTATGTAAGTAGTTAGCGTTAATCCTCGTCTTAATAATGTGTGTTTATAATGGAACGAGAAAGTTTAAAATGAATTGAATTGAAATACTTACATTACAAATAAAGATTATTGAAATTGTTGTTTAGTTTTCTCATTTTGTTTTCCCTACCTTACAAAATCCTTAATGGCGGCTCCACATTAGTGCCGTGAATTCACGCTCGAGTTAACGGCATGAATTCACGGCACAAGTCGTGCCCTAGACTTTCACGGGATGCTCACAATTGTTCGTGAACCCCGCCGCGAAATGGACGTAGAAGATGCTGCTGCAATAACTTTGTTTGCTGTGGCAACATACTATATTTAGACGTCCAAAACATTAGTAGAAAGCGTTGGAAAAAAAGAAGATGGTGGATGACTGATATACATTGTAACCGATCAAAGTATGGTCTGGAGTCAACTGATTAATTTCCTCTTTGGTAAACTGGCACGGGGCCGTAAATGTGGATTTGGACGCGTGAATGCCGCCAATTTAGCGCTGGTGTCGTAACTTAAATATACGAAAATTCACAATACCAATCCGATCCAATAGCGATAGGTTTCAAGAGTAAGGGGCTGATGGTAAGTAACGAAGGCTGAAGGTGGAAGCGCTTCGCCCGGAATCCCCAAACCCAGCCTGTCAAACAAACCAAGCACACCAAGCACACAAAGATATACATCTTTGTGTAAGTACTTGGTTTCCCCGCTGGGAATCGAACCCGGGACCTCTGGGTCCAAGACCGGTAGATAAGCCACTAGAGCACAGAGGCGGTTAAAATACTGCAATAATATTAGCATATAAATGTCCCACTGCTGGGCCTTTAAACGTCAGGGGCATATGGGTAGATCCGACTATAACCGACTGTGGCCTAACTCAGGTTGGGTTGTTAACGACGACCATCGTACTTAACCAACTGGAAGCGACAGATTGTTTTCTTAGTTTGTAGATAAGCTTATTTGAAAAACAATTTTCTCGTCACCTATAGTTTCCGGCACCAAGAAACTAATTGAACCTGAACGATCGCATTAGTACGACGCTAATGAGCACTTATATTAAATGCACTGAGTACTAATGGGAAGTAAAGCAATTGCGTTTTCGCGGTATAGACGCAGTTAGGGTTACCAGCCCCAAAAATAGAAAAGGACAGATGCATTTAGCCGGAAATGTTGACCTGAAAGCCTGGCATATTTGATTTACAGAACACTCTCTCAGCTCTGAGATAAATATTTTATTTTTTTATTTATGATTTATTGCACAATATAAGTACAAATGGTGGACTTCAAATACCAAGTAATCGTCGTCTCTGGGTGCGGCGGATAATAAAACAAACGTTGAATGGTCGGTTATTTAGTTACTTTGAGAATTTCCGCATAATGACATCGTACTTCAGCGATGGATAGTTCTTGTAATACCAATTGCAAGCTTCGTTCTGGTAAGGACGGCCCACCCTGTAAATGAGACAATAATTTAATGAAAAAGGAGTTAATTATTTTTTAGACGGTAGTAATAGGATTTAAACCTGGGAGCCTGATCACGAGCCCTGCCAGGCAGTCGTGATTGTACCACGACGCGAGCAAATAAAATCGACACAAATGTATAAAAATTACATTATCAACGTTTTCTTTCTGTTTTCGGGAACATTTTAATTTGTAATTAATTACATATCAAGTCTAGGTTTTTATAGCCTTTTTTCCCCTTAAATAACGGCTTCGTACGATCAGCACATTTAGCCTATGTTAAGTAAGATGTAATAATAAATATTTTCTTTGCATTAATGAACGTTTAATGATAAATGATATTCTCCCAACCCCTTGAGACTCAATAAAGCTGTGGGACTTTATTGAGATTTAACACAGACTTCTTGAGAGAATTTGAAAAGTGATGTTTCACTATTCTAACATTGTAAATGTTTTTGGATCGCGTTGATAGGGCCCCATTTTCAACAAAAGTGCGACATCAATCTGGTTTCGTGGATTTTAAGGCTACGTGGACAATTGGAATGTCAAAAGATGCGTCTTGGCAAGGGCTTCAAGATGATGAAAAAAAAATTGGAAAAGTCAAATTTTTTTTCGAAAAAGTGCAAAAATGTCAAAGAATGTCAAAAAATTACGCGATTTTTTCGAATCTCGTCTCATTAAATCGACGATTTCTTGAAAACGAAAAGCGATATAGAAAAAAATTAAAAAAAGGTCTCAGGGTATTGCTCCGGACTGTCGCTGTCCGGACTTTAGACTCTAGTCCGGACTTTGTCCGGCTCTTTAATTTGTCCGGATTTTGGAACATGAGTAACGAAACTACACATTAGGTAATATCAAATAAGTCTTTAATCTTTATTAACTTCTCATTTATAAAAAAACAAAATATAAAAGTGGAAGTAGGTAAGTAATGATTATATTTTGTGACTAAAAAGTCCAGACTTTTATCGAAATGACAGCCTTTTAGTCAGGACTTTTCAAATTCCTAAATGGTAACCCTAGTCGCGGTAACTAGTGATGTACGTCTGGAAATATTGCCACTGCCGGGAACTGTCCACTCCCAATGTGCCCGAAAGTTTTCCGGGCACATTGGGAATATTGCTCAATGTTCTCAGCAGACTATTTGTTATTTTGTACTTTTCGTATCAGAATGCTATGAAAGAAAACAGTTTTAGATGATTTTCCCACCCGCCCGCACCTCCTTAAAATCGCTGCCTTGCCCTGCGAGCACTACTCGCGCGTTTCCACCCCACACGTATTTCGAAGTAGTTGCGTGTGAGTTGTTGTGAAAAAGTGTATTTATTGCGTATGCGCACCGTAATGTTTTGTGAAAAGGCGTAATAAATATAAATTACACGAATACTGTAAAGGAGACAAGGAGGATACGGGCCATATAATGAAATAATGTAGTTTCTGTACACATATCTCAGTTTATTTTTTTTATAATAAGCCCGGCTGTCTCCACTCAACCTGATGTTATGTGGAAATGGAGACCAGGCCGAAGACAACTGTTGCAGCGTTGAAAAAACATAGCATCAGTCACTCTCACACTGCCTATCGATTAGGTACCTCATCACGCCCGAAAAACCCAAATTCATTGTGCGTGATGGAGACAGTATATCGATGACTCCGGAGAGCAGCACGCTTCAGAGGTACGCCCTCTGGAGAAAGGGAAAAAAGAGATGAGGTCAAAGAGTTTTTCAGAGCATTCGCCATGGTATATGCGGTAAAAGACGCTAACTGACACAATATATATTTCTACCCAAATGTAAAGGTCCGAGAGTGTTAGTAACTTTGAATTGTCGATAATATACACAGCGCTGCTCTGCAATCTGTCCAAGGTATCGAGAAAGTACTTTGCAGAGACATCCAAGAGGTGAGATAATACTTCAACCTGTCTTGTACTAAGTGCAAAACTGACCAGGCGTGAAGAACCGCCGCACCTTGTTCAGGACACCCGAGTTTACATAAGGCTGTTTTAATCACGGTTTCGATGTAGTCCTTATGGTTCAGATCGTAGCAAATCTCCACACCGAAGTCCAACACACGATCGAACCCAATGACTGAATCATCCACTTTATTCATTTTGGCTTTGATCTGCCTAACCGCTGGGTGACCGTTATATCCTCCATGCACTGTGCTATCATCTGCAAAGCAAGGAATATTTTCAAGCGGAAGCATACCATTGAAATACAGAAGGAACAGGGTGGAGGATAGAACAGAACTCTAAGGGACACCAGTGTTCACTGACATGATCCGACCTTCCATCTGACAAAACTCGGAATCCACGCTCATGTAAAAAGGAGTTCTTTGCATTTAAAATACTAAAGTGCCTCAATACGAAAGTCTCTGACCGTGTGTATTGCAAGTGCTGACATACGGAAATGTGCCGTGGTCGCTCACTAAGGGCGTTATAAGAAGGCTCAAGGTCACTCAAAGAGCAATGGAAAGGGCAATTCCTCTGCGGGATCGAATTAGAAATGAGAAACCGTAGAAGAACTAAACCAACCGAAATAGCCCGAAGAATTGCAAAACTCAAGCTTCACTGGTTAGGGAACATCCTTTGTAGAACCAACGCGGGGATCCAAATCTTTGGGGCAGAACGATTCTTGAATGGCGACCGCGCACCGGAAGACGCAGTGTAGGCAGGCCTTCAACAAAGTGCACCGAGGATGTGGTCGCTGGAAGCAGCTGGATTTGAGCAGCAGAAGACCGGACGTGGTGGAGATTCTTGGGAGAGGTCTTTGTCCAGCAGTGGCTTTTGTTCAGCAGCAGCATTATTCGGCTGATGATGATCAATTGGAGTTATTTACTATTGACAAACTCATACAAATAGACAGGACAGGACAGGGTGTGTTTGCTACTTGTCTATGGGAGGATCAGCGTGCAGACCATGCTATATTTCATAGTTCATAGGTTGCGTTATAATTGTAAGCCATAAAGATTGATATTGATAAAGATATTGTCGACCATGAAATTTTTTTAATATGGTATGGATCTTCTTCAAACCTTAGTGACTATTTAGTATGTAAGTCAAATTAGTAGTTAGAAGTATTTAAATATTATTTAAAACTTTCCGGCGAGGTAAATGAATAGCTTCTTATACACTCGGCGTCAAAAAAATCGCACCTTTTAAAAATCATCTTTAAAAATTCTTAAACCTTATGTAGAGGATAGTGTTGGGTATCATTAGAAAGGTAACAAAAAGGAGTATCAAAAAACAATTAAATTTAACTTTCTGTTTAATTATAATTATACAAACAACATTAAAATTAATAAAATAATAAAAATCCTTAATTAAGTCCTAATTAACAACAGATAATTTACAAAGAAAAATGTACAAAAAGTGTCTTAAAATTAACTTAAAATCTAGTGTTACCCCCCCTTGCCCTGATCACGGCTTCCATACGGTCCCTCATGGACCTCACCAACTTCAGGAGCTCTTCTTGAGGGATAAGCCCCCATTCTTCAATCACCGCGTCTTGGAGCTCCTGTAGAGTCGAAGGAGCTGGATCCCGAGATCGAACCTTACGTTTAAGATGGTCCCAGAGGTGCTCTATAGGATTCAGATCCGGACTTTGCGCTGGCCACTGCATCACAGAGATTTGGGACCTCTGCAAGAAGTCGCTCACGATGCCTGCAGTGTGAGCGCGAGCGTTGTCGTGCATTAATGTGAACCCCTCGCCAAAAGATTCGGCAAAGGGGACCACATGCACTTCCAGGACCTCAGTGACATAGCGGCGAGCAGTCAGCGACCCTTGTCCGCGAGCACCTCCAGTCCGGGAGACGCAGACAAGGTCGGTTTTGCCGGCAGCAGACATACCGCCCCAGAACATGCAGGATCCGCCACCATATTCCACCGTCTCCTGGATGCAGGCTTGGGCGAAACGTTCACCCTGCCTCCGGTATACTCTTCTCCGTCGGTCGTTGCAGAAAAGACACACTCGCGTCTCGTCTGAGAAGAGAACAGCTCTCCACTGCTCAAGGGTCCAATCGACGTGGTCACGAGCAAACTGCAAGCGGGCTCGCCGATGCGCTGCAGTCAATTTTGGACCCGTAGCAGCTCTGTGGGCCGCTATCTTCTTCTCCTTCAATCTTCTTCTAACCGTAGATACGCTTACGGTGCGTCTGCGAACTGCCTGGAGCTGCTGTTGCAACTCAACAGCGTTGGAGAAACGATTTCTCAAAGAGTTCGACACAACGAACCGGTCGTCTCTTTCCGAAGTGCAGCGACGTCTACCCGAACCGTGTCTGCGGATATAGCCACCGGTCTCTATGAAGCGCTGGTACACTCTTCGAACGGAATAACGGCTCAGGTTCAGTTGCCGGGCGACATCACACTGCCGCACCCCTGATTGCAGTAGTGCAACCACTTGAGCGGCTTTATCAGCTGTGGTATCCATCAAAATCTGTGCGTGTGTCCTCTTCAACGGTTGAATAGCGAATGACCCACATTGAACCCGTGTTGACCGTTTTATACCCACAAAGGAAGCGCAACTAGCAACTCTCACGGGTAGCAAAATTTGCATCGAATTTTTGTGACACTTTATTTGTTGCATTAGGTTTTATTTGATAATGAAAAGTAATGTTTTTTATTAAGTTAATTAAGTAACCTTGTAAATAAAATCATAATTAATGCGACTGCATGTGCATATCAAGAGTAAATGACATTTGAAAGTGATTTTCTAAGAGGTGCGATTTTTTTGACGCCGAGTGTAGTTATCCAAAATTGCTGGCAACAAACTGGGAACATTGCCGGGAATATTGCCGAAACATGGGAGTTTTCGTTCTTATGATAGTTTATTATTAGCTTTTATTTTAATTATATAGACAGTAGTAAACTAAAGTTATTTCAAGACAAATATTTTTAATTTTCTGGATATTTAACCAAAACTCCCAGTAATATCCCACTTTGAGAACATTGCCAGGAACGTTGCCTGCAAAATTTCTAGTCCTCGGCAATATTCCCGAGAACGGTACATCACTAGTTTTAACAGTAGAGTTTATGATTTTTTTGCGTGAATTTGATGATTTTAAAATATATGAATAATAATAAAAGTCAATATTAATAAGTACTAGATTATTGGTGGCAATGAAAACAGCAAGCTTCCGATGCGTGAATTTGTTGAGTCCAAGTTATTAAACGACTTGAAGCTTGTCATCCCGAAGGAGCCTTTTGCGTAGAGTATGAACAAGTTCGGGCTTGAAATGCGCCAGTGCTGGTTTAATTTAAGAGACAAAATTATATCAGCGACTAGAAATAACAATGAAGGCAAGGTTCCGGGTGTGTTCAACGTGAAGGTGCCAAACAGCCAGACGACGCCGAGTAGAATTCACGTCGAGCTGATGGAGTTCAAAGATCCGAGCAAGAATCAGTGCGATACTGTTAAAATATGGAAGCGTCTCGTTTTGGAGCCGAAGTACATTCATGCCTTCGCTGAAATATCGATTTCCGGCTTCAAGATAACTCGCACGGGCGTATCGCTCGATTCGGAGGTGGAGTTCTTGGGCTATGCCAATATCCCTAATGAATTGCAGCGGTCCAATGTCGACTCGAGAAGCGTGATGTCGAAAAAGTTCACCTTCAATTAAAAATGGGTGGTGGTGATCCTGATTTCAGTGACGATGAAGTTGCTGCGAGTGGTGTTGCTAAGATCTTGTGACAAATCTGATCTCGACAAGTACTTTGTGCGTTAAATGAAACTGTTGTAATAGCATTATGTAATGAATCTATCTGTAACTGTAGTAAGTAATACAATTATGTGTAGCCTGTAATAATATGCAAAAAAATGTAATTGGAGAACTAGTAATAAATGTTAACTTTTATTTATTTATTTCTTTGCTATACAATCTACTACTACCTAAGTATAAAAAATCACAGATCTCGTGCCTTCCACGATCTTCTTGTAGGGCTTCTTTAGTTGCCCTATCACTTAGATAGGGCAAATATAATGAAAACAACTCTTTGCGCAAGTACCGGCAAGTACCATTATTTTTTATAAACGGGCTACGCCGTTTAACAAAGCTCTGATTTTTTTTCGCCTTTTGCACACACGCTTTCGTCCGCCAAATGGGGCATCATCAGCATTACCCAAGCCACGCTATTCCTAAGTTCGAAAAGACGAAGCGCTACTAGATAGATATGAATATAGAAATAATAATAGTCTTTTACTTGAAGGAACTTTCTACTTCATGTGTCAACAATTTATCTTGGAACAAATGAAAAAAAACGGCCTTAAGTTCTTGTTCTCTACGTATAAAATAAGATTATAGATAGATAAGATAAGATAATATTTGCTTCCTCACGCAATCGACAATGAGATTTGTTTTGTTTAATTCATTAAATTCATTTTCAATGTATAAGTACCGGTTAATAAAAATACAAATTTTAGAAAATAAGCCAAAACTGATGCCAAAACAGGCATAACGATTCACTTTCCCGCCAAGAAGTCCTTTTTTAGGGTTCCGTATCCAAGGGTAAAAACGGGACCTTACTACTAAGACTCTACTGCCCGTCCGTTTGTCAAGCCGTCCGTCTGTCACCAGGCTGTATCTCATGAGCCGTGATAGCTAGACAGTTGAAATTTTTACACATGATGTATTTCTGTTGCCGTTATAACAACAAATACTAAAACAGAATAAAATAAATATGAAAGGGGGGCTCCCATCCCATACAACAAACGTGATTTAATGATATAGATAATGGTACGGAACACTTCGTGCGCGAGTCCGACTTGCACTTGGCCTGTTTTTTTATAGCTTATTTATCTATGTCTTGTTGTGTAGTAGGTGTATCATGAAGAGTTGCCTGGGTTTATTTTTTTAACCGAATTCATTAAAGAGGTACCTACTATGCCCACTGTACGTTTTTGTTTGCATGTTTATCGATTGCTCTGTAAATTGTGAACCGATTTTCTAAATTCTTTGTTTAATCAAAAGAGTATCCTCCTGAGGTGGTGGGACCACCTTAGGAGGATACTCCTTCGATTCAGTCAGTCAGAGTGTCATCAAGTCAGGATCTGGTGACGAGATCCCAGAGAAATCGAGGGCAACCCTCAAATTTTATAGACACACCTATGGTCATTTAGGTATTATTAGCAATAACCGGAGCATTTGTCCTCAGAACACCATTTAGTGAAGTGGAACTGATGATGAAGACCACTGACGGCCACCGGGACTACTCTATACTAAACATGTGAGGTGTTTGCTATACGATTACAAACTTTAATATGGTTGCTAAGCATTTTATGCTCGCCATAATGCACCATGGTGAAGTGGAGCTAATGCTAAACCACCAAGAGAACTCCTCAAAAATTCGTTCCTGCATCGGGGAAAGCAATATTTTGCACAAAATGATGAGCAGTTGACATTAGGCTATTGTAAATTGAAAAAAATACTAACCGAGCCAATAAAACCGTAAAATAAATAATATTAAGCTATATAAAAATTTACTGTGAAGAGTTAAAGGATTTTTAATGCTAAACCACCAAGAGAACTCCTCAAAAATTACGTTCCTGCATCGGGGAAAGCAATATATTGCATAAAATGATGAGCAGTTGACATTAGGGTATTGTAAATTGAAAAAAATACTAACCGAGCCAATAAAACCGTAATAGTACATTATGATATTAGTGCGGTAAGTTGAAAATTACAGCAGAGGCGATATTGCTAGCCCGAGTCGTAGGCGAGGGCTACAAGAAAGCAGAGGCTGTAATTATCAAAGCGCACGTATGTCATACGACGTTTTATAACATATTTGCGAGGAAAACACATTTTCTGAAAATGACTGCGTGTTTTTGTTGTTTTTCTAGTGCATAATTTTTGGTAAGCCAACATATTTTTCTTTGGGCTTAGATGGTAATAGGCTGTCAATAACATTTTGTGCTTCACTTATTATTTCCGGTGGTGTAGACTGAAGTTTAGTTCTACATTACTAAAACTAGACATATTTATTTTTAAACTTTTAAAGTAATTATTGAACAAGAAGCCGCTGTTTGAATCGGTTAAATATAGGTATGTGAAAGGTAGGAAGTCTTTCCATCAAACCCCTTGGGTGTCGTAAATGGCGACTAACGGACTAAAGACTGCACATACATCTTACAGCATAGAGCGGCGATGGGCTCATAAAAATAATACTAGCAACCCCTTTCTTCCGTTGGGTGTCGTAAAAGGCGACTAACGGACAAAAGACTGCACATACATCCAACAGCATAGAGCGGCGATGGGCTCATCAAAATAATACTACCAACCCCTCTCTTTCCTTCGGTGTCGTAAAAGGCGACTAACGGACTAAAGACTGCACATTCATTCAACAGCATAGAACGGCAATGGGCTCATCAAAATAATACTGCCAACCCCTTCCTTCCCTTCGGTGTCGTAAAAGGCGACTAACGGACTAAAGACTGCACATACATTCAACAGCATAGAGCGGTGATTGGCTCTTCAAAATAATAATAGGTACCAATCCCTCTCTTTTCTTGGGTGTCGTAAAAGGGACTAACGGGCTAAAGGCTCACCATCTAAGCACGTGTGCAGACTGTGCAGTTGTTTCTTGCTGAAGCGTGGACTGTGTGGGCGTGGTCTGTGTTGTCCATAGATGCAAATTATTACTAATTTTACATTACCGCACTAGTGTGTAATAAGCTACATTACGATGCTGAAATCGGTGTAATAAGAGCCACTTTACGAGCAAATGTGTTATAAAATAAATAATATTAAGCTATATAAAAATTTACTGTGAGGAGTTAAAGGTTTCTTAATCTTTGCATTTCTATTAGTGCTCGTTTATTACCTATTCTTAAACTATTCACTACGTACCTACTTTCAAAAATCATACGTACGCGCGTTGGTACGTTCTCCTAATTTTTAAGACAAATTACAACACACCTTTAAATTTAGCTGTCTCTACGTATAAGTGTTTTCCGTAATGCTAAGCATACCGCCTAATTACCTAAATTGTATGTAGGCAGAGGCAGGGTATATTTCAAGGCTTATTGCACCGACTTCAAAAGCATGTAAGTATAAATATAACTGTAGGGATTGAATTTAGTTAATCAAGGCAACACTACTATTATGTTCTTTTTAGTTTTATATTTTTTAAGGTCAGTTTTCTTCTTAAATATTTCATAGAGGAAAGTTATGTAGGTACGTAGGTACCTACAAAACTAATTACGGTAATTCAGATCCTTCAGAGAAAACCTAAAGAGTAGCGATACCGTTTTCTATTTAGCCCATAAAGCCTAATACTTAGTATAGGTGTCCTAGGCGTACCTTCTTCCCATCTTATATAATTTTACATAATTATTAGGCCACAACAAACAACTAAATTGTAAATTGTCGCACAAATATCATGATACAGCCGTTAGTCGTATTGTAGCCCAGACGTCTGTCCCCACATCACAAAAGAAATGTAGGTACTGGTCGGGCTGCTAATGATAGTATATCAAAACATTTTTATTATTTAGTTACCTTCCCTTCGAGTATCAAAATATCAGCTTATTTTACTGGACGGAGGCAAACAAACAAAACACTACAGACAAAGAGATTTGTCTTTGACTACAGAGAAAACGCAATTCAACTTAATATTATACTTTTATTGTATACTTAATATCAAGACAGTAGGTATCTCTGGCATATTGTGTAAGGGTATGGGTTTTAGGTACTTACTTATTTATTCTCGATGTATGTACTGTTGAACTAAAGATATTCATTGTAAAGTGTAGGCATTTTAAGTAAATATTGTGGGACATACATAGAAAGTTGTTACGAAGAGCGAAATATTTGCTCATTGAAGCAAAACCCTGAACACTTTACAGGAGCTGTAAAGGTATTTTTGTGTTTAACTTTTTTTCACTCCGTCAAAGGTAATATAGAAAGTTCATTGCATTGCAGGAGCACGTGAGCCCTGCGACGACGCGTCAAGTGGATTTCTAGTTCATTGCGTGTTACGTCAGTCGTAGTCAACGGCAATATAAACAACGCAAGGAACCGAAAACTGGAGGTTGCGTCGCAAACCGGCGCCAGTGGCTTAGCGTCTCGTCGTTTATCAACAGGTGATGCGATGGTCGGGCGCTTAAGGGATGATTTATATTAGAACGGGCTGTGCACAGGGCGGGGCGTGCCCTGTCGGGGCCGTCCGGGCCCGGACGGGGCCCGGACGGCCCCACTGATTTGAGACGTTGCACACATTTTGTATGAAGCAGTTCATATTACACCGTGCATGATCCGTGTCCGGACACGGGATACGAGACGGGACGGGACACGCCCCGTGCACGGCCCGCTCTAACATAAATCATCCCTTATCCGGTGGAAATTCAAAATAAAAGTTTATCTTTAGTTACGTCTCATGTGACTAATAAATTGTAATGAATGAAGTACTAATAAATAATATGGGGTGAAACAATTTGACAGTGTCAATTTGTTTCCGAGAATCAATTTATATAAATGCCACCCTGTGTATGCGAACACTACACAAGTACACAAGAAAGACTTCTTAAAGTTATGCGATCACATATCATGCACGAGTATATTTTTTTATTTATTTATGAAATACTTACTTACCTACTTACAAAATGTCAGAAAAAATTGTGCCATTGTGCCATTTTATTTGCATAAAGTAAATGATAATAAGGGGTATTCCTCGAAGCGCACCTATTTTGAAGCGCACTAGACCAAGCGCACCTAAACTATTCCTCCAAGCGCACCCGTTGGGTGCGCTTCAGAATAGGTAATTAAAATATTATATTTTCATTCCTCGAAGCGGACCTACGGTAAAATATAGAAAGGAGCTTAAAAGATTCGTAATATTGTTGTCGATAGAAACTAGGACTAGGTTACTACGTCAATAATAAATTGAATCTTGACAGTCATATTGATCTAAAAGTACCAGGGAGACAAATGAAAAGAGGTAGATAGGCGCCTTAGCGATCTTACTTACCCTCTATCAGGAAAAAAGAAATAAACGAGTAGGACTAGGTGCTGCAACTTACTAATTATGTCAATAATAAATTGTATCATGACATTTATTTTGAACTAAAAGTACGGTATTACTATTACTTGTTCTGTGCTAAAAGTACCAGGGTGACATAAATGACAAGATGTACTCTAAAAATAAACGTGCGTTATTCGTTATCGATATTTTCTGTTAGTTACTACATCTCTTTCCTCATTTTATCTGCTGGTGCGCTTCAAGGAATAAAAATATAATATTTTAATTACTTATTCTGAAGCGCACCCAACGGGTGCGCTTGGAGGAATAGTTTAGGTGCGCTTGGTCTGGGTGCGCTTCAAAATGGGTGCGCTTCGAGGAATACCCCGATAATGAGTGATAATGAACGTTTAATGGTTAATGATATTCCCCAAACCCGAAGGGGTTGTGTCACCCCAAATCTCAAGAGATGAGACTATAAAGCCGTATGTGACTTTATTTGGATCTCACACGGACTTCTTGAGAGAATTTGAAAAGTGATGTTGCACTGTTTTGTTTTATTTGCCAACACTTATGCACGTTCACGAACACTTAGTAGTAAATAATCCACCAATATTTCACATTAATATTCGACTAACACACATTAGAGAAAATAAAACAAAACTGACATGAAGCTTATCTTTCCCGCCAAGAAGTCCAGAGGGCCGACTCTCTAAGTGGATCCGAAACTTCGTTGGCCCGCAATTCGTCGTACAAAGCGCGGGCGCTGCTGTTTTTTCAAAATGAAGCGCTTTGCACAGTACATTCGCACACAGAAGTGAACGACGAATTACGGGCCAACGAAGTTTCGCATGCGTTTAGAGAATTGACACTCAGGTCATCAGGTGTTACGTTACCTCGACCGTATAAGTCAGGGCTCACAGATACTTTGCGATAATATATTAATTATCTGCGCTGTGTGTGAGCTCTGAGCGATATTGAAAGATATACGCTCAGATACAGAAATCTTAACGTATCTGCGTAGTGTGTGATTCGCTTAACATCGCATCTTATGCTATCTTAAGAGACAGTCCGAGGCAGAGCGAGCGCGAGAGTGAACATGCTCTGAAGATGGTGCGCTCGCTCGCCTCGGCCTGTCACGGTCTTCCTCGCTTGCGCGAGGAACATATCGAATCGATGACGAATCGATGCGAATATCCATAGAGTCATAGTAGACTCCAGTCGCTCAGTGCACATCGTAGTCAAGTGAGTATCGTACTTACTGGTCCATGGAGTTTCTTATCTCCTGAGGGCTGAGAGTAGCCGTCAGGTCAGGATAGTATCGCCACCGCTTCGGACCGCCGCCTTGGGCCCAGGCTAACTGGAAGGGAGTCAACCCTGGCTGCCTATACGCTTTACAGTCCCTGCAGTGTGGGCTCACAGACTTCTGCAAAAAATAATTATAACGGCAGAGTAAAAGTAAACAGCCGAGAGTGAATAATAATAATAATAAAGAAATAACTTTCTACGCTCACACGAAATCAAATTAGAAAAACACCTTTATTTAAAGTAGCCCTAAAGGGAATCGAACCCGGGACCTCAGAGATGGCGCGACGCCAGAACCACTCGACCACGGAGGTCGTCAAATGGGGTAGTTGGAAAAGGAAGTCCTCGGCGAACGTACTAGATCAGCGGGTCTATCGGCTACAAAATATGGATGGACATATTCATATTTTTTTGCCGATAGGGTAGCAGATCGGTGACGTTCTCGTTAAGGTCAGGTCAAGAGCACCCTAAACCGATGAGCATACGGTGTATGAATAACGTATCCTACTATAGTACCTATTACAAACGCGAAAGTTTGTAAGTATGGATGGATGTTTGTTACTCTTTCACGTAAAAACTACTGAATGGATTTAGATGAAATTCGGCATACAGACAGTTTATACCCTGGATTAACACAAAGGATACTTTTTATCCAGATATTTGCACGGGAACGGGAACCACGCGGGTGAACCCGCGAGCGGCCGCTAGTACTAATATACAACAAGCACGAATAGAAAGCCTGACAGTATGCTTTGAACTCTTGCAATCTTATTTTTTATTGGTAGTATCTAATAGTTTTTTTTTCTTGTTTCAAATATACTGTAAGACGTTGTTTTCGTTTATTTTATTTTAAAACGAGCAATAGCTGCTGTTTATTGGATAAATTTTTTGTATGTGTTGTGTTGTGATCGTAATAAATGTTATTTTTTGTTGTGATGGAAAATGTCCCTTTATGATAGGGAGGGCATTTTCCAATTTGTATTGACGCTGTAAAAGAAAGGGAGAAAAGAAATGCCCTTGCTGAGTTTATTGCCGGTTCTTCTCAGTACTTACAAGGCTCCCGGCCCATAGTTAGGACTTACGAACCGATGGAATAGCGACATTCATAAGTGCTCAATTATTGTAGCCTAAATTGAATAAATGAATTTGACTTTGACTTTGACTAACAATGTAATCTTAACATGGCTATTGCATCGCGCAAACCTCCGCCTTGATAAAATAAGACCCTTCGCTCCCTCTCTATTTCCATTTTATCACGCAAGTGTGTTCCGCTTCGAGACTCCTCGATGAGAAACCCTAATAGACAATGAAATACTCCTTAAATGAAAGTAATAAAATATATGAGTCACTACCTTAGAATAATAACTCTATAGAAACCAAGTCCGCGCGCCTATTTTGAAGCACCTTAATCGGAGCCATAAATGGCTCCAAACGCCGTACCGCTCCGTAGTGTTCAATGTCAAAGCGCGCCGAACGTGTCTCGTGAAAACAATAAAAATATGACGGTTTGTACAGTTAAATTATGTCACAACACATCTGAAAAACAAAAGAAGTGTAATAACATCACTTTTCACAGGTAAGCTTTCAATATTTCATAGTATCTTGTAGTTAATTAGGTCAAAATATAAACGTACTGCAGTGTGATTCTCTAAGTTAAAGTCTCGGTAGCAGCGCTGCCGCGCTGTGGATTGACTCTGTCTCTTTCATATTCATAGAATTGGAAAGAGACAGCTGATCACAGCCATACGCGCAGCGTCTATGTGTCGCATCGGTTTAGTGCTTCATTTTTGACAGAGCGCTTGTATGAAGACTATCTTTCTATAGTGTTATTATTCTAAGGTCACTACATCTTATTTACAAAAAATTAAATAATGAAAAAAAAACTGCTAATCTCGCCTTAAAACAAAAATAGGAAACCTGACATTTTTGAACAACATTACGATTTTATTTAATGGCCTCCACGTGCTTCCATTACTGCGTTTACGCTTACGCGGTTTGGCATGCTGTACACCAAGTTCCTTAGTCTCCATTTTTCAAATTTTATTTTTTTATGATATAACTTTACAATAACTAAAGAAGTTTTAATACCTTAATTTAAGGAGTATTTAATTGTCTATTAAACACAATTTATTTCATTAAGGCGAGTCACCGGTAAATGCGGGCAAAACTATTTAGCTAGATCAAATTATGGTTTAAGTATGTATTTAAATTACGCTCTTATAAAAAAAAAATAATACACTAAAGGATATTAGATGTACTTTACTAAATTATAAAAAATCCCGAAAATAGGTCAAATAAAAGTCTATAACGGATGATTTCTTACATTTTTTTTAAATTTTCGACATAATTTTTACATGTAAATATATATTTTGAAGTACTACAGAGAGCCTGCTAATTCATTATATCCCATAAAGTCTATATCGGCAAAAAACCTATAAAAACCTACAAAACGCGCCTATTTGCGCCGCTTCGCCGTTATACCCGTCCCGTACTGTCGTACGTCGAGAGAGAGAGAGAGAGAGAAGCGCTCGAAAGGACTCGTCTTAAGCCTAGCTTTTTTAGTTTCCGAGATTTATTGTTTTTTTTAAATAGGTTTGTTTAAGTGACCCGGATTCATTGCTCTCGAGTGTAAACACATCAACACATCTAGCGATACCTTAATCCTAAATTATTTACGACTCTATAGATTAAAATCTTTGTAGTTTCCTTATTAAGTTTAAATACAGATTTAAACCTCTTTTATTCTATTTTCAAAATTTAAAAACATCAACACATCTAGGGATACCTTAATCCTAAATTATTTACGACTCTGTAGATTAAAATCTTTGTAGTTTTCATAATAAGTTTAAATACAGATTTAAACCTCTTTTATTCTATTTTCAAAATTTAAAAATGTTAATAAAAAAACAAAAGAAAAACAAAATACGGCGGCAAAATTGTTAGTAATTCGTTACGTGAAAGAAAATTAAAATTGTTTTATTAATATTAATTAATGAAAAGGGCTAAGATTGTTTTTGTTTTTTAATTAAAAGTGCCGTGTGAGCTTTTAAGAGTCGTGTCACGTCGTCCTTTGAGTCAAGATGAAATGTTACGAGCCGTGGACATGTTAGAAAATGGTGCCATTCAACGCGTCGTTGCCGAGGCCCTACACACCTGCCAAAACGTGATATCAAGGTTGTGGTCACGTTATCGCAGTACTGGGGATGTAACTGAACGGCACACGGGTAGATATCGTGTAACTACGCAGAGACAGGATCGATTTCTCCAAATGACCGCCAGAAGACAAACCAATTATCACAGCGATGCAACTAGTACAAAGGCTCCAGGAGGACAACCAGCTACTGGTAAGCGACCAAACCGTGCGAAGGAGGCTGGATGAAGTTAATCTTCGTCCTCGAAGACCGCTACGTGTTCCAGCATTGCGACGCGGCAATCGCGGTCGGCGGCTTTCGTGGGCTCGGGGTCATTTACCATGGAGTGACGTACAATGGTCTTTGGTGCTGTTCACCGATGAGTCCCGATTTGGATTTCATCCGGATTCACGAAGAACACGCGTTTGGAGAACTCCAGCGAGAGTAAGCCTTCGGCACCCTCAGGAGGTCCACTCATACCAAGGCGGAACAATCATGGTGTGGGCAGGAATTCGTCTTGGCGGACGAACCCAGCTCGCTTGGACCCAAGGCAGCATGACTGCACAAAAATACTACGAGGAGGTAGTAGAGCCTGTTATTGTCCCACACAGAATCCAAATGAGCCAGGCATTTGTACTCATGCACGATAATGCTCCTTCCCATAAGGCGCGGCTGGTGTCGGCCGCTCTCCGAGACCACGATCTTCAAGTTTTGGATTGGCCTGCACAGTCGCCCGACTTAATCCTATCGAGCATGCCTGGGACATGTTGCAAAGAAAAGCTTTGAGAGATTTCCCGCCAAATTTGGCATCGGAACAACAACTTTACGAATACTTGCAAAGAACATGGGACCTCATACCGCAGCAAGACATTGACAATTTAATTTTAAGTTGGTATGAACAATCGATGTCGATGTGGAATTAATGTAAAAGGTGGCAACACTGAACAATTTTAATTATACTTAATACTTTTATAGGAAGAGTTAATTTTTTTATGATACTAATTTTTTACGGCGATTAAAAAAATTAACATTATTATTAAAAAACATAAAAATCACTAAAAGTTTGTTATTTTTTATTAAAAGACCTTAAAATAACCTATCATTCTTCCATGATATTTGATGAAATATAAAATATCCCTAGATTTAGTTGATGTGTTGTGTGTTGTTGTGTGATAACGCCATTAAAGTTCACGAACTAAGTTCGCGCGAATAGATTTTTAAACGTTTTAGTCGCGCAAATGCATCGCACGATCGCCTTTTAGGACACCTATTCTAGATCAATATGTTTGATCGTCGTTGTATTAGAACAATGCCTGGCTCAGACAGCTTGTCCGCCCATTTTACGCAGTTCGTCTGATACTGGTATCAATAGCGAAACAAGAGATCGGTTACATTCTGCAAGCTTTTACCAAATATGAGGAGCGACGGAACAAAAATAGTTAACTACTCAAGTCAAGAGGCAGAAAATGACATGACACATGTTAAAGACGTTAATTTTGTGTCATAAAATTGTTCAGTGTTGCCACCTCTTACATTAATTCCACATCGACATCGATTGTTCATACCAACTTAAAGCTAAATTGTCAATGTCTTGCTGCGGTATGAGGTCCCATGTTCTTTGCAAGTATTCGTAAAGTTGTTGTTCCGATGCCAAATTTGGCGGGAAATCTCTCAAAGCTTTTCTTTGCAACATGTCCCAGGCATGTTCGATAGGATTTAAGTCGGGCGACTGTGCAGGCCAATCCAAAACTTGAAGATCGTGGTCTCGGAGAGCGGCCGACACCAGCCGCGCCTTATGGGAAGGAGCATTATCGTGCATGAGTACAAATGCCTGGCTCATTTGGATTCTGTGTGGGACAATAACAGGCTCTACTACCTCCTCGTAGTATTTTTGTGCAGTCATGCTGCCTTGGGTCCAAACGAGCTGGGTTCGTCCGCCAAGACGAATTCCGGCCCACACCATGATTGTTCCGCCTTGGTATGAGTGGACCTCCTGAGGGTGCCGAAGGCTTACTCTCGCTGGAGTTCTCCAAACGCGTGTTCTTCGTGAATCCGGATGAAATCCAAATCGGGACTCATCGGTGAACAGCACCAAAGACCATTGTACGTCACTCCATGGTAAATGACCCCGAGCCCACGAAAGCCGCCGACCGCGATTGCCGCGTCGCAATGCTGGAACACGTAGCGGTCTTCGAGGACGAAGATTAACTTCATCCAGCCTCCTTCGCACGGTTTGGTCGCTTACCAGTAGCTGGTTGTCCTCCTGGAGCCTTTGTACTAGTTGCATCGCTGTGATAATTGGTTTGTCTTCTGGCGGTCATTTGGAGAAATCGATCCTGTCTCTGCGTAGTTACACGATATCTACCCGTGTGCCGTTCAGTTACATCCCCAGTACTGCGATAACGTGACCACAACCTTGATATCACGTTTTGGCAGGTGTGTAGGGCCTCGGCAACGACGCGTTGAATGGCACCATTTTCTAACATGTCCACGGCTCGTAACATTTCATCTTGACTCAAAGGACGACGTGACACGACTCTTAAAAGCTCACACGGCACTTTTAATTAAAAAACAAAAACAATCTTAGCCCTTTTCATTAATTAATATTAATAAAACAATTTTAATTTTCTTTCACGTAACGAATTACTAACAATTTTGCCGCCGTATTTTGTTTTTCTTTTGTTTTTTTATTAACATTTATAAATTTTGAAAATAGAATAAAAGAGGTTTAAATCTGTATTTAAACTTATTATGGAAACTACAAAGATTTTAATCTACAGAGTCGTAAATAATTTAGGATTAAGGTATCCCTAGATGTGTTGATGTTTTTAAATTTTGAAAATAGAATAAAAGAGGTTTAAATCTGTATTTAAACTTAATAAGGAAACTACAAAGATTTTAATCTATAGAGTCGTAAATAATTTAGGATTAAGGTATCGCTAGATGTGTTGATGTGTTTACACTCGAGAGCAATGAATCCGGGTCACTTAAACAAACCTATTTAAAAAAAACAATAAATCTCGGAAACTAAAAAAGCTAGGCTTAAGACGAGTCCTTTCGAGCGCTTCTCTCTCTCTCTCTCTCTCGACGTACGACAGTACGGGACGGGTATAACGGCGAAGCGGCGCAAATAGGCGCGTTTTGTAGGTTTTTATAGGTTTTTTGCCGATATAGACTTTATGGGATATAATGAATTAGCAGGCTCTCTGTAGTACTTCAAAATATATATTTACATGTAAAAATTATGTCGAAAATTTAAAAAAAAATGTAAGAAATCATCCGTTATAGACTTTTATTTGACCTATTTTCGGGATTTTTTATAATTTAGTAAAGTACATCTAATATCCTTTAGTGTATTATTTTTTTTTTATAAGAGCGTAATTTAAATACATACTTAAACCATAATTTGATCTAGCTAAATAGTTTTTCCCGCATTTACCGGTGACTCGCCTTAATGAAATAAATTGTGTTTAATAGACAATTAAATACTCCTTAAATTAAGGTATTAAAACTTCTTTAGTTATTGTAAAGTTATATCATAAAAAAATAAAATTTGAAAAATGGAGACTAAGGAACTTGGTGTACAGCATGCCAAACCGCGTAAGCGTAAACGCAGTAATGGAAGCACGTGGAGGCCATTAAATAAAATCGTAATGTTGTTCAAAAATGTCAGGTTTCCTATTTTTGTTTTAAGGCGAGATTAGCAGTTTTTTTTTCATTATTTAATTTTTTGTAAATAAGATGTAGTGACCTTAGAATAATAACACTATAGAAAGATAGTCTTCATACAAGCGCTCTGTCAAAAATGAAGCACTAAACCGATGCGACACATAGACGCTGCGCGTATGGCTGTGATCAGCTGTCTCTTTCCAATTCTATGAATATGAAAGAGACAGAGTCAATCCACAGCGCGGCAGCGCTGCTACCGAGACTTTAACTTAGAGAATCACACTGCAGTACGTTTATATTTTGACCTAATTAACTACAAGATACTATGAAATACTGAAAGCTTACCTGTGAAAAGTGATGTTATTACACTTCTTTTGTTTTTCAGATGTGTTGTGACATAATTTAACTGTACAAACCGTCATATTTTTATTGTTTTCACGAGACACATTCGGCGCGCTTTGACATTGAACACTACGGAGCGGTACGGCGTTTGGAGCCATTTATGGCTCCGATTAAGGTGCTTCAAAATAGGCGCGCGGACTTGGTTTCTATAGAGTTATTATTCTAAGGTAGTGACTCATATATTTTATTACTTTCATTTAAGGAGTATTTCATTGTCTATTAGGGTTTCTCATCGAGGAGTCTCGAAGCGGAAATTCCCGGGAAATTTGGCCTTAGTCGAGACGGGGAATAAAAGGTAGGTATACAGAGTCTGCAGAGTCTGCAGACGTTAAATACCTACCACGGACGCGCAAATCCCCCCCCCCCCCTACACGTCGGCAGACGCATTCGCAGATGACGTCTGCGGATGCGTCTGCCTATGTGAAGAGGGGGCTTAAGGCATACGCCAATACGCACGGGCTTGTTTTTAAAGTAAAGCGTTTTTGTTGTTTAAAGCAGCGAATAGAAGCCCTAGCTTCATACCATCTATTAAGCTCTCAGCACAGCTCTGGAGAGGGTTTCGCACTTCAAGTACTTAGGGCATTGTGTAACAGAACACTTGCGTGATAAAATGGAAAAAGAGAGGGAGCGAAGGGTCTTATTTTATCAAGGCGGAGGTTTGCGCGATGCAATAGCCATGTTAAGATTACATTGTTAGTCAAAGTCAAAGTCAAATTCATTTATTCAATTTAGGCTACAATAATTGAGCACTTATGAATGTCGCTATTCCATCGGTTCGTAAGTCCTAACTATGGGCCGGGAGCCTTGTAAGTACTGAGAAGAACCGGCAATAAACTCAGCAAGCGCCTCAAGTGGGTAATCTGATGACTCGAAGTAATTCGGTTTTGGCTCCGCCTCAACCGACGTAGTCTGCAGTCTCTTCATAATCACCTCCTGTAAGATAAATAGGTTCAAACATGCGTTTTGGCCCTATTTTAGAGTTTCTGCCTGGAAACACAGATTCGTTGAATACCACGTCACGTGATACAACAATCTTATTCTCATCAGGATTGAACAGACGATATCCTTTAACGTTATCACAGTAACCTTTAGAGATTAGCCTCTTACTTTTGGGGTCTAATTTTTTACGTTTGCAGTCATCTACATGTGCGAATGCCTCGCAACCAAAGACACGCAAATTCTTTAGGCTCACTATATTACCGCTCCACACCTCTTTTGGCAACTTACCAGAGAGTCTCGAACTAGGCGATCGGTTAATAAGAAATGCCGCTGTGTGTACAACCGCTGCCCACATCTTGTCATCGAGATTGGCATTGTACAGTAGACATCTAACTTTATCGAGTAAACTTCGATTCAGGCGTTCTGCCGAAGCATATTGCTGCGGAGAATATGGTACCGTCAGCTGATGAACAATGCCTTTCTTTTCAAGAAAATTTGTCAACTCAGCATTAACGTACTCCGAGCCATTATCCGTTCTCAGTACTTTCACCGTAGCACTACATTGGTTTTCTACCAATCTAATAAATTCAATAGTGTACTTATACACATCACTCTTCTTCGCAATAGGATAGACGAAAACTTTCCTGGAGTAGTCGTCTAGGAACGTGAGAACGTAGCGCTTGCTTCCGAGAGAAGTGGTCGGCATCGGCCCCATGACGTCACTATGTAGAAGCGCCAGTCGTGCGTCCGCCACCTGCTTACTATGATTAGTCACAAAGGGAGCGCGTGATTGCTTACCCTTAAGACACACATCACAAACTTTCTTCTGAGTCGTAACCTGAAAATCAATATCATTAGCGACCTTCCTAAGTGATGCCAAGCTATCAAAATTAAGATGTCCTAATCGTTGATGCCATAACATCATGTCCTTAGACGACGTTATCAGATTGACTTTACCGACAGTTTGAAGTCTGTAAACTCTCCCAACTTTCCTAGCATATAAAACTACTTTTCCATCTTTAAATATGTCACATGCATTATTATTAAAATTAAATCCTTTCTCAGCAAGAGTAGACACAGATATTAAATTTATAGTAAGGTCAGGTACAAACATTACATCTTTTAAAGTTATATCTATCGTACTACCACGAAAGTTAACCGTAAAATGTACGTCACCTTTACCACTTACTACTAACTTCTTGCCGTTAGCAACACACACCTCTTTCGTCGACGATTCATCGAGAGATTTAAACCATTCTCGACATCCAGACATATTGTCCGTGGTACCTGAATCTAAAATCCAAGAACTGTCAGTGTTAAGTGCAGACAACACCATAGAAGTCGATACTTTAGGATCCAGTTGAGGACAGTCCTTCTTGACGTGACCTTATCGACACTTCCAGCACCACAGCTTATTCGCGTTCGACGACAAATTGGTGTGTCTCGATGTACTAGGAGCATTTTTCTTTGTATCTCGGGAACTGGTCTTGTTGCTACCACGATTCCGTGAAAACAAGCAGTCATTGGTAATACCAGTGCTCCCTGTCCATCGCTTGTCTTGAAGATGTTTGGTTTTTACCATATCAGTTGTTATTTCCATGCTTGAGTGCTCCAGAGCCATAATCATGGGCTCATACTCCTGAGGCAACCCTTGAAGCATAATAGCAGCCAGAAATTCATCGTCAAGAGGTATCTTCATGCTACGCAATTGATCTGCAAGCGACAAGACCTCATTAACGTATATCTCCATGCTATTGAACTGTTCTAACTTAATCGAACATAATGTACGTAAACACGTCAATCTCACTTGCAAACCAGAATCGTCGTATGCCTGTCTTAAATCATCCCATACATCCTTTGCAGTCTTCGCCTGCACAATGTGTGGATAACACGACTTTTCCACGCTTAAACAAAGTCGCGCTCGAGCCTTCTCCTCTTTACTGACTTGTTCTACAGCGCTCTTACTTGTACTAACAGTACTCGTACCTGGTTCTGCGGGTTCAGGATTTCCGGTAACACAATGCCATAAGTTTTCAAATATGAGAATATTCTGCATTTGGAATGCCCAGTCACGATAATTGATGGTACCTTTTAGTTTCTCAATCGTAACTGCCGAGTTAGAATACTCACCCATATTTAGAACGAAATAATATTATTCCCACAAAATATTTACATTGCCGTGATAAGGCACATGACCTATTATAAGTATGTGAGATTAGCAGCACGGGCGCAGTGGAAATAATGTAAATATCGTGAAAATATAATATATTATTTTATAAACATTGTATGACAAAAGTTATTATAAAACCGAATGACAGAGACAGCGCTGACTTCAAAAATACAAAAAGTATTAGTCTTCATAATGATGGCCAGCGTTATACTCCAACAAGAGGTTGAGAAAAAACAAAAATTTCACTACACAACTTAGCAGTTTGTTGATTTTCCTTGTTCCTTCCTTGTGTTTAAAATGTTAATACATACACACCTAATAATCACGACTATTATCCCCGAATGGTTAGTCAGAGACTAGGGACTAGGAAAAGCAGTCCTCTACCATAGTCCACTTTTCACCAAATAGCGATAGCACAATATGTGCTCAGCGTGACAGGAAGTGAGCCCATCGCCGCTCTCTGCTGTTGGATGTATCTGCAGTCTTTAGTCCGTTAGTCGCCTTTTACGACACCCAAGGGAAGAAAGGGGGTGGTAGTATTCCAGCAACGTACGCGACACGGTTATTACTAATCAAAGACGCACACAGATGTTGTCAACAGTTCATCTCACTGCAAGGCAGAAGGGATGTTTCTGTCCGCCATTACTACAAAAGAATCAACAAATTGCGTTGTCTACTGAGCTTTTCAGTGGTGTAATAACATAAAAGTAAGTTCATGTATCGAAATCGAATCGAAAAACTATCTCTTTCTGCCGTACGTGACGTCAATGCGTTTCGGTTGCACCCCGTACGAAGCTGCCTGTACCAACCCTTACTTAACACTTAGAAATTAATCCCGCTGCGATAGTTAGTCCATCATTCAAACATAGAACGCCGGTGCGAGCGCTTGTGTGCTCCCGGTCGAGATATAGGCAAAGCTATGTCTATGAAATATTCTTCCGTTGTTCTGTTTGACTCATAAACTGTGCGAAAAGTGATTGTGCAAAACTTATTATTGCATTTTGAGTGATATATCCTGAAACATCTGCCAAGGTCACGGTCAGCGCAGCGGTCGCAGCGCCGCGCACTGCAAGCCAGGTAAGATTATACATTAAAGTTTTCTCTCCTGACTTTTTTACATTAATTATCAGTGTTTCAAAGGTGATTTTCTTAATTTATACTTAATGATGCCACGCGATATTGCGCTATGCACTTTGTCGTTGCTACGCGGATTCATAGATTTAACTAACGATTGTTGAATAAGAGTGTGATGTTTTTTGAGCATGTGACCATTAAGTAAATGCGCTTTAAATCTGGAATATATTTCAATCATCATCGTCAGCCTATGAGTCCCGCAGCTAGGCTCAGGCCTTCTCATATGGACGCTTTCCCATATGGACAACTTCCCATATGGCAGCTGCGCAGATTTAACTAAAATTATTTTTCGGAGCGAAAGACCTTTGGTTTGATTTGGTTTTAGGATGACAAAGAGTTTTTGTAAATTATAATTTATCATTGTCAAAAATTTTATAACGTCGAACCTATGTATGATCTATGTGTGGCTACTACCGTATGGCTACTTAAAAATAAAACAAATAAGCGTCCGGCCATCTAAATATGATTTTTCAGTATAATTATATACGACAGTCTGTATATAATTATACTGAAAAATCAGTTCTCTTTGTTCAGATCGTATCAAGTGCCTACTTTCCCCAATATCACTGCATGCCCCACTGGGCCGATTGCCGATGCTACAAACGTTTCGCACCCGGTACATACTGCTACATCATAATCTCGGGGACCTCACAGTGTGTGATTCACGAAATCCGGGCCTCAGCTAGCAAAACACGACCGTGGCAATAGGTGGCACTACCCTTGACATTCAAACACGGCATACGTCAACAGCATCACACTACCGTAAATCTGTATGCGTGCGTGTGGGGTGGGGTGGCTACTGTGCAGTGTGACTGCGCTGTACTGTTACATTCACAAATCGTATCGATTGGCCGCATATAGGTACAAGGTTAATTACAAAGACGGATGTAACAATTTATAAGTTACAATAAGATGGTTCGAAGGAGAGCAAGATCTCACTAGGGATGGTCCGAAATTTCAATGTTATAAATTGGACGGATTAACCCACTGGGCGGTTAGAATGTTGGTCACTTAACATATTTTACGTTTCGAAGTAACTTCTTTTCTATTACAATTTTATAATGATGACATTTTAATGTTGAACTAATTGATAATTCAATATGTTTGCGGTATGTAGTTTCCGAGGGAGTATCAAATATCTATCAAATAATTCAGGACGTTATAATTATCATAACTAGTTATATGATTTTTGTTGTAAAATTATTGATAACTTTACCAACTTTAAAAAGTCAGCCTGAAAAACGGATACACTTACATAAAAAGTACTTACTTACCTATTCAATTTTTAATTTTTTTTTGTATTAGCATTCCTAATACTTAACGAGTTCCAAAACATATACTTAGAAACTAATAAAAAAACATTTTGCGGTCTGCTTCAGAAGTAGGTGTAGGACGTAGAGTGGGAAAGTGAAACGTTTTACTTTTTAAAATTTGTTTTTTGGGAATAATTATAACAAAACAGTGCAACATCACTTTTCGAATTCAATCAAGAAGTCCGTGTGAGATCTTAGTAAAGTCCCACATACTACATACTTAACTGAAATTCAAGATGTATTGGGAAGTATATTATTACCATTAAACATTCATATTTTTAAACTTTATGCAAAGAAAATATTTGCTATAATCTGTCTTGACACTGACTGAATGTGCTAACCGCACCAAGTCATTACCTAAGAAAGAAAGTAGCTGAACCTTTGTATCATGTCATACCAATTATTGTATTTATACATTATGTGTGCACTAGCGCGAACCATCCGATTGAGTTGGTGTAACATGGAACTAAAGTGCGAAGTTACATCTGCGGCCAACTGTACCTAGCAACAACCTAACTAAATCTCTCAAACGCGCACCGTTTTTCTCGAAGCATTGTCAAGAGAGTCTTAAGGAGATTTTCCAGTGAGCGCAGAGATGTAAAAGCTAAGGTGCTGTCCGAAAACGAAAATGAATTTGCCTGTACACGTGCCGCCCGCGTAGCCCCCTTCCCTTTAATTCCGCGCTTCACGCCGCCCGCCTCCCCCTGGCAATTCGCTACTTTGTGATATTAATTATTAAATACATACTTTATAGGTTACAAAAACATACAACATGAAACAAGATGAAGATGTTTTACCTGTTGTGTGTAGGCTGTTTTAATTTATGTTCAATTTTACTTAATAAATATGAATCATTTTCTTTTTCTATTCGAAAGCGTCGATGAAACGCTTTGCCTCTATGCAAATTGAAATGGTCAATCCTTTCAGACACTCTCCGATTAAAAAAATTGGAACTTATACATTCAATAATTTCTTCATCGTAGTTGGAAAATAATAAGTCTAGAAGTCACTCATGATTACGATTAGTACTAAAAACTATTTTATTTCTTTGCACCGACCTACAACAAACTTACTCTAACCTCACAAATTTAACATTTGGCATAAATAACCCAGAGTTAAGGACCTTAACCCTCCGATTTGGCCGGGTTGAATATTTAACGTTTTAACCTGGGGTTAACTGTTAACCCTTAGCAGTGCAAGACAAATTATTGAATTAACCTTGGGTTAGCACCTAACCCTGAGTTAAATATTTTAACTCTGGAATGCGCAAGTGGCCCTAAGTATACCTACACAACACAAAGTAAAGATTTCGAATTAGAAACGACCTTCAAACTAGGGACAAACTGAGCCCACATAGGTAGGTGTACGCAACGACCTGAGGGCCCGGGTTCGATTCCCGGACTGGTCAATTTAGAAATAACTGTTAGGTAAGTATTAGGTATAAATTGGTTTTGGATCTGAATGTGTTTTCTTTGTATAATAAGTACGATAGTCAGTTATATAACCAATAAAAAAAGTTTTAAGTCTAGGTGTAAGTGAAATTAAAATAACACGTTCTTAGAATTAATTTTTGAAGTAGTAAACAGTAAAATCAAATTCTGCCAAAATAATGAAATATTGTTGAGGCTTTATTCTGTAGAATAACACTCGATGGAAACACGATTTGATAAAGTTGACTCGATAGAATAAATTCACAAAGTACATATTTTTGTGTCATTTTATTTATTTATTTATTTATTCTTTATTGCAAAATTACAGCAACAGGCGGACTTAATGCCTTGAGGCATTCTCTGCCAGTCGACCAGTAAGGGTGTCTAGAGAAAAACAAGCTTGCAAAAAAAAAGACTAGACTAAAAACCTAATTATTTGTAGACAAATACATGATTAAGATATAATACTTATAAAACAATAAATAAATATAGAAATAGATAATAATATATAAACTTACTTACAATAATATATATAAAAAAAATACTATATAATGTCAGACTAAGAAATTAATGCAGAGTACCACTCTCTTGAACATATTTTATCTTCTTTTCTAGGTTTTATTCTTAAAATGAGTGATTTGATATTATGAGTGATTTACCTAAATGAAGTTCATAGATAATTTGAGGGATTATAACCAATCGTTTTTTATTTATTATAACTATCAATGTTTTAAAATATAAAACGCTATTATTCGCGCCGCTTCGCTTATACCCGTCCCTTACCGTCTTGTACCGTCGAGAGAGCGCGAGAGAAGCGCTCGAAATACCTCCTTTCTCGAAACAGAAGCTTAACTTGGGTGCTGGATAATTGGTGTGAGAGTGAAAAGTTATTTATTTTCGTATTTACTTGCTTTTCGCAGTTGAACAATCCCTCGGTGCATAAAACTATTTGTGTCGTCCCTGTTTACCCCTCAGGGGAGTAAGTAAGAAGGTCAAATTGTTTGTTCATAAGACACCGGTAGATAGCCAATTAGTAGAAGTATTTTCCATATACTTACTCTTATTATTGTTTAACCTCAGAACACGTCTTGGATTGGAATAGGCTAGCTAATTGTTTTGACTACTCATTAGTATACAATCAAATTATAAAGATTATAAATTATTTTCACTGTGGAGATACTTTATCATTTAATTACTTAGAAAGTGAAGTCGCCATTTTCCTGTGTCTGTGACTCAGTTTTATTCTTCTAAACCACGCAATGGATTTTTATGCGGTGTTCACTAATAGAAAAAGCAATAACTGAGAATAGTTAAGAAATTAAGATAATAGTAGATATTTTGTACAAAATGGCTGAAGTATGACGGTGTTTCTAAGGCCTCGTGCGCACTGCCGGGTTACCCGTCCGGCTGGCCGCAGGATGCAGTTCTAATCGCAACCGGAACATGCGTATAGAAACCGTGGTTTACGGATTGTTCGAGCTATTTAGCTATTTATTATATTTACTCACGTTTTATAAAGAAAAAGAAACAGAGAAAAAGTTTTGAACTTCAATTATGAACCGTTCTGTATCGAAATTCATAGCTGAGAGTGGGTAGTCGTGCTCCGTCAAAGGTGGGCAACCGCAAACTGAACTAACCGCGTGGTGCGTATAACAACCGTCCGGCTGACCGCCAGTCGGGCCGCCGCCGTGCTCTGAGCGACCGGAGCGGTTGGACGATAGCCGCAGCCCAGTCTGCCCAGTGGGTATGAAAACTGCGTTTTTGTACATTTTTTAATCGCGGCTGGCCGGATGGCTGTCCGTAATGCGGCAAGCCGCTCAGTGCGTATGTAGCCTAAGGCTCGTATTCTAAAACCAAACTCAAACTCAAATCTCTGCTTGAGTACAGTTAGAATGGGATAGTGCTATTCATCGCATACCTTTCTAACTGTATTCAAACAGTGGCACAGATTAAGCAGTGATTTGAGTATGAGTTTGGTTTTAGAATACGAGCGGAGCCTATGTTAGCGTGGACGAAGGCGCGAGTGGCCCGCTAGTGTTATATAAATAGCATGAAACATATCAAATACCTTTGTATTGTAATCGCCTCTGTGGTCTAGTGGCTAAGCCATCGGTTTTAGACCCAGAGGTCCCGGGTTCGATTCCCAGCGGAGGGTACAACTTTGTGTGCTCGGTTTGGTTGGTGGTAGGGCTGTTAAGTCCGCCTGGCTAGCTACCACCAGTTATCTAAGTCTGTCGCCATAACAACGATGTTTATAGCATTGTTGTTTTCCGACAGTTTGAGGTAAGATAGCCAGTTTCTCAGTGGTTGAGGATTCCGGCCAAAGCGTGCTTCCACCTTCGGCCTTATCGTCACTTACTATCAGGTGAGATGAAAGAAAAATGAATAAAAAAAATAAAAAATGTGTGTGTGGGGTGACCGGTAATTAGTGACCGATACTCAAAAGACGTTGGTTTCTATTTAATAAAGATTTTCAAAACTTTCCTAAACAAAACAATCATTATTTATAGAAAAATCTTCGAACACATAAATAGATGCACAATCAACGCTCCCAAAAATTCGACACAAACATTTCGCATTTCGTTTGGCATTGTGCGAGCTAAGCGTCAACACGACGAAAAGCTCCTTCAAAAATTGGGGTCAGTGGCTTTTTTCCCCAGTTTCGATTTCACCCGAAAATTTTATAATAAATTCTAGTTGCGTTTTCACCCGAATTGTTTAATGGTACAGACGCATTCAAAACTATCCTACTAATATTATAAACCCGAAAGTTTGTAAGTATTGGTGGATGTTTGTTACTCTTTCACGTAAAAACTACTGAATGGATTTGGATAAAATTCGGCATACAGATAGTTTATAACCTGGATTAACACATAGGATACTTTTTATCCCGATATTCCCACGGGACCGGGAATATCGGGAATATATTCCTACTACAAGAAGTGGTGAACTGATCTTGCTTTCAAAAATTTTCACAAATTATTTAGTAGCATATAGGATAAGCAAACAGTAGCTGAAAGTTAATGGTTTTAATTTAATTGCGAAATAAACTTGAACGAGTATGAGTATTGAGGGCCCATTTTGAACGATTATTTACAAAGTAGGACAGCGTTTTACAGTAACATCTTGTTTCCAAAAATTTTGTTTGGCATTACCTTAGATTTTGGCATAAAGACTTTTTCTGTAGTGTTCATAGTTTATCTGGTACAGGTGGGCCCTCAATCCTCTATGTGAGGACTGAGGGCCCAACTATACAGTCCATAGCTCGCTTATTTGACTTTCACAAAATCTGATTCCAACTTTCGCAATTCTTTATGAATGTTCACTAAATCCTAAGCACATTTTCAAAGACTTTTAACGAAGTGGCCCTCACACCACACGCCAATTTATTTAAGGGCAAACGCTAAAAGAATCAAATATTACAAAATATGTACTCATTGTATTTACAACACGAAAATATATCTATTACTTTACCTCGTTAATTGACATAAAATCACGTAGATAATAATGTAAACAATAACGCATAATTGTCGCGTGTTTAACGTATTTATTTGCTAATGATCGGCCGGCCGGGACGGGAGAAATTCGGCCGAATTTTGATTTTTTACCGAATGTTCGGCCGAAGTTCGTATTCGGTTCAAACCACATTCGGCCCATCTCTAGAAAAAACCTATCAAACTTGCACAGGTTTAGGGTTCTTCTGACTGCGCATGTTATTTTACATCATTCAATTTCTAGACATTGATAGGTTTTTTCTAGAGATGGGTAGAATGTGGTTTGAACCGAAT
Source organism: Scoparia ambigualis (assembly GCA_963921215.1). Taxonomy (NCBI): domain Eukaryota; kingdom Metazoa; phylum Arthropoda; class Insecta; order Lepidoptera; family Crambidae; genus Scoparia; species Scoparia ambigualis. The sequence continues at coordinate 29,705,387 of OY992501.1, read as the reverse complement.
ACGAACTTCAGCCGATCATTCGGTAAAAAATCAAAATTCGCATTCGAATTCGTATTTATTTGCTAATGCAAATAAATACATTATCCACGCGACGCGCAATTATGCGTTATTGTTTACATTATTATCTACGTGAATTTAAGGGAATTAACGAGGTAAAGTAATAGATATATTTTCGTGTTGCAAATACAGTGAGTGTAAGAAAAGATCAAGTGTTATTTCAATATTTTCTTGTACCTACCGAAAGTTCGGCTTTTGAACCGAATATCGGCCGAATGGCGAAGTTCGGTTCAAGCTGCCGAAATTCGGTTAAACCGAATGTGAAACGAATTTCGGCCCATCCCTAGACTTTTTTCCCATCTGAAAAAGTTTTTTGAGAGGGCATGGTCAGTAAACCACTGGAATTGTAATTTTTTTGTCTAAAAGTGTGTTTTAAGTCCATCAATGTAGTCATGAGCAAGAACACAGCTAGGAGTATTTGAACAAAATTCAAATTAGTAAAATTTTAATACCGGAAATGTATTTTGTCTAGTTTCTTCTAACTTAATTCAAGTGTCAAATTTAGACATTTGTATAGTGTTTCTTTTTTTTATATATATTTGTTCCATGAAGGAACAATAAAAACAACACATGTCATGTTTTAGTGCGACATAAAAGAGTAGAAATTAAATAATCCAGAACTAAATTCACTCATTTTTTGGCAACATTGATTATCTGTCATTAATGTCAAGTGGTTGTTCAACTCTGTCCGTGGTTACGATATAAATTGTTGTTTTAGTGATATTTCTACATTCCTGGATTTAAAACACTGATAACATGATTATGACCATCCATGGCGGTTCTCGTAACATAATATATAAGGTTTTTTTTGCGAAGTTTGGCAGAATTTCAAGACGGAACTTTGTTACGTAATCTGGAGGATATTTACCAACGTACAGCAGATTATACTGGTAAGTAAGTTATAAAAGATGTTGAAAGTATAATTATCTAAAATATGCCTATGCGCAATCGGCTAAATTCTGTGAAACAATCAGTATTTTTAAATATTTTTAAAAGTTTTGGGGTTATGATATTACAAACAAAAATGTTGGTTATTATAGTTCGACTCGAGAATCTTGAACTTTTTAATTTATTGGGACATTTTATCAAGTGTTAAGGGGTAGAATGTGGTAAGTAGAGTAAATTATGTCGGTTAGCTTTTGAATCGAGTCGCCTGAATTTGAAGAAACTAACACTGTGGGGGGTCTCTTATTATCTTATTAAGATTTTAGCTGCAGCTGTTTAGCACGAAAAATTACACGTGTTTAGGTAATACAATACCATATTAACAGAACCGAAGTGTGGGGACGGGGGGGGGGGCAGCCCCCCTGCGAGGGGGGCGAAGCCCCCGCCATGAAAAAAGTCTAAAGAGTTAATTAGGTTGGGTTAGGTTAGTAAGTATGTTGACGAAAAACGCGCGAGCCGAGCGAGCGAAGCGAGCGTGCCGCGGGAGCAACCGGCAAAGCGCCAGAAATGAGGTTTTTGTAACTTTCCATATTTTTAAAAAAGTAACATAACTTCAAAATTACTTGTGTGCGGCAGGAGGGGTAAGTGGGGGGGTATTCCTCTCTCGTCCCCTCCCGTTCCCCCACCGATTAAGGAGACTCGATTCAAAAGTTTTATCATGATACATAACCTCAAAATACAAAAATTAACATAACTTAAAAACTACTTGTTTGCAGCAGGGTGGGGGGGGGGGGGTAAGTGGGGGTACTCCTCCCCCACCCCTTACCTTCACCACCCCCAGCCCGATTTAGGCGACTCGATTCAAAAGTTTACCAATTATGTTAATAACTCAGTCCATAGGACTGAAGAATTTTGGTTTTTTTTTAATGCATATGTGTTTTTATTGTTCAAGGTGTGTTTGAAAGTACTGTGCGGAGAATAGCTTAACAAGGCTCCGAAAACGGAGGAAAATTTTCGACTCCCGCTAAACACAGAAAGGGTCGACTTGCAAAGGAACTCGATGACTTTGATATGTGTGCAATCCGTCAGAAAATGATTTTTTTTACACTGTAAAAAAAGAAGTACTAACAATATGCAAATTAATAGCTCAATTAAGGCAACTTATTGGCTATGATGGAAGCCGCGAGCATTTGAGAAACTTGAAGAGTATCTGGATTTTAATTTATTAGTTTTATATCTAAATAAAAATAAGTTATGTACAATGGCGGTTTTCATTACTACATACAAACTACTCAAATTAATTATTTTGACGACCTCCGTAGCCGAGAGTGAGCACTCCGGACTTGGCGTCGCCATCTCTGAGGTCCTGGGTTCGATTCCCGGTTGGGTTAATGTAGAAAACCAACTTTTCTATATTGTCTCGGATCTGGGTGTTGTGGTACCGTCGTTGTTTCTGATTTCTACAACACAAGTGCCTTAGCTACTTCCTTTATATCAGAGCAATGTGTAAGTGATGTTTTCCAATTATACGAACATATTAAATAAAAACAAGTATCAAGACCAATTTGTTCGACCTATCAGGGTTGCTATGTTAACGACAACAGCGCCTTCATTTAATTTCTACTCTTTTATGTCGCACTGTAAAACATTTGATACCTCGTTGTACCTGTGTATAAAACGCCAGAAGTGTGTGTGGCGGCGTTGGTACAGATTCGCATTTCGTACAATTCTCAATTCGTGTGAATTAGCAATTATTACAATTGTTGATTTGTACTATTCTCAATTAGTTCATATTAGCAGTTTGTTCAAATTCGCGATCCGTACAATTCTCAATTCGTTCATATTAACAGTTTATTCTTCTGTAGAAGAACGGTAGGTATGTATAGCAATGTTAAGACCTAATTTTTTTAGTAGATAGTTTTTTTTACAACTGCCAACCCCTTTCTTCCCTTAGGTATCGTAAAAGGCGACTAACGGACTAAAGACTGCACATACATCCAACAGCATAGAGCGGCGATGGGCTCATCAAAATAATACTACCAACCCCTCACTTTTCTTCGATGTCGTAAAAGGGGACTAACGGACTAAAGACTGCACATAGGTACATCCAACAGCAAAGAGCGACGATGAGCCCATTAAAATAATACTACCAACCCCTCTCTTCTCTTCGGTGTCGTAAAAGGCGACTAATGGACTTAAGGCTGCACATACATCCAACAACATAGAGCGGTGATGGGCTCATCAAAATAATACTACCAACCCCTCCCTTCCCATGGGTCTCGTAAAAGACGACTAATGGACTAAAGACTGCACATACATACAACAGCATAGAGCGGCGATGGGCTCATCAAAATAATACTACCAACCCCTCTCTTCCCTTGGGTGTCGTAAAAGCGACTAACCGGCTAAAGGCTCACCACCTAAGCACATGTGCAGACTGTGCAGTTTTTTCTTGCTGAAGCGTGGTCTGTGTTGTCCATAGATTCAAATGATTACTAATTTTACCATAAACTTTAATAATAACTATCTCAAAAAAGTTGTTGATCTAAGTAAACAGTAATAAGTCGAGTCTTTATTCATCATTATTCTACATAATATGACTAAATACTTTTTCGTTTTTGTAGGCTCATTGTCATGTGACAGACAAAAATTTAAAAAAAAATACTTTATCCCCTAGGGCAAGAAAAGCTATTTTAGCCTCGCTTTACAACGCTACAATGACTTGATAATGACGGTCTTTTGAGCAAGAGGAGTGAAAATATTATATCAAACATTGTCTATGAATTTTTTCAAAACGAATACGTCCGTGATTTGCCGGTGGCGGCACTGACCCTGAGAGCATTATCTTATCACTGACAAGTGTGGATGCGTTAATAGAGAATGTATGAAAAACACTGTGCCGGTACTGTGTCGGAACTGTGGCTTCACTGATATGTGTGAACCAACCTTTAACCTATAATATTACCCGAATCATAAGCTATACACCTGTTCTCAGTTTCATTAAAATGCGTCCAGCGATTTTTGTGTGATGCGCGTCAAACAAACAGACAGACAAAAATTCCAAAAACGATTCTAATGTTCACGTATCCTTCATCCCCTAGATTATGTTTTTCGCAAATATTTTCAATGTAAGTACAGATACGAACAGTTTACATTTCAGGAACATAGGTCAAAATGAAAAAAATAGCATTTCCATACTTTTGTCAATCAGCTGATTGTGCATTTTGTATAAGTAGGCAAAAATAATAAATTTTCGACCCATGTTCCTTATGGAAAGTTGTTCAGTTTCATCGGTAGAATCCCCTTGATATAGTGTCAGCTAACATTTTTAAACCTTATTATAGATCACAAATATAAGTAAACATGAAATAACATAAAACTAGGTTAAGTATAAAGTAACTTTGTAAGACAAATGTAATAGGTTACCTATATAATAAAAGACAATAACAATAAATTCACATAATAAAAATCTCAACCACGGGGACTTTATTCTTGTATAAGCGGTAACACTGAATGGCGTTTATTGTTCATATTATTTTATGATGAAATTTCGAAATTATACGATACTTACTGATGGTATGTGATCCCAGTGTCCTTCTTATTTTTAGAAGTATTATTTTTACACAGTTTAACTACGCAAACTGGCATTTTAGTTTGAATTAAGCCCAAAATTGAATAAAACATTCGGTACGTACACTTCACCCACAGCTGTCAGTGTGACTGGCTCGGGTACGCCGATTTCGGCGTAGTATTTGTTGCCGCATTTGACAAGTACGACGGAGGTATCTAGTCGAGCGCAGCGAGACCTTAGAGCATTCGTGCTCTAATGCCCGATTTACACGTATTAAGTAATTTAGTATTTAAGTGATTAAGTGCATGTAAACACAGAATTTAGTAGCAAGTTGCAAGTTAAAATTTAGTTAACAACTAAAGAGCTAAATTAGAATTCTGTCTATTTTTCGGTTAAGTTGGTGGGCGGGGCTTGTCACTTGACACGTTTGGACAGGCACAATTTAGTTAAATGCATTATATTTCAGACTTCTTGGCGGGAAAGTGAAGCGTCATGTCTGCAGTTTTGTTTTATTTTCTTTAATTTATGTTTTGTCGAATATTAATATGCAATAATGGTGGATTATTAACTGTTATGTGTTCGTGAATGTGCATGAGTGTTGGCAAATAAAACAAAACTGTGCAACATCACTTTTCAAATTCTCTCAAGAAGTCCGTGTGAGATCTCAATAAAGTCCCACAGCTTTATTGAGTCTGAAGGGTTTTGGGTTTGGTTAATTTACCATTAAACGTTCATTTATCACTCATTTTCATTATCATCTACTTTATGCAAAAAAATATTCACTTTAATATCTTACTTGACACTGCCTAAATGTGCTGACCATACAAAGCCATTATTTAAGCACAGAATTTACGACTTCATCACGTTGTTGATCGTCCATCTTGAGTGAACTAAAGAGCTTAACTACTTAAATACGTATGGACACCTACTTAAATTTAAGTCACTTAAAATTTAGTTAAAATTTAGTTTACTACTAAACTACTTAATACGTGTAAATCAGCCATAAGAGTGAGACCAATCATTAATCTAAGCTTAAATCCTTTTTTGAAATCTAATTATTTTTCTTTGGAGTAATTTACAACAAATCTACCATTAAAATTGAACGAGTCCGACGGTGAGTGGAGCCTCCAAAAAAGAAAACAAATAAATATTAAAGATAAAAAGATTTCTATGTGATTTTATAAAGGGCGACACTGACATTATAGAATGTTTAAATCAGTTGAGAGCGGTTACCTTCGTAAATGATGGGGAGAGTTACCAAGATGAAAATTGTAGCTGTTGTTATACATAGAGTATACTGAACAATGTATTAACCGATGTCTTGTAGGAGTTAAACTTTTTTTCATGGAATTTATTATTCATCAAACTGTTATCATTTATTAAATACAAGCGAATGTAAGTACATTTTTATTCTTTTTAACCTCTTGTTTCATTAATCCGATTATTTAGTCCAATGATCGGACTGATAGACTTTATAGTCGATTATCGGTCTACGGGTTTTTTAATTAAATCTCAATTATCATAAACATTTGTTATAATTTACTAATTGCTAACCAAATGCGAATTTGTACCAACCTTTAGATTGGACAAACTAAGAAAATCACCAATTGCTATATAATAGTTATTTGTTATACAAGATTGCAAAGTTGCTTTTTAACCACTTTTTTATTAAAATAAAAACAATCGTTAACATTTTACAAAATGTTAACGAATTGTGATATTGTATCAACCTATAAATTGTACAAACTAAGAAAATGCACCTATTGCTATACCAAGAAACTTTGTACGATATGCGAATTTGTACCAACCCAGCAAAAGCAATAATTTTGTAGAAATTGAGAGTATTTCTAAACTTAGAATATACGAATTGCTAAATCAGAATACTTTGTACGAAATGCGAATTTGCACCAACCCCGCCACACTCGTGGTTTTTAAACGTAAAAAGGCCTAAAGAAAAACTGCGTTCAAAACTCGATTTCTAAAAAAGTGGCGTTTGTGTTGTTTCAAATCCACCAACCAACTTATTTTTTTACTGTCAACCTTTACCTTTTTTTCTTAACTTACCAAGAATAAAATGATATAAAATCAAATCAAATAAGTATCAAATATTGATTACATTTTTTTATTTATTTAAAATTGGGCTTAAAAATCGTTGATGTCAGTGCCGTAAATTATTACAAAATGGCAGATGTGGTAGATGCCTAAAGCATTATTGGTTTAATGCTTTAGGGGTAGATGGGAAATGACGTAGGTAAGTCTAACTTTAATTCCTTTTTAAACATAATTTTCAACATAACCTAAAACACCACTAGGTACGAAGTATTTTATACATAAGTTTATGTACGTTTACTACAAATTAGACTGCAACTTCTTAAAATTATGTTAATCAGGTGGCACGCTATTTTTCTTTTCACTATCTAAACATAAAACGTCTCAAGGGCAGAAATATCTCATTGCAGAAATGAAACATCTCCTTTGTTCTTTTGCCTTTTATCCTCAACACAAAACAAAAATAAAAGTTTAAGTTGTAAGTTAGTTTTTTTTACTTTTGCAATATCAAAATAATTCGAAGTTCTTAGATTACCGAGTGTAAAATTTGCCGTCGCCGTAAAATAGTTAAGTACCGTGTAAGAAACTTAAATTTTCTCATTTCAAAAAAATTAAATAAGAAATTCTGAACGCCAGAAAGGAAATTAATGAAACGCAAGTCGGCAAATACCGAATAGCATAAAAACGATTGAATCTGTTGACTTCCACGAGTTCCACGAGACCCCAATGTAAATCGGACCTAATGTTGCGATGTTTACAACAGAATAGCAAAGAAACGCCTTAGCTTAAAACTTAACTATACAATTCGGAATGAATGATCCAGAAAATTGATTACGCAGCCAAAATGGTGGCACCTCAGCAAAATTTATAGTATTATCTTTGATTATATACATGTCTAGATAGACCCTGGCCGTAAAAAAACGTAGAAAAATTTATAGGCCAAAATTGGCCTATCGCGTAATCCTGGCGGTCAGTGTCATTGTGCCGTCAAGCAGTGTTTACCTCTCGCGTTTCGGTGAAATTGCTCGCAAAATGACCGTTTGCTCAGTGAAATTCTGTCGAAACTACAAAGGAAAAATCTTTTCGAAAAGGAAAGTCACGTTTCATCTGTAAGTATCGATAAATTTTAATGAAGATTTAAAGTTTAACAATAATAACGGCCATGTATGCGTAGTGTTGCTGGTATCAAAATGTAGAATTCCCATTATTGGTGGCAGAATATAAAAGGAGGTTTAAATATAATAAGTATGATAAAAAATACTCAGTCTTGTAAGTTAGTATTTATACATGGCCTTGTTGTAAATAAAGTAAATACATTAAATATAATTATTATTGGAACACTTTCAAAGTTTTCCTTTTTTTAAACTGATGTCTGATTTATAAGAGCGTGAATAAATGTCACGGTTCCTTTCGATGCCGAATGTTTGTAAACATATTACTGTCATTTGTGCAAATGTCTAGTTTCACTTGGATTTTTACTGTTTTTTGAAAGAAAAACACAATAGTTAAATGTTTTCTTGTGAATGTCTCTCATGAAAAAGTAAAATCCTACTGCAACTAGGTAAAACAGTAATCTGTTTACAAACATTCGTCATCGAATTTGGCTGGAGTATAGGTTCCGTTCTAAAACAAGAAAAAATATAATACCTACTGCAATATTTTATAATACTATTGTTATTGTGGTATGGTATCGATATTCAAATAGAATAAAAAAAATTTTATGTTTGAAATGGAATGTAGGTACGTAATTATTTATGTAAGAAGTGTGTGTTTAAGTATATGTATGTAGAGGATGGTAGTATGTATGCTTCAGAGCTCGATGGCGCATCGGCTAGCACGTTCGGCTTGCGATCTTGCTTGCTAAGCAACTTTCGCAATGCCGGGTCACTGGATGGGTGACCAAATTTAAAATATCTCGAGCTCCTCCGTGCTTCGAAAGGCACGTTAAGCCGTTGGTCCCGTTTGTTGTCGTAAGATGACAGTTGTTAAAACCCACCACCAAGCATTGGGCCAGTGTGGTGGGTTATGGCCTAATATCCCAACTTGCTATCTTCACGTGGGAAGCCTGCGCCCAGCAGTGGGACGTTTATAGGCTGATGATGATGATGACGATGTTTGAGAAAGTGCGGGTGTATGTTTGTGCCCCTAATAGGTCAATATTTCTCGTCTCATGTAAACAATTGGACACGGATATTGATGAGCAGTCATCACATTATGTAACCTTTACAACTGTTCGACCACATAGCAAACATTTTACTTTTCAGATTTCCAACTGATCCGGTAGAAAGAAGTCGTTGTCGAAATATTTAACTATAAGGTTTCAACATAATAAGTCAATAGTCAATAGTCAAAATATATTTATTCAATAAACTCAATTAATAAGTACTTTGAAACGTCCAAATATTTTTTAACCTACCACCCATTCAGGACATCATTTTTTAACTGTGGCAAAGAACGGGCGCAAGAAACCACAGCGCACAGAAGCAACGACATTTACAAAAAATAATATATGTACATATATTATATGTCGTTCCCAGGTCACAAAATACAAAATATGAATTTGAATGTAAATAGTTTAGTTAAATATGGTGCTCTATATAAATTAATTTATAGGCAATTAGAAATAGCTGTTGGAGTAGGTACTTGGAGCATTTCAGACCCAAGCTGTTTTGTCTTCTGTATAATCCGACACTTTATAATAAGCTTTTTTATAAAGCTTTTCTTTGATTTTGATTTTAAATTTATCAAGATCTAATTTCTGAATATCATATGGTACTTTGTTGTATAATCGTACACACAGACCCTTAAAAGAATTTTTTATTTTATGGAGCCTAGTATAAGGAACTGCTAATTTGTTCTTACTTCTAGTATTTAATTTGTGAATATCACTGTTTTTTGAAAACATTTCAATATTTTTATGAACATACACAAGATTTTCATAAATATATTGTGATGCAACTGTCATTATACTTATATCCTTAAATCTCTCTCTGTGAGAGTCACCAGCCTGTAGGTTATATATTGCTCGAATAGCCCTCTTCTAAGAAATTAGAGAACATGAAAAATTATGTAACATCCAAACGAAAGTTATTTAAGAAACAAATACAAAGAGAATTATTTGTTTTGATTTTAATTTAAAATATTTAAATTTCTAATTAAAAAATCAATTTTTATTAAGTAATAAATCTAAATCATCCTGCCCTTTTGCTTCTATTTCGTCCCTATTACAAACATATCACAAGGACGCAGGCTTCCATTAGCGCATTATTTTATTGTACTCGCCCTCGCCTTCAATCATCCATTTTCTTCTAAACACACCTTCAGACATACCTAAAAAGTTATGTTATGCTATGAATCATTTTAAAATTGTATTGTGCATAAATATTGCCATGACGCTGAGCAGAAAGTAAAATAGTAAGTACCTACTTAAAACAAAAACAAGCCAGACTTTTTTGTAAAAAAAAATGTAAAATTTTGCATTTCGGAAACTTAATTTTGTTAGTGCATTCGCAGGTGTTATCTTTGTTTTTAACGACTGGCTGTGACTGGTGTGGCTTACGTGGTTTGACCATTTCCGTGGTCATGCCGTAGTTGTAGTAGGCGTCATGCAGCGTGTACGCGTTGGCGCCGGGCTTGTCCACCCAAAAGGCTTTGTCCTTTTTCACCATTTCGTCGATCACCTTAGCGGGCAGTTCATCTATAGTAGGGCTGTCGCAAAAAATATTTATCAAAAATATGTAATCGGAACAATGTAGTCGTTAGTCTATCAAACACAATGAAGATACTATAATAGTACATTATGATATAAGTGCGGTAAGACGAAAATTACAGCCGAGGCGATATTGCTAGCCCGAGCCGTAGGCGAGGGCTACAAGAAAGCAGAGGCTGTAATTATCAAAGCGCACGTATGCCATACGACGTTTTATAACATATTTTAGTCTAAGATCCAAGTATAGAACGACCTTCACCGGGAAGGTTAATGGATGAAAATTATTTTATATCAAATTTAAAATGTTAAATAATATATCGCGAGTAGGTTGGCTGAAAAATTTCAGTCCAGTACCATTAATGATTAATTTAATATTAAAAAAAAAATATTTTTTTTTACATTGCACTGGTTTGGTGTGTGTGTGTTTGTACATAAATTTTATTTATTTAACCAGGCGGTTGTAAATTACTAATATTGACTTGCCTGTTTACACCTGCCTACCCAATGTTATGACAGGAAAAAAATAGTCAACCTAACGTTTGCATATTCTATAGGCTTCATACTTTCGATTGGTACCTACTTAAGTTATTTATCTATTATCGAAACAAGTGCAATGTTTAAAAAAAAAATATTTTTAAATATTTATTTAATTATATACTGGACTTAAATTTTTCAGTCAACCCACTCGCATTATATTTTTTAACAGATTAAATTTGATATAAAATACTTTTCATCCATTAACCGCTCGATGAAGGTCGTTGTATACTCGGATCCTCTACTATTTGTGAGGAAAAAAATAATCTGAAAATGACTGAGTTTTTTTGTTGTTTTTCTAGTGCATGAATCTTTGGTAAGCCAACATATATTTTTCTTTGTCCAACAGCATAGAGCGTAGATGGGCTCATTAAAATAATACCACCAACCTCTCTCTTCCCTTGGGTGTCGTAAAAGGCGACTAACGGACTAAAGACTGCACATACATCCAACAGCATAGAGCGGCGATGGGCTAATCAAATTAATACTACCAACCCCTGTCTTTCCTTGGGTGTCGTAAAAGGCGACTAACGGACTAAAGACTGCACATACATCCAACAGCATAGAGCGGCGATGGGCTCTACAAAATAATACTACCAACCCCTCTCTCCCCTTGGGTGTCGTAAAAGGCGACTAACGGACTAAAGATTGCACATACATCCAACAGCATAGAGCGGCGATGGGCTCATCAAAATAATACTACCAACCCCTCTCTTCCCTTGGGTGTCGTAAAAGGAGACTAACGGACTAAAGACTGCACATAATAATATTTTGAACGGGTCATGAGTACTTCTATTGTACTCTTGTCTGGCTGTCTATCCTAACAGTTTACATTGCTGCTAGATGCTTCTTAAAAAAAAGGTGTAATTCTGGTAAACACAACAGATTTCTGACGTGCCTCGAATGAAGGTGAACATTTTAGTAGGTACAGTCACCAGCATTAAGATGTGATGTGCAAAGGCATACCTACATATAGGCATGTTTATATGTCTTCCACCAATCATCAGATATTTTTACACGCTGTCGATAGTCACATCTTAATGATGGTGACTGTACCAGTTATAAATCCTAAAAACTGAAATTATTATAATATTGCGATGTATGTATTTATTCCAGAGTCTTAGTAATTAATGTTTTATTAGAGTTATGACCTCACATCTTTTAGTTTATCACCTCCAAACCGTAAATATTGAAAAGCAGGTAGGTGCCTTTATTATAATTTAATTGTTTTGTTGCTACTTATTTTTTATTTTACTACTACCTTCAACATAACACTTATCATTATTTATTTTGTAGTTGTTGTTAAACATCTAGCGTTTCCCCATTTGCCGGGTCGCGACCCGGTACCAGGCCGTCAAAACAAAATACCGGGCCGCAACATTCCCGCCTTGTTTTAAAAATAATACTAACTATCGATCGACGCATCGTAAATATTCGTAAGCGGTGCGAGAGGCGCGCGCCACAATGAAAAAAGAGACCGGCTCTAACGCACGAGCAGCAGTTTGCTGTCGACGTATGTAACTGCAGTCGATGTTAGAAGTCGGCGGCTAGCTGTCGACATGTTGTCGGCAAGCTGTTGACGTTTCAACTGCTTGCCGCAGGCAGGTCGACAGCTAGCTGCCGACAGGTGACGGCGTCTGCAGTCGCGGCAAGCAGTTGAAACGTCGACAGCTTGCCGGCGACAGGTAACGGCGTCTGCCGTCGTCAGCTAGCTGTTGACCTGCCTGCGGCAAGCTTTTGAAATGTCGACAGCTTGCCGACGACCGGTGATGGCGTCTGCCGTCGTCAGCTAGCTGTCGACCTGCCTGTGGCAAGCAGTTGAAACGTCGACAGCTTGCCGACGACAGGTGACGGCGTCTACCGTCATCAGCTAGCTGTTAACCTGCCTGCGGCAAGCAGTTGAAACGTCGACAGCTTGCCGACGACAGGTAACGCCCAAGTAACAAATTATTGTTGCATAATAGTTGAGAAAACGTTTTACATTCCCTTTTGGTTCTATAAAGTGCGTCATATAAACGTGTCGTAGACGTTTATACAACGCGAAATAGGCCCATATTAAACGACATTATTGTTATTTACAAGTTAAATAAACGTCAGTCAACAACTTTTAAATGTTACATAAAAGTTTTCGACCGACTGTTATCGAACCACTGAAGTCCTATAACAATTGCATAGACATTAGAAGATGACTGTAATGTCGGTTAAGTGTTTAACATTGACTTTTATTGTACACAATGGAATGAACTGAAGTTCATTCCATTCATTCGTTCCTGTGATGTTTGCTGGAAAAGTGCGGGTTATCAAATACAAAATTTAAACGGTTTATAAGTTATAATTTACTTAATTATTTTTATATTTACTTTAACAATATTATACATGAACAGAGTGTATGGATAAATGTGTGCAGTGCACCTAGTTCTTATGGGACGTTTAGTTTTGTGGTGAAATATAGGTGTGTTGTTGTGAAATTTTTTACGCCCTCATCGAATTTCTTGAAATTAAATTATTGTAGACTATGGCTTAAAATTTGTTTACATACTAAAATAGCAGCCATCTTGTCTAAGTTAAGAAACGACTTCTATACATCAATTATAGAATGAAAAGGTCGCATAATGCGGTTTCTTGCGACCAAGATGGTCGGCCATGATAATTTATTTTAGAGTTCCGTGAGATAATAAACATGAACAGATAACCTTTAATTTAAATAAAAGCTTTATGATAACCTTTAATTTAAATAAACCCTTTATACATGGTGTCATATTTTTTTTTATTTATCCGACCTACAACCTGGCTTCATAACACGACGATATTATAAAGCAGTCGTAAAAACGTTCACGTAACCTATACTCCAACACCACTATTCGACGTTGTATGAATCAGTCGTAAAAACGTCTACCTAACCTATACACAGGCACCACTATACGACGTTGTAGGAATCAGTCGTAAAAACGTCTACCTAATCTAAACACAGGTACCACTATTCGACGTTGTATGAATCAGTCGTAAAAACGTCTACTTAACCTATACACAGGCACCACTATACGACGTTGTATAAATCAGTCGTAAAAACGTCTACCTAACCTATACACAGGCACTACTATACGACGCTGTATGAATCAGTCGTAAAAACGTCTACCTAACCTATACACAGGCACCACTATAAGACGTTGTATAAATCAGTCGTATAAACGTCTACCTAACCTATACACAGACACCACTATACAACGTTGTATAATACCGTCGTAAAAACGTTTACTTAACCTATATTTTTGTACCATTATACGACGTTGTATAAAGTAGTCGTAAAAACGTTTACTCTACTTATTTAGTAGACCATTTAGTTACGGGACTAAATCGTTGTAGGAATTACGGTTACACAACGTTGTAGTTGTCTAATAACATCAATTCAACAGTTATATAACTGAAAGTCGCATAGCACAGTTTTTATATGACCAATTTGCTAGTTGGGCGGAGTCTGCCGTCGTCAGCTAGCTGTCGAGCTGCCTGTGGAAAGCAGTTGAAACGTCGACAGTTTGCCGACGACATGTAGACAGTTAGCCGCCGACTCCTAACGTTAGTAAAAAAATAAGCAGCAGCTCCATACTTAGCACAAAAATTTAGTGACTAAATATTTAGGCGATACTAAAATATGTAGTATTAATAAAACACTTTTACTAGTTAATAAATGTGTATTGTTTTACCTAATGGAACCAGCTTGGGTTTAAAAGTATTAGTGGGTCACGAAGGGGCAGTATGAGTACTACCGGGCCATGGCAGAACAATGTTTGGGAAACACTGATTTAAACATTATCTAGTCAAACATTCACTTTGCCGACACAATGCGTTCAGAAGCTTATAACACGTTCGCTGCGGCAAGCTTTTTCAATAACTTTTCCTCGGTGCTAATTAGGATCTACTCGACCCGTTGCTTAACCTATCCCAAGGTGCGTTATAGGGTCGAAAAGACCTGTTCTACTTGCTTGCATTTACGTGTATTCCTGGGCAATTTAAAATAATAATTAGGGAAGTATATATTTTTCATTGCAATGTGTTCTTGAATAACTAATAAACTTAAAGCTGCGATAGGATATTAATTTGACTAATAAAACGATACCTATAAGAAATTCAATTTATCGAATTTTTAAGATCCAGATCTAGGGTCCCATTGTAAGCGTGAATCCAGTTGAATGCCTAGAATTGGTTACGACTTAGGTATGCTCTAAAGATATACAAGACTTGGGATGAGCTCTAGCATGTTATAAGTAAGGAGTTTGCTGACAAAGCCGTTGCTGAGTTTAATTCACGTACCCTAGAAGTTTCTTTGTTTGGGTGGCTCTCGCTGAAAGGTTTGATCAACGGTCAGATACAGAAGGCTGTATTCCTAGACAGGGCATATACTGATAGGAGGTTCCCCACTCTGCAGCCCTAACCATACCGATAGCTTAGCTATCCCCGCTGGACGGTGGCAACCTATTAGGATAAGGTTTTTCAAATATTTTATTTCATTACTTTATTTTTATTACTTATACTGTAAAAAATATAACCTGTGGAATAAAATAAATAAAAAAAACTCTTTAATTGTGTATATAAGTTACGTTATGTAGGTACGTAATGAAATATTCAACGGGCCATGTGCGTTCGAGTCAGTCGAAAAGTGTTAAAGAAAATAAGACATCAACAATTTGGTCCGATACAAGGTCGAAAAAAAGTCAGTGGTGTACTCGTGTGTCAGCTGACTTATTATTAAGTTGACATTACCGTCCGTGCGGCTATAGCGGTATGCGGCGCTAAGCGATTTTTTTTGTTCCTTGCGTTTTCTAAATCACCGTTGACTATTAAGATTGCCGTAGACTTATAACGCGCAATGAGCTGTAAATCCGCTTGACGCGACCCAAGACGCTCCCGCTCGTGGTCGAGGTCATAGTCACAATCTCTTTATTCACTAGATAAAGTACTTTCGAATAGTTCAAAATTTTTTACCTGCCATATCAGGACGTCTTTTAGCTGTGAAGAAGAATGGGCGCAAGAGACTGCGCAGCTTTGTGTCGACTGTTGGGTACAGGCCTTCCCAGACAGACATCAGCACATGGGGTGATTGGACTATCTCCTGCAACGCTATGGCTCAATGCGGGTTGGTGGGTTAAGGTAAAGGCTTAGGCGGCTTAAGAGGGTTTACGCATTTCGGTTTCCCATACAAACTTCCAAGTCGAAATAACGTTTATTTAGCTAAGTTATTGCGATTTAAAGTCCACTATAGAAAGTTTAAAATCGCAATAACTCACTTAAATAAACGTTTTTTAAAAATGTTTTCAACAAACTATTTAGATCCCTGTATTTTACGTTAGCATGCAGAGTTTCATTAATATTGGCTAAGTGGTTTTTAAAAATTTCGACTTGGAAATTTGTATGGGAAACCGAAATGCGTAAACCCTCTTAAGGCGGCATGGATAGCTAACTCCCTGGTGAGTGGTTGCAAGTAGAACTTCCCGACGGTTTGCTGCGTCAGGCACGGCTGACGGTTGGGCGTAGGACATTCCTCGGTGTGGACTGTTAAGCTACTAGACCACAGAAGCGATTAAGAGGCTAGGCTTTAGCCATAACCCACCACGCTGGCCCAATGCGGGTTAAGGTCGAGGGCTTACCATGGCGGTAGCATAGACAGCTCCCTGGTGAGTGGCTGCAAGTACTTCCCGACAGTCTGCTGCGTCAGGCACGGCGGTCTGTTCGGCGTGAGACCTTCGTCGGTGCGGACTGTTAGTGATACGTTGGAGATGGCGTATCTGGGTAAGAGACGTTTTTACAAACATACATAAGTAAGTACACACGGCGTCAGATCAACCTACCCAAAACTGACAAATGTTTACAATCAATTTTGAACTTTATCGTTTGGAGCTAAGGATCAATATTAATTGGAGAAATTTGACAGTTTAGGGTAGGTTGATCTGACGCCGTGTGTACATACATAGATTCTCAACTATACAGGATTTTTTTTATCAGTAGATAAGCATTAAGCACATTTTTTTTATCAGCATATTTTTTTAATATTGTATAATTAGTAACTTAATCTAGAGCTACAGATTTAATTTAATTTTTTTATGTGAATGATAAAGAAACTAAAATTGATCAAACATGTCCACAAAAATACCGTTGATCATGGTAAATCGACCGGTAAATCGTCCCGCCCGCGCCGCCCGCCCGAGATTTTGTCCACGTGGATACCTTTATCCTGTGATAGTTGATGGATGACAAAATTATTTTTTCGTTTAATATGTATGTAAACAATACGACTGATGGCGGCAAGTAAAAAAGATTTTACCCTGGAATTTCCAAAAAAAACTTTTATTTCAACCTTGTCCTGAAAATTTTGAACTCAACGAAAACGAAGTCAGCTAAATCGGTAGAGCAGTTCTCAAGTAATGCTTCGTCATACACGTGGCTATATATTTTTATTTATATAGATAAGTAGATAGATTTGAGCTGTTGTATTTGCAGCCGAAAGACTGTTGGCCAAAGGCCTCTCTTTGGATCTCCACATGTCATCTCCATATGTCCGGTCTTGTTGAGCTGCTCGCATGCAGCCAGCTTGTGGCTACCAGTGACCTTTACCAGATCGCCGGTCCAGCTTATTATAAGTACGTATAATAGGTAAGCTTTAAATAATAAGTTGTAACAGTATCTAGTACATTTTTAGAGCTGTGTGGCGGCAGCATATTAAAATAATACTACCGACCGACCCATCTTTCCCCTTGGGTATCGTAAAGGCGACTAACGGAATAAAGACTGCACATTTTACATTCAACAGCTGGCCATGGTCGCTTTCACCCGCCGTCCGCGACGTCTTTAATTGTTTCGAGGCATAACGGCGGGTGGATGCGCCCGGTTTTTAAAACATAATGGACAAATTTTGCAAAGAAAAGGACGAACTTTTAATTGAGTTCTTCAAATTAAAAGTATTATTAGTAGGTATTTCATTATAAAAGCACCTTCCTTTTCTCTATTTTTAAACATCTCGTGGGTTTTCAGGAGCGTCCTCACTGAGAGCATTCGCGTGTAATGAGCATTCGGCGTCGAATATTAGAGTGGTGAGGACGTTGAGCCGAGCGTTACAAAGTTTACACGCGAGCACGAACTTCGTCCGGTGTGGACGTCGTCGCAACGCTGTTCGCGGAAATGGCTCGCATTCGAATGTTCACGCAAACAAAACGCTCAAAAGCGAGTACTCAGATAATGAAATTAATGAGTATGTATGTAAGAATATTACTGGCCACTTGTAAGCAAGGAACAGTTCCTTGATCGTGACCTTCTTGGTCTATCGTATTTTTTTTCTCTTAAATAATGGCTTTGTGAGATCAGCACATTTAGCCAGTGTCAAGTTTTTAATAGTACTTTTCTTTACATTAAGTGGATGATAATGAGTGATATAATGAACGTTTAATGGTAAATGATTTTCCTCCAAACCCCTCGGGACTCAATAAAGCTGTGGGACTTTATTGAGGTCTCACACGGACTTCTTGAGAGAATTTAAAAAGTGATGTTGCACTGTTTTGTTTTATTTGCTAACACTTATGGACGTTCATGAACATATAACAGTAAATAATCCACTATTTTAAATTAATATTCAACAAAACACAAATTATAGAAAATAAAACAAAACTGCAGACTGCTTCACTTTCCCGCCAAAAAGTCCGTCTATCGTATTATCGTGTTATTGTCAATGTGAATTTATTAGAACAAAAAATTTAAATTGCTTCGACTATTGAAAAAAATGAATGACATAGGACATTTAGTATTCGAATGCTCCAAGCTCGGATGCTCGACTAGAATTTCATAGTTTTGCACGAAAGTGAATGTTTAGTTGGGCTGCGCTGGGAAGAATTTGTTGCTCGCCGGTGAATGCTCGTTTACAAATGCTCGGGTAAGAATGCTCTCAGTGAGGACGCTCCTTCTGTTTTGCTTTTAGTTTTCCTATACTTAAGTAATAAAAAATTTCATCATCCTCTTCTTGTAGCAATAATAATATTAGAGCCCTCTTCATTTTGAAAGCACGTGTTGACGGGTGTGTAATGTTTAATATAAATACTTATGGTCTAACGTTCAGATAATATCATTTCATTTCATATAATTTCATTTAATATAACGACTAACTTAATATAATAAACATTTAATATAATTTTGAGATTCTATAATTTCATTTGATATAATGTACTTTTGATATAATGTACATTTGATATAATAATCAAATGATATAAAACATTACTCATGTAATAAGCAAGCAGTATGCAAGCAAGCAAGCAGTATGCAAGCAAGCATGCAGCATGCAAACACACATGCAGCATGCAAGCAGGCATGTTTTCTGTCACGGCTCCGGCGCTGCGGGACTCCGGCGGTCCCAAACGAGCTTATCGTCGCAGATGGCTGTCGCTCACCGCCGCTGCTGAGGCTGACCGGCGAAGCCGGCCAGCAAGCCGAAGCGAGCGTTAAAGACTCCTGCTCCTCAGCTCGTGGGCCGCCTCGTCCCTCCGCGCCTACGCGGGATTAAATTACACTCTAGCGTAGGGCAGACAAGTCTACGTGGAGTCGGTTTTGCCGCGATTCGTTCCTGTCACTGATGTTTTTAGCACAACCATAACGAAAACACAACGTATTATCTTTTTAAAACAATATTTGAAATCAATTTAGGGTTAAAATGGTATTCTTATTTTTAAACAAAAATTATATCAAATGAAGTTATAGAATATGATTATTCTACCAATATAGCTTTACCTATAGCATAAGTTGTTAGAGAATATGAGTATTATATCAAATGAATAATATACGTAATGTTGTTATAGGAAGTGTATTTATAACAAGTAAAAATTATATCCAATGAACGTTATGTTTTTTGAAATTAGTTCATTTGTCATTATATAAAATGATACGCACCCCGTGTTGACACTGATCGCTACCAAAGTAAACTGATGACATGGCTCGTCGCCTGCCGCGCACCCGCTGCCCCGCCGGCGCCGCTATGGACGCTTTCACCCGCTTGTTGGAGGACTGACCACACTGCGTCTTCCGATGTGCGGTCGCCACTCGAGAACCGTTCTGCCCCAACAGCCATCGGTTCTACGGGCGATGTTCCCTGCCCATTGCCACTTGAGCTTGGCGACTCTTTGGGCTATGTCGGTTACTTTTGTTCGTCTACAAATCTCCTCATTTCTGATGCGATCACGTAGAGAAACCCCGAGCATTGCCCTCTCCATTGCTCTTTGCGTGACTTTGAGCCAGCCTATTAGACCCTGCTATTAGGCCAATATTGAGCGACCACGTTTCGGAAATAGGTAGGTACTATAATATGGCCATTCAGACGTTTCTGCAAACTTACTTCTCAGGATCGTATCCGGTAAATTTTGAAATGTTGCTCCTTGGGTCTGTAGGATGGTTCTGCATGTTTCCAAAGACGATTGGTTATCTGAAATATTTTATGGACAACTTTTGTGGGGTTGTTCGTTCGCACACATCCTACCTAGATCATAGCAATTTTTTTTCTTGCAAACATTATTTTATCGTAATCATACTGTTGCTCGGTAAGTTAGCCTATGTAATTGTTTGACGTTATCTAGACAGATTTCAGTTTTTCAAATATGTCTGACAAATTATTTTTATTTCTTTCCAATGTAAGGGTAGACTTCACAGTGACGTAATACCGCTGGCTTGCAGCGTATCAACTACTAGAAAAAATTCAACAAGTCTTCTGGGGTCTCGGTAGATTAGCGCTTAGAGCAGTGGACCGGCAATCCAAAGGTCACGGGTTCGAATCCCGTTCGAGCTTTCCTGAGACTGGTTGTTTTTTTCTAGTAAACATTTTATCCTATATCTATATTGCATTGTGAATGCAAAATTTAAATAATAAAAAGATATTTTTAAGCAATTACGGCTTTATCGATTGTTAAATACTTGCATTAGTATTTCTTTCGAATGTGAGGGTAGACTTCGCAGTGACGTAATACCGCTGGCTTGCAGCGTATTAGGTAACTACTAGAAAAAATTCAACGAGTATTCTGGGGTCTCGGTAGCTTAGCGGTTAGAGCAGTGGACCGGCAAACCAAAGGCCACGGGTTCGAATCCCGTTTGAACTTTCCTGAGACTGGTTGTTTTTTTTCTAGTAAACATTTTATCCTATTTAAATTATTACTGAATGTGTGGAATTTTAAAGAAACTTCTGTTTGCACTGCTTCAACGAAAAACATTTATAAATGTAGTTTTTCCTCTTCTCTCACGTTTTCCCTTACATTGAAACTCAATTAAAACTGTCGATATTTTTATTTCTCATACCTAAATTAAGCACAAAACTTTCCTTAATCAGTACGGCACAGGGTGCTTAGGACCCTATATTTTATTATAGCTATACATTTTAAACAATACAAGCTGTTGACGTACGCCTTCAAGTTTATAATTTATGTCAATTAATTCATGATTGTTAATCAAAGAAAAAAATACCTTTACATAGGTAGGTATATTTTTACATGAAGTCAAAAAAGGAATAAGTTTCTTAAACGTTACAGGGTTTAATACGCCCCTTCACCGCCACAATGATAGTTTTATGACCAGCCCCCTTACCTCTTGTAACCGATCCCAAATCGGGATCGGTTACAAGAGGTAACCAACCATTTTTACCATCAATACCATTTAGTTCACCCAATATAAATTCAAATAAGCGCTGGTGTCGTAACTCAAAAGTAAAAATTTACATTACCAATCCCGATCGATCGGGAATAATCGGGATTGAATTCAAGAGTAGGGGGCTGGTGTACAACGCCTGTACTGCAGGAATGGAAAAAAAATAGAAAAATCACTGCCGCTTTCAAAGGTCGCTTGGAGGAGCATGTTGAAGATGTTTTTATTGTTGAACTATATGGTATCACGAGCAATGTGCATTTTGTTTGTACAAATAAGCTGTAGCCTTGCTAAAATGCTCAACTGGCTAAAAACCATAAAGTTACTATACTACCTTCCGCTAGGTATAGTAACTTTATGCAAAAAACTAAAAAAGTGAAACTTCACTGTCTACATTTCATATACACACATCAAAAGTGTCTAGGGATCAAGCATTTTTATGCGGATTTCTTGAGCTTTGTAATAAATTTATGATTTTATAAATTTATATGGATCCTTTTTGGTGCATTTCATAATTTGAAACAGGAACTTTCAATCAATTTCTAGTAAAAGATGAAAATCAGCTGTCAATATTTTCCCTATAAAAACATACAACGCATTGAAGACATTATTAGTGCTACTGTTTCCCTACTACTGATTAAAACCAACGTTATTATGGAGCGGCGACGTCATTTAAGCAGGGAAGAAATGCTCAGAGCCGTGGGAATGATAGAAGCTGGTTCCCGGCAACGTACTGTGGCTTTAGCTCTGAATACAAGTCAGAGTGTTATCAGTCGACTTTGGACACGTTACCGAAGCACTGGTACCGTGGCTGAGCGCCATGGAGGACGGTATCGCTGCACCACACGGAGACAAGACCGATACATTCAAATCACAACTCGAAGAGCTCCAACAATAACCGCCATGATGTTAGCCGTGAGGCTTCATCACTCTTCAGGGAACTTAATTAGCGACCAAACAGTCAGAAACCGCTTTCATGAAGTGAACCTTCATTCCCGAAGACCGCTAAGGGTACCACCTATAGCAATGCACAATCGTAGGATTCGATATCAATGGGCTCTTGAACACAGAAATTGGGCAGAAGAACAATGGCGTTTCGTGTGCTTTTCTGATGAGTCTCGTTTTGGTATGAGACCGGATACAAGACGTATACGACACTGGAGAACCCCTGGACGCCAACAGCGATTAAAATCCTGCCAGGAAGTCCATCCTTATAGTGGTGGAACCATCATGGTATGGGCGGGTATTTGGATCGGCGGAAGAACTGAGTTGATTTGGATCAGAGGCAACCTCAACGCTCAAATTTATGCTGAGACGATTGTATCAGACGTCATCGTTCCTCTACAAGTGCAAATCGGTCCCTTATTTCAGTTAATGCATGATAATGCACGACCGCACACCGCAAGAGTTGTAAGACAGACTCTCGCCGCAGCTAACATCAATGTCATGCCCTGGCCTGCTCAGTCGCCAGTCTTGAATCCGATTGAGCATGCATGGGATATGCTACAGAGAAGAGCTCTGCCGAATATGGAGGGTATCCAGTCGCAAGAAGACCTTTTTTTGTTGTTGCAACGAACATGGGTGGCCATTCCACAGCGTGATTTGGATGAACTCATTTTGAGTATGCCAAACCGATGTTCTTGTGTTGTTAGTGTTCGCGTAGTAGTAGAAACACGGATTATTAATTGTTTAAGTTACCCAATAAAATTTTAAAGAACTGTTATTTCAGTCTTTTTTTCGAACTTTAATGTTAGTGGTTCAAATGTCAAAAATCCCTTTATTAGGAAAATGGCAAATTTCTTTATTAATGCAAAGGTGACTTGGTTTATCGTTACTGTAGACAAACGAAAACACTTTATTTGATGAATCCTTAAAGAAAATTTTAATTAATATCAATCAGGAGAAAAGTTATTGCAAAAATATATGTTGATCCCTAGACACTTTTGATGTGTGTAGTTTGCGTGAGATTTAGGTGAAGTCAGTGAGTAAAAATATGTTTATTGATAATAAGGGGAATCTAGAGAAAATCATTTTACTTTATTGCACACAGTCAAGTTGCACACTCGCCATCAAATCAGCATACAACTTTAAAAAAACTAATGATTAGGCTGTAAAGGCTCGAGTGTCTTTGCCTTTTCTTAAATAGAAGAAACAAACAAAAAAAGTAAAAACATACCTACGGAATTACGGATTGTAGTTTGTGGACAACTATGTTTTATTTTGTGACTCATAATAGTTCGATAAGCGTTTTAGTTCAACACGATGTCTAAAAACATTGTTTTTGAGGGCTGGTTGACCAAATCACCACCCTCAAAACGCATTTGGAGAACGGTAAGTAGCACATTCCATTCATTTTACGAGCCTTAGCCTTTGTTGACAGATCATGCTATTGAGAATGCGCTGAAATTGTTTTGTTATTTTAATGTAGATACTCATACATTATTCAGATTAGTTTTCAGTATCTAAGGTACAATAAAAATGTGCATTTTTTCACCACTCAGAAATGGCGGAGGAGGTGGTTTGCCTTGCGACAGTCAGGGGAGCTCCCTGGACAATATTTCCTAGATTACTACGCGGACCGGAATTACAGGCGCCTCAAGGGCACCATCAACTTAGATTTGTGTGAACAGGTACATGTTACTTTATACAACAGTTTACACCTTTCAATTTTTCAAATCATGATTTAAAAAGTTTATTTTTAATTGTTCCACTTGGAATCTAAATTAAAAGTCTAAAAATATTAGTATGCTATTACTACGTAAATCTGTACAGGATATAAGTTTGGTAAATCATTTAGAAGAACTAGGTACCTACCTACTATTGCAAGTTTAAATTATTAATGTTTCACAGACAATGACAGGCCAAAGTACCAATCTTAATTTAGGTACTTTTACATTGTGTTCTAAATATTGCGTAGGTATAATCTTGTAATATACTGTCAAGGTTGTGCTTAATTCATAATAACTGTTAACATTTACACATACTTACAGGTAAGTCACTGAAAAAAATCCAGTGTGCTTAAATTAACATACATGCATGTTAATACAAAACTGTTTACCTAATAGACTCCTGTTTTCATTAAATTTTATTTGTAAGTGGTACAGAATAAATCTTTCAATGCTTATCCCTTTCACTGGCTATATATATTTCATGTTTATTCCACTGATTGATAACCTGAACTATTACAATTACAACCTGAACTAAAAGCAGAAACATTCCGAGTTCAATGTTAGGGAAGCTAGGATACTAAATTCTAGTTCAAAGAATGATATTTTGTTTTTTTTCTGTTACTTTTGGTCACCTCATTTGTTTCTCGTTCATTATGTATTTATGTTTAATCTATATTTTGTTATTTTTAATTAAATAATTAATTTAGACAACCTCCACGGTCGAGAAGGTTAGTACGCTGGGACTGTTTTATTAAATTGATTCTGAAAGTCTGGGTACTTTTCTATGTTTATGTATCCATTAACGAGTTGCAAAAGAAGCTTAATATCTTGGGCTAGATAATTGGTGAGAGCATAAAATAATTTATTTATTAAATTTATTATTTATTATCATGAAATCAAAAGCACTCTCACAAACTTAGCTCATATATTATGTACTTACTTATAATTAATTCAGATTTTAATATTTTGTGTTGTTTTACCCAGTTGATTTTATTTTCCTGTTCATGTTCTGTTAGTTTTGACATACTCTATTGTTTAATTTTGTGAATTTTTTTACCTGTTATGTTGTTGACATGCAAAAGTTTGTAGTATGTAGTGTTGTGATCACAGTTCGTAGCTATAATAATAGCCACAAGGTGTTGTGCAATATATAATAACTAAATAAAAGTAAAGCTTGTATCTGTCCCACTGCAGGGTAAAAGCCTCCATCATTGAAATAGAATAATAAATACAATTAGTGCAATATCAAGGGTCAGTGCAATAATTTGACTGCATCTGACTGATTGTAACTTACATATTTTTTGTTGTAGTTTTGTGTTGGGTATGTTACAGTGAAATGTAGTTTTATTTGTTAATTTAGTAGTATCACACATTATTACTGTAAAGTATAAATTGTTTCTTTTAGGTTGATGCTGGTCTCCACATGGAACGATCAGGGAATGGTTCATTGAACCCTAAGATTCGTGGCTCAGTTTTTACCATACAAACGCAATCCAGGATTTATCACTTGGAAGCAGATTCTGAGGCAGATATGGAGAGGTGGGTTGATGCCATCTGCCGAGTATGCGGACTCAGGGCGACCGATGAATCAGATGAATTAGGTATGTACTGAACTATATTAATATTATTTTGTGAGTATATATTAGTAAAATAAAACAGTAAATATTTTTAACTAGGTAAATTATATTTAAGCAATTTCTACTAATAATACCATCATACTTAATACCATCCCTGGCGATTCACCATATTTTTATAAGTCAGTCGGCTATTATCTTATATAACATAATATCGCGTACTGTACCGTAACCATGTCACATAGCAGTGAAAAAATTGTACCACCCCCTCTCTTCCCTTGGGTGTCGTAAAAGGCGACTAACGGACTAAATACTACACGTACTTCCAACAGCATAGAGTCACCACCTGTTACGCTGAGCACATGTGCAATCGCTATTTGGTGAAAAGTTGCCTAGAGTCTGACTAACCCTTCGGGGATAATAGTTGTGATTATATGTATGTATGTAATCATAATCTTATTGAGAAATAAATAGAGAGATATGCTTATTGGGCCTGTTTAACATAAACAATAACAGCCTTTATAATAATCACCATCTCTCACCTAAAATGTAAAAAGTGATAATAACACAAACTAAGAGAAATACTTACAAATTAAGCCATAAAGTTAATTTAATTTTGAGTAATTGATCTTATTTCTTAGTTATATATTTCTATCTGGGAATACTTAAGGCGAGTCACCGGTAAATGTGGAATAACTGTTTTGCTAGATCAAATGGTTTATGTATTTACTATTAAATTACGCTCTTATTAAAAATATATAATGCACTAAAGGTTATTGCCTAAAGAATGTGCTAATTTGTTACGCGATTAGATGTACTTTACAAGATAATAAAAAATCCCGAAAACAGGCCAAATAAAAGTCTAAAACAATGATTTCTTACATTTTTTAAAATTTCGACATAATTTTTGCATGTAAATATTTGTTTTGAAGTACTACAGAGAACCTGCTAATTCATTAAATCCTATAAAGTCTATATCGGCAAAAAACCTATAAGAACCTACAAAACGCGCCTATTTGCGCTGCTTTGCTGTTATATCCATCCCGTACCGTCGTACGTCGAGAGAGCGAGAGAGAAGCGCTCGAAAGGACTGGCCTTAAACCAAACTTAAGTTTGGTGCACACAGCATATTGAAATACAATTATTTGTCATCTCATTATCATCATCATCATCATCATCATCAGCCTATAATCGTCTCTCTGCTGGGCACAGGCCTCCCACAGAGTGGTCGTAGAGTAGAATGCCACTTTCTGGAAATGACACACTAGTTTAAAAATGACAAACAATCGTAACAAACTGAAATAAATTCTATAATCCGAACAGCTGATTTAAACTAAATTGTAAGTTTATTTTTAAATAACAAAAATAATAATAATCTACATTTTTTAATTAGTGTGTCATTTCCAGAATGTGGCATTCTACGACCAATCCCCTCCCACGTGGACAATAATATGTGGAGGGAATGGGCTATAACCCACTACGCTGGCCTAATGCGGGTTGGTGGGTTTGACGACTCATCTTACGACAACAACCGGGATCAACAGCTTAACGTGCCTTCCGAAGCACGGAGGAGCTCGAGATGTTTTTGATTTGGTCACCCATCTAGTGACCCTGCATTGCGAAGGTTGCTTGGCGATTTTAACTGTTGTGCTAGCACTGTGTGTAACACAGACTGTGTTTATTCAAACTCACCAATTCTTAATATAATATACCTACCTAATAACGTCAAAAGTCTTTCAAATTTTAATATGGAACACTACACATTGAAATAAAACACCTTACACTGAACTATTTCCATTTGTGTTACATAATAATGTTACTTAATACTGATGGACAGACAGTGCTTCCAGATCTCAAAAGTAAAATTACAGTTTCTGCAGCAAAAAATACAGCAGTTTCGAAGAACAAAACAGCATATTTCAAAATCGATTAAAGTAAAATTACTGTAAAACTTTGTTTCGATATTATAAGAAAAATAAGCTGCTTTATCAGCTTATTTAATGAAATAAAATTTTGTAAATAGGTATAAATTATTGTCAGTTTTTTCCGAATAATATACCATCTTATGGTTTTAATAAATTTGCAAATGCAATGCAATCCAAAACAGCTTGCTACCCGCATACCCCGTAAGGGCACACAATAATTTATACAGGGTTTTTTAACCACCTGTCGTACTTAAAAGTAATTTTTATCTTCTGGTCATAATAGATTTGTCAAGCTGGGGTTTGTCAAGCCAGGCTGACAGAGAGAAATACTCAGAGTACTGTAGAGTGATTCAGAGACAATGCTGGCACGATAAGTACAACTTTGTTGAACGCATCTGCCAGGAGATTGAGGACCATGCATTTAGGGTGCAAAGCTCGGATCTCTTCAAGAAAGTAAAGCTGCTATCTAAACAGTTTAAACCAAGAGTATGGCTGATCGAGGATGATGATGGTACTCTAATACAAGACCTAGAGGCAGTAACAAATAGATGGCGAAAATACTGTGAGGACCTCTACAAAAACCCACATGAATACCGACCGCCGCAAGACTCGACTGTATGGAGTGAGTTAGCTCTGGAACCACCTATCCTTCGATCGGAGATCTCAGCCGCCATGGGCTCGCTCAAGTCGATGAAACCCCCTGGACCAGACCAACTGACAGCGGAGACATAGCAAGCCATGGGTCCCGTAGGTTTAGACGCCCTGCCCAAAATATGCAATAACATCTGGCGCACTGGAGAGTGGCCCTCTGACTGGACAAAATCCATTATACTCCCTCTACATAAGAAGGGATCCACCTCAAAATGTAACAACTACAGAACCCTGGCACTGATATCGCATGCCAGTAAAGTGATGTTACATAACATTAACAACAGATTTCGCCACTTTATAGACTGGCAAATTCCGCAGGAGCAGGCAGGTTTTGTTAAAGGCAAGGGAACTCGTGAGCAAATTCTCAACATTCGCCAATTGATTGAGAAAGCCTATGAGCGCTTTCACATATAGGCGTTTAAGTCGCGCGGCTGCAGCGCTGCACGTCGAATCCCTTCACACCACAGCGGCTGTAGCGCGGCTAAGTCGCGACGCCGTCGCTAGCAACAGCCGCGGTACACACGCGCGTTGAACGTGGGGGTGACTAGCTCATTTCCAATATGGATTTCAACGGTATTTCTTCATTCTTCTTCGTTTATTATTTCGGTATCAAACATGCTTAAGGTT
The DNA here is from genome assembly GCA_963921215.1 of Scoparia ambigualis. NCBI lineage: Eukaryota > Metazoa > Arthropoda > Insecta > Lepidoptera > Crambidae > Scoparia > Scoparia ambigualis. Next base: position 29,676,480 of record OY992501.1, on the reverse strand, counting down.
ATGACGTAGGTAATTTGCAACTTGCTACAGATGAGCTCGCAACACTGATCTAACGCCGATCACGCCGACAGATCGCACGCGGCTACGCGGCGTATCCGCCACCACAAGCTCGGAGCGCTTCTGACGCGCGGATGCAGCGCTACTTAGAAGCGCTGCAGTCGCGTGACTAAAACGCCTATATGTGAAAGCGCTCTATCTGAGTTAAATGCACCCATCATCTTATGCTTCATCGACTACAGCAAAGCCTTTGACTGCGTCGTGTGGTCGGACCTCTGGAATGTGCTGGGAGAGCTGGGGGTGCGTCAACATCTCGTGGCTTCATCCGTTCGCTGTATCTGGATAACCAAAGCATCGTCAGGGTGGAGAACTGCACATCAGAGCCCTTTAGTTTTGCCAAGGTTGTTAAGCAGGGCTGCATTCTGTCTCCTATTCTCTTCAGTGAATATATTATCAGGCGGGGATGCGTGGGCTGGGAGGGTGTAGTCACAATAGGTGGCACCAGAATAACAAACCTACGTTACGCTGATGACACAACACTTCTGGCTACAAATGAGACCGACATCGCGATTTTCCTGGCCCGAAGAGAGAGTATCAGTCTGCAGTTAGGCCTCAAAATCAACCACGCCAAAACCAAATTAATGGTAGTAGAGAGGTGCTTACAATGCTCTCGACCTGGACACTGTCAGTGACTTTATCTACCTGGGAAAAACATAAATAATACAGGTTCATGTGAAAAAGAAATAAGGAGGCGCATAGGGATGGCCAAAAATGCAATGTCCCAGCTAGAGAAAATATGAACAGACCGATGACGCGGTGGCTGATGTCAATTCCATACATTCATTATTCTATTCTGTATGCAAGCGTTATTGCCACTTTTCTAAGCCTCAGTATTTTTAAGGCAGTAAGTGTATTTTTTGTTAGTGTAAACATCTAAAAGAATTTATCGCTTTCAGGTTACTATCACAATAACGTGAATGCTAACAATGTGGCCGGGCCTAGTGACCAGGGCGAATGCAACGACGCCGCCGGCCCCTACATACCCATATCGGAGTGTAGGACTGGAGCCCCGCGTGTGCAGGTAACATGCAATAAAGCATTACATATATACGTGGGCTTTTCATTTAAAAACAATATAGTAATAATAAATATATATATATAAATGATGATCTGTTACTTTCCTGCGAAAGTTTGCATGTTAACTCGTTGGTGTACCTTGTAATAAATAAAATAAATGAATAAAAATATAACACCTACCATATTATGAAAAGAAAAGACCAGCGCAGTAGCTGCTTAGTACTGCGCTGGTCTTCTCTTTACGTCAGTGTTACTGCCATACAATTCTTACTAGCTGCAAGGATGAGAGGGAATACACACACACTATAAGCGTAACTGCGTTTACCAAAATAACTGTGACATAAAAAAAATGGTTACCATTCAATTATTGGACGTTTTTAGACTATTTGTCAATTTTCATAATTGGACATTAGTCGTGCAAAGGATTCCATTCAATAAGATTACATTACAATCCTTGATTACGATAGCGTTGACATCATGCCTCCACTACACAATCGGCGATGATCGTGTGATCGACTATAATCGGCACGATCACCGTTCAAGCATCCACACATTCGCCTATTCTGTAGTAGTTTGTCGAACGGCAAGCGAACAAGATGGACGTGAAGTGTGTTGCTGCTGCTACCATTTATTAAATTATAGCTTATTAAATTATATTATTAAAGCTTCTTCATTAGACCACCCACTAGCCATTTAAGTGAGCTTTTTTTGTAAATTACGGACGCACGTGTGCAAGTGCAACGCTTCACTGTCCAAAGGCGAATGAATGATCGGCGATTGTGTGGGCACTGCCGCAACCACCCGGCGCGATTTCCTTTGATGCGTGCCCGAAAACCGACAAAGCACAAGTCGCAGGCGATCATAGACGATGATCGGCGAGTACAGCCGAGTATGCTCTCCACACAATCGTGCTCGCCCGTAATCGTCTGTAATTGCTGATTGTGTAGAGGAGCCATTACATTTGACGTACCTGTATGTATTTTAGAAGCAAAAGCAATTTTCGAAGCAACTTTTGTCATGTTGACATTTACCAAACCTGATGCGTACCTATGCAATCCGCATTCTTAGTAAAATATAACAGACCAAACTCAAACTTTTGATTTAAGAAAGATTACGCATTTCGGTTTCTCATAATAATTTTCCAAGTCGAAATTTTTAAAGATCAATAAGCCAATTTCAATGAATCGTTGCATGCTAAAGTAAAATACAGGGATCTAAATAGTTTGTTGAAAATATTAATTTTAAAAAAGGTTCATTTCGCTGAGTTATTGCGATTAAAAGTCCATTATAGAAAGTATAAAATCGCAATAACTCGTTTTTTAGAAATGTTTTTAACAAACTATTTAGATCTCTATATTTTACTTCAGCATGCTTAGTTTCATCAAAATTAGCTTACTGGTTTTTAAAAATTTCAACTTGGAAATTTGTATGGGAAACCGAAATGCGTAAACCCTCTTATGAAATATCGACTTTACCTTACTGTAAAAATAAAAAAAAAATGAGTTAGGCCTAGAATGCTTACGCTTACGCTCACCCCAATTACCTAGCCCAAGATAAGCTTCTATTGAATCTCGTTAATATGGTTAAGCTAGATAACGGATAAATATACATAAACATAGAAAAACACCCAGACCCGAAAACAATTCAGAAAAACAGTTTTCTCTAAATTGACCCGACCGGGAATTGGACCCGGGACCTCAGAGACACGACCAGAGCGACACCAGACCTGGCGCACTAACCACTCGACCACGGAGGACGTCAATGCGATCACTAGGTATGATTTTCAAGGACCATAAGACCGCCGGCGGTCGCGAAACAATAGGTTTTCAATTCAGTTTTACGGTGCTCCAAGGATTAAGAGCGTTGATTGTGCACCTAGTTTTTATGTGATCGAAGGCAACCACTCAGATTTTGGTTTGCTAGTCAGAAAAAAAACGTAAGTAACGTACGTTTATTAAGCGTAGTTCGCACCTGTGCTAGAAATTGAGTTGAGTAGGAATACATTGCTCCGCTAGTTTGATTATTTTAAAATTCATTTAAAATAAGCAAAGTATCGTATATACAGGGTGGAAAAAAGAGACCGTGGTTGGAGGAAAAGTACCATTAATATTAATGATGGCAAATTTTACTGAAATGAAACATTCCTTTAATTTCAAAAATAATTAACTGCATTTAAATTTTTTTAAATAATCGCCTGCTGTAGCCGTGAATCAAACCGGTGAAATGTGAAAAAAACAGCCTGTATTTTATGATACCAACCGAAAGAGTCATTCATAAGGATCATTTTCTTTTAAACAATAGTATCTTAAATTAAATAAAAGTTCACGAAAAAAATTTTTTTTTTTGTAAAGCTTAGGTACTACTAAAGAAAATAGTTCACTTAAGAATTGCTCAAAATTAGACTCATTTTCACGTATGCACAGCGTATTCTTCGACTGCATTCGTTACGTGTCGCCTTTTGTATCGAGTTATGGTGAATATTTAGGTCTTTCTTTAAATTAAGATACTATGTTTCTTAAAAGAAATTGATCCTTATGAATGACTCTTTCGGTTGGTATCATAAAATAAAAGGTGTTTTTTTTTCACATTTCACCGGTTCGATTCCCGTTAAAGCAGGTGATTTTTCAAAAACAAATCAAATGCAGTTTTAATTATTTTTGGTTATTGGCTAATTCTTTGTGCAATTATGTAGTGTTACTCAGATTTGTACTGTTTTTTGAAAAAAAAAATACACTATTGTTTGTGGTTTTCTCATGAATTTCTCAAGAAAATGTAAAAATCCGAGTAACACTAGATATTTGCACAAAGAATTGTCAAAAATTTATTTACAATCATTCTTCATCGAATTTGGTCCTAGTATAGTCTACGACAATTGCTGTAGGTATCAATGATATCGACTTTACAATATTAAGAATGTTATCTATCACAGTTGTGAACAGCTTGAACAGCAGCCGATGGAAAAATAGCCAGCTCCTCAGAGGTCGAAGATTTAGGGTAAAGCGTGATTAGCTTGGCCCTGTCGTCACCTACCATTGAACGAGATAAAGTCCGACTTATATTACCATGTTGTGGAATAAAATTAAAACTATGTGTTGTTGTCTTGTGACTTTTGTTGGTAATCGTACAACGGCTGGCGACCCCATTCAAATGAGCAGTTGTCTGCAGTAACCTTTAAATATAGTCTTATTTCCATCTGGAAACATTTAATCGGGTATTGTTGAGAAACGCACTAATAAACATGACCGACGTCTAGATGAGAGTACATGGCTTGATTTCAATTTTATTATTAGCGCACTGTTGCGTATGCCGATTGGTGCAGCTACCTGCATTATTAAATGTTTTTTTGTGTTAATTATTATTATCGTAATTCACCACACTTCTTTCCACTATGTATCCTAGGCGATGAGTGTTGTTGGCAATTGTTTTCAGTTTGATGATTATTATTATTTTGTTCTCCTAATTGAGGTAGGTATTATTCTTTAATTCTTCGGAAAGATTCTCGAACACTATTACTAGCAAAGAGCTATTTCAAAAGTAGCACATTCCCAGGTTCCAACGTAATATAATAATTCAAACATATCGTTTACTATTTGTTACCTGTAAATGAATTCAATAATTTTCGGTAATAATACAAACAACAAGTAACTATCGAGTTTTTTGTTCGTTTTGTTTTGTTTCTTTATTAAACATAAAACGTTTTGCTATTGGGTAAGTACATCTTTTATTTTAGAAAAGTTATATATTCCATTAAGTCTAAAAACTTTAATATTCGTCTTAGTTTGTGTTTTTGTGTGAACATGAATTAGAACAGTGATATTCAAAAATATGATGGAGAAAAAAAGCACAACCCGAAATCTTGTGAACGCAAGAAGTAAAGTGTAAATCAACGCAATCCAAAGGTACGGCCATTTGAGCTAATATTTTCTAACTTTTTGCAGGGGAATCAAAACCTATAAAGTACTGTGGAACTCGTAAAGGTTGGGGGGCGTTTGTTATTGAATAACAACAACCTTTATTTAGTATACGAGTTCATTTATTGTATACTTTTATATACATTTACAATTACATATTTACAATATAAAAATAACATGGTCAAGTCTACCCATGTTGGCACTTCAGATCGTTCTCCTCAATTCCCGGTTTGACATCTTGTCATTTCAAATTATGTTTTTAATAAATTACTATAAAGTAAAACCAGCCAGCGCCCTAACATGGTATAAACTCTACATTCCTCCCGACCTGGGGAAAAAAAAAAATTTTAAACAAAAAAAATTTTTTTCCAACTTTTTTTTTACATTTCTACCCATTTCTAAACATTTCTAAACATCCTAGCAGAAACGGGAAAAAAAATACATACAAGAATGATTCAACCTAAACCCGACTTGGATTTAGCTATTCGAAGAATTAAACTTCGAAGAACTTGGCACATATAAACCCGTCAAAACTATATACCTATTTCGAATCATCCTCTAAATCACTAACTAATACGACTCATATACATCACCCTTAACCAAAATTACATAACTAACTTTATCAATCTGCATGTTAAAATATTTCATGTTAATGCAGAGAAAAATTCAAACTCTCTAAGGGTGTGATAGTCGTTCTTAAACTTAAGCTTCATAACAAGACTCAAAGCAGATACTATCAACTTATCAATAGGAAAAAATATTCTACACCATTATATTTAAAACTCTCATGAATTCAAGAGGCTCAAGTACAAGGTAAGAAATAGAATCCCCAAAAACATGTCAACTATCCCACGTTATGACTTGATACTCAACAATACAATATTCCCTCATAATCTATAGAATTAGGGAATTATTGATTAAACTTTAAGGCAAAAGATAATCCCTCTATTTCCAATCCATTACTTAGGTAGAACTTCTACTAAGTAATTCCGAATGCTTATGAGAATAGTCACTCTATTCTACACCAGAAATTGCTTATCGTGAGAGAAATTTATTAATTCACTACAAACTACTAAAATAACAAACTATTAATTAACCCTATACTATTATTACACTACTTCTATAAATCAAATAACCTACAACATCATACTCCTCCATACTACTAACTCCTTAACCCTTCATAAACTAATGCTCTAAATACTCAGCCCTTTATCTGCATACTACATACTGCTAACTCCTAAACCTTCACCAACTATGCTATAAATACTCAATCCTTTAACCCTCAGTAATAACAAACCATTTACAAACCAGATACTAACCCTATATCCCATCATTTATGTGTGTGAAACCCAAATCAGGAATCCATGATAAATAGCTTATTGCCTAATCATGTTACACCAAACAATAGAATTAGTCGTCTAGATCTACCAATCTAATTCTACTTAACCCTTACATCTCATTACCTTCCTCTAATATTTACTTTACCAGCATTCAACATTACAAATACGTTAATAAACCTATCTCACGTTTTTTAACAATATTTCCTTTCTAATTATATCAAACTACTACTTCTTATTTGTATTTGGGCCTCTTTTTCAAACATCAATTGCTCCTAAAATACGTTTTTCTCACTTCCCTCGTACATATGAAAACATTAAGACACATATTAGCAAATAACAATGACAACATATAACTTAAAATTAACCTACTAAAGCCTTCCCTTTTAATTTACAAACATACACACAACAATGTCTACAAACACACATCATCGTGACATGAAATGCTTTAGGCGATTTGTATGAAAAACGAACTTTTCAAGCCACCAACATTAGACCTCCTATCGCTCAATGATTCTAAGTATATGCCATTGATAAAGACGTGCCAGTTTCGTACATCTGCCAGTAACTCGCCTTGGAACATAATTAAACTAAATCATTGACGTTAAAGAATACCGGTCTAACTGTTACGTAGTGCCTTCGTAAATAATCTATCATACAACCTACCTGTTCTATCGAATTTTCGTTTTAGGATAACCCGTTCCTAAATCTACATTAGTTACAAAACGTTTTTCCTCCACCGGCAAGGAAAATTCACCACTATTTGGTGCCTTCAAGAAATATACGTAATCATTGTTACGCAATTTCTGAAAATCAATAAAGTCAACAATTGATTGATGCCTGTCACTTGTTGACACATCAATGTTTTTCTTTTCCGCGCCCGGCTCGAAACTTTCTAAAACAATTGCCTGATATAGAACATTCGATGACCTATCTGACTTTTGTTCTAACTTCAAACTTTCTAAACCAATTGTTTGACATGGAACATTCGATGACTTACCTAACTTTTGTCTAACAAGCGAACTCGATTTTTCCGAATCCTGTCTTGCAACAATAGCGGCTTTACCTATTTCGCTCGACACATTTGGCTGAACTAAATGAATATCTCCTAACTTTTGTCTAACAATCGAACTCGATCTTTGCGAATCCTGTCTTGCAACAAAAGCGGATTCATCTTTTTGGCTCAACACATTTTGCTGAACAGAATGAATATTTCCTAACTTTTGTCTAACAATCGAACATCTTTCAGAGTCCTGTCTTGCAACAAAAGCGGATTCATCTTTTTGGCCCAACACATTTGGTTGAACAAAATGAATTTTTCCTTGGGAAAAAAACACACAATTGTTATAAAAATCAATACACATTTTATTCGTTATTAAGAAATCCTGACCTAATACTACACTACATTTTAAGTCAGTTATAATCATAAATTCTTGTTTAAATAAAAAATCGCTCAAAGAAAACATTACATCGCATTTTCCAACTACTTTTAACCTACTACCATTACTCGCACTAATACATCTATTTTCTATATCTCTACATTTTATTCCTATCTCATCCGCGGCAGCTTGACTGATGCAGGAAACCGTGGCACCTGTGTCTACAAGAGCTACACAATTTACCTCATTTGTAGAAAATACTAATAATGGCAATAACGCAGAAGAAGGTCTAACCTGTTGACTAGCTTCATCCATCGCTTGCAATTTCACGTCAGATGTGTGCGCTTGCAAAAGACCAGACGACATCTTAAAAACATCACCGTCGCGACAATTGACCTTCTTTATTGTCGGCGCGGTGGAAAACCCGGCTGCGACTGCGTTTTCCTAAAATTAGAACGTAAATTATAGCTATTTGAAGGTGCAGGTCCTGGTACAACGCGGCATTCATCTTGCACTTTCGTCGTCATTGGCGGACCAAATGGATTGGGCGTACTACGATCACCTCCCCCATCAACAAACTTGTGAACGAACGCAGCAGGATTCTGCGCTAAGTTCATCTGCTCTTCGCGTGCTTGTGGATACACCTTCTCCAATTGTAAAATAACCTCCCTGAGGTCTCTTTTACACGCATAGTGAGAATATGCTACTTTATTCTTGAAGTAAGGCTTTAATCCCTTCAAAAATTGCGTAATGAATGTTGCTTCATTGGTTATGTTTGCTTTGCTAACCAACTCCGATAAATTATAAAAATGCTCGCTCAGGCCTTTCTGGTCTTGTTTCGCACTATAAAACAATTCGGAGTAATCACACACTTCAAATTCTTCCCTCAATTTATCCACCACTTCTTCAAAGCTTTTACATGAAGCTTTTATTGATCGAAAGTAGAAAAGTGCTGATCCTCTTAAAAATGCTGGCAACAACAACAATAGTTCCTCAGAGCTAGTGCACTTCTTATATACTGCTACTGCTTGGAACTGCTCCAGAAACTCTTCCACCGACTCATCAAAATGACCCGTAAAACAAGTGACTACGCAATCCATTTTGCTTTAAAAAATCCTTTTCTTTCAGGTATAGGTTATCTTAATTTCTTTTCTATTCTTCATTCTTCAACACTTAGCTTTTTCACCATTCTTTTCAGTGCTTTCGTGCCACCTGAAAAACGGAAACTTTTCGCGCACGGTCGGCTTTTGGCGCCTCCACCATTGTGGAACTCGTAAAGGTTGGGGGGCGTTTGTTATTGAATAACAACAACCTTTATTTAGTATACGAGTTCATTTATTGTATACTTTTATATACATTTACAATTACATATTTACAATATAAAAATAACATGGTCAAGTCTACCCATGTTGGCACTTCAGATCGTTCTCCTCAATTCCCGGTTTGACATCTTGTCATTTCAAATTATGTTTTTAATAAATTACTATAAAGTAAAACCAGCCAGCGCCCTAACATGGTATAAACTCTACAGTACTTTCCATGGACGTAGAATCATAAAAATCTTTAAAATGTTGTTCTTTTATAAAACAAATCTATTTTAAAAATAACAAAACCGTTAAAACGAGAAATATCTTGGAAACTCGATCACCGAGATGAACAAACTATTTACATACAAGTTTTAAACTTCGAAGTAAACCCTCTTAAATAAATAAGCAAAAAACACTCGGATAACTTCATATAATTATCGTGCTAAACCTTATAAATAAATAATTAAAATAAAAAAATTCTTGTATTTTATACGCAACTATTATTAAAGATAATATATTATTAAAGATTTTGTTATTGTTTAAAATACATTTCATAGCTTCTTCGTACCTGTTATTTTCCTCATAGAGGTACTTCCAATAATGCGTTCCCCTATACTAAGTATATTTTTAAATCTTGTTACTACTAGAAGCATACCTCTAAATTGTAATAGGTCACGTCATGTCCGAAACAGAGGTAGCTTCATTACAACTTGAACAAAACCGCTGCCAAGAGTTAGCCTTTTTTATGAGACGTTGAGATTCATCGACTTTATTTTGTAACCTAACCAAGTTTTCAGGAGTCGGATTCTTCCTAAATTGTTTTAATGCTAACCTACGCTTAGCAACAGCTTGAGATAGAAACGGATTCCATTCCAGTATTCTTTTGCCTTAAATTTCGTTTCGGGATCAGTGAATTTTTTTGTAAGGAATTTCATTATTGGCAGATATTATTATTTGGTCATGAAAGTAATTGTACATCTCTTGAACATTATTGTTAACATTTACTGAATTAAACTTGAACTTCATTTTTGTATGATATCCAGTTCGCTAATATAAATTTCTATTTTTAGTAAAGTTCTGTGGTCATGAGTAATTTGTATTAAGTATATTTTATTATGAGGTGGTCGCTACCCAAATTTTCATTAGTAGTGTGCCAGTCAAATTCTGTAGCAATATCTGAAGTGGTGCAAGTAATATCAGATGAAGACTGAGTCAAAACGTTATTAGTTAATCTTACTCTTGTCGGTTGTCCGTAGTTAAGCGAAATAATACCACCGAAAGAATACCACCGAAAGCTGAGTCGAAAATCTGATTTTCCCTCATGTCTGTTTTATACGACCAATTCGTGTGGTGGGCGTTATGATCACCTGTAATTATAGACTTCTTTGTAAATCTTTAAAATATCTCGTCCCAACTTGAGGCTGACGTACGTGATGACGGACAATAATATTATCTGCATTATGTACTCTATGCTTTTACAATTCAATAATTAATAATATTAAAATTAGTTTACGCTCATACCAATTATCTAGACCAAGTTGAGTTCTTTTGAAACTCGTTAATATGGTAAGACAACGGATAAATATACATAAACATAGAAAAAACACCCAGATCCGAAATCAATTTAGAAAAACAGTTTTTCTCTAAATTGATCCGACCGGGAATTGAACCCGGGAACCTAGAGATGGCGCGACGCCAGACTCGGCGTGCTAACCACTCGACCACGGAGGTCGTCGAATTGAACACTATACCTGTATTTGTAAGAGGGACAGGGTACGCGCGAGATTTAGTCTTATTTTTTTTGACAGTTTTTTGACAGAATCGAGCATATACTATGCGATATTTTGCGATAACAATACATAAGATGAAGCACAGAACCGAAATAACCAAACTTGTTCATACTAAAGTAGTCTGTAAGTCTATGAAAACGCGGTACAAAGTCAAGTGTGTTTTTGTAGGTGCGGTCGCATGAGACCGCTTGGTGTTTGAGGGGTTGAATTATGATAGCCACACCACCATAAGCATCAAATCTATCTTTTCTAAATATATTATATCCACTCAAATTTAGTGATGTGTCGTCTAACCAAGTCTTATTAACTAACGGAATGTGTATATTTTCTTGCATTCAAATTGCACTAAAACTGCTCAATTTTGGTCTTAAACTTAGCGAGTTCCATTGAATTATATTAATAGCCGAATTTACTGTAAGTATCGTTGTTATTATCCATTAAATATGCTAAAAAAGAAATCTATTTTCTACTCCCTGTGATACTTACAACTCATAAAACAATTTTTTTAAATCAATTTTCCTGTATCTTTTATTTTTACTAGGTACTCGTAGTATGTTTATTAGTTTCTTTTTAATTATTACCAGTGTTTCCTCAGTTTCAATGCAAGTAATGTATTATTCGTTTTTCTTCTGTTTTTTTTTATTTGTGTTAATTTCTTATTATGTGTTTAATTTTCGTCTGTTCATTATCTGAGGTGCTCAAAAAAGTTGGTTCTGCATGTATAATAACTTTGGTCGCGGTCACACTACTTTCTTGGTCCCCGCAATTGAGGTGTCATTTTGCTGTTACATGAGTCAATGAGTACATGAGTCAATGTTGGTGTCAAATCTATTTTTGTCAGGACGTTTTTGTACTTGTGTATTTTGATGTAAATATATTTGAAGATTTGGTTTATATGTAGCATTTTGCACACACATCAATTTGCGTATGTATTTTTCTTTCAAGAATAGGGAGCAGGATCTTTGCAGTTAAGGCATTTAATATGTTTTATTTTGCAATTTTCATGATTTTCTTCACATTTGGGGCATTTTATTATATGTCCGAATCTCCAGTACCTATCCCGAACACTGTGTGACCGGAAACACATATAGTTCCACCTTGATTCTGCATCCATAAGCAAAAACGTAAAAAGCTAGTGAAGGGCTGTTGAAGACCACTGTTTCACTCTCGATCCAGTTTCCTTCATTTAGACGTTTCAATCTGGTTATAGATATGATTTTTTCAGAACACTCCAAACTATCGATTATCTCTTGATCCTCCATTCCTAATATCTTCTAAAGTGCCATAGGATTTGTCAAATTCTAACGTCAACTGACATCTATAACCTAGTTCTAAAGGAGATCATTCAGGCTCCATACATTTTTGGGCATTTTCTGAAAGTGCCGGCTAACAAGAAAAAAATAGTACGTATTGTTAGAACTAGCCATTTGAAGTAATAGTTAATATGGCACCTAAGTTGTAGGATCGCTCTGAGCCAAGTTATACAAGTTCGATGATTCATAATTTTCATACATTTATTGATTTCTGAAAGTGCTGGAACTGGAAAACATAAAATAATGATAGATATTGCTAGAACTAATGATCTAAAGCAATTGTCATTGCAGCGCAAAAGCTGTGGGGTCATCATCTGATCCGTTCATACAAAAAAAAATTAGGAATCAAAAAATGTATGAAAATGATGAATCTTCGAACTTGTATAACTTGGCTCGGAGCAATCCTGCAACTTTTGTTCCATATTAACTATTTCTCCAAATGGCTAGTTCTAACAATACGTACCATTTTTTTTTGTTGGCTGCCCAAGTAACAAAATGTGGTCTTGTAGTGGTTCCGGAGCCAGATCTATAACAGGCTAGTAAAAGTTTATAACCACGGAAAAGGGCCCATTTTATACGCGTACTTTTGCTAATAAAACACTCATAGTAGACTTAGCGAGCACCACTTAGACCAATAATACACTTATAATTAGACTCCGGAGAACCATTTTGCTCCCGCAAAGCTCACTATGAGCATTTAATAGAACCAGGCAGACTTGTAACGTACTCCGCACTTCTATTACTAGCTACTTCAAACATTTGTGAATTGATGTTTTGTTGTGCAGTTGTGGAGAAAAATAAAAAAATAGAAGTAACTTTATCTATTTTATATAAAATGTATTAAAAAGTATTTTGCACGTAATATTATACGTGCATACATGTTTGCACGGCAAACGCCTAGGTATGTATTTTCCATTTGCGCGACTTATGTCTAAAAATTAAAAAGTCCATCGTTTCAAAATAGTAAAATCAGTTATTTGACCAGCCATAAAAATGTCCAACTCTTGAAACGACTGACCATATACATGACCAGCTATAATGACGTCCAACCAAAAAAATGTCCAACTATAGAAACAACCCAGATACATGACCAGCTATAATAACGTCCAGCCATAAAAATGTCCAACTATAGAAACAACCAACCTTAGACATGACCAACTATAATATCGTACAGCCTTAAAAATGGCCAATTGTACTTGTACTATTTCTATAGATCCGAATCTACTTTCGTTAAATATCAAAACTATTTAGAATGACACTGATGATAGCTAGATACTGGTCACTTGTATGAAGTATTGCTTGGTTTTATTGAATATTAAGAATAGCATTCGATCAGAAATATGCGGTAATTTTTTGGTTAGGGCAACCTTGCATTTTTATGATTGGTTATTTTTATCATTTTAACATGCGTTTGTACATTTGTCTATTTGGACAATTTTATCATTCGACATTTCTAGGGTAGGGCAATATTATTACTGGTCATTTTTAAGTTTGGACAATTTTATTAGGACATTTTTATAGTTGGACTATATTAATTCTGGTAATTTTTATATTTGGGCAATATTATTATTGGACATGTGTATGGTTGGATAATTTTATCACATGGACATGCCTTTGGACATTCGTATTTTTGGACGTTTTTCTTATTAGACATAAGTCGCGCAAAGGGTATTTTCGGTGAAGTATATTGTGTTTTACATCTCAATTTTTGTTCGCCTTTTGAACACGGCGTATTTATTAAGTTGTGTTTAAAAATAATATTAGTCCCAACAGCATTGTTGCACCATATTGTGACGAGGGTTCCGCATACAAATGTCTTTTGCTTAATTTTAATAACTAAGAGTTTATTAATTTTATGTTTTAGATATGACTTTGATCGAACTATCATGGTCATATTTCCATTTGTTTATATCCAATTTTGTAATAATTTAATAAAAACTCAATGACTCAAAAGAAATAAAAATGGCCGTGAAGATGCGAGAAATATTAAAAGCAATTGTCTTCTTAAATGGACTTCACGAAGACATCTTTGGACACTAATAGTTTTACAAGAAACCTTTATATAGAAATAAAGACTATAACAGTATTCGAAAGTCCACAATAATACCAAGTACACTTACTCTTAGAAGAAACCACTGTAGAACTAATTCACTTTTAATTGGCACATAAAGTTGACTTATACACTCCTCTAAGGTCACGTAACAAGTGCAAATGGTTCTAAGTCTATAAATTACTATTACTGGCGTATGACACTTATAACGGATTTATAATTACTTCTTGTAGGCGATTATAAGTGTAACTTACTGGAGCAAGTTTTCTCAAGTGTATTTACACCTATGCAACACTTTTATAGGCCATCTTAGCCTTTACTGCGCCTATAATTTCGTTCTATACACAACTATAAGTCAACTTATAAGAACATGTGTACTATAAACCCAAACGAACTCCGTGTAACCTGTTATAAGCTTGGTGGTAAAACCTGGAACCACTAAAAGAGAGGTACTAGTGCTGTAAGCCTGTAAACTGTGCACTACAGGAGAACTTTGTTACTTGGGCGGCACTTTCATAAAAGGCCCAAAAAAATGATGTCCTTTCGAACTATTTATTAATTTCTCAGCATGGAATTTGTTTTCCAAACGAATTATTACCTTATACGGGCTTTTATATTTAATACTCAACACCTTTTCAATATGTTCAGATTTTAACAGCTTGGTTGCATTGACGTGACATTCACTTCAATTTACCCTTCACTATGTGTATTTCCATTTTCTAACAATGTGAAATTCTGATTATTAGTAGAATTGCTCCTAATCAAACGCTTTGGCTTTCTTCTTATTACCGTACTAAAACCATCTTCGTTGCTTTCTTCACTTTCCTAACGCGGCCTCTTCCCTCTGTTTTTTTCGAATCTCTCGATACCTAAATTATCCCACTCTTACATACCTGAAAGTTCTTTCTCGCACTGTTGTAACACTCCTGTATCACTTTTCTCACTCGTATTCGATATAGTATCAATTTCGTTTAAATTATTGTCATCCATAAGGAGACGATTATACAATAACAGCGTGGCAATGTGTGCTCACTACACTCCAGCGCTGCGCGCGCGACTGGATTCAAAATAATATATAATAATATGCTGATATGCAGTACCTCACGTTTTGTTGCTGTCAGAACAATCTGAAAATCTTTTTTTTTTTTTTTTACGTGTAACGGGTAAGCGCTTGGCCTTCATCTCACCTGATGGTAAGTGACGATAAGGCCGAAGGTGGAAGCGCGCTTCACCCGGAATCCTCAACCACTGAGGAACTGGCTATCTTAACTCTAACTGTCGGAACACAACTATGCTATAAACATCGTTGTTATGGCGACAGACTTGGATAAGATGGTGGTAGCTAGCCAGGCGGGCTTAACAGCCCTACCACCAACCAAACCGAGCACACAAAGATGTACCCCCCGCTGGGAATCGAACCCGGGACCTCTGGGTCTGAAACCGGTGGCTTAGCCACTAGACCACGGAGGCGGTTAAATCGAATAAAAACGTCAAACACCGGTGCACTAAAGTATTCGTCTCGATATTGTATTCTGCAACAGTCTTTCAAAATCATGCACATAATGTGTGGCTTATGAATGTTGTTTTTTTATTTTAGGGCGCGCAACGTGCATTCACATTCGACCCCAGGAACATAGTTACCAGTACCAGGAACCCTTCGGCGTCCGAGCATCGGGGCCACTACCACCACACCATGCAGGCCAGGCAGCCCCAGATAAGGGTTAGCAACCCTGACTCCGAGAACGACTCCACAATGAGCGAAGAGGATGGAACGTCACTGAATACTAGTCAAACAAACATTCGTACGTAATTTTTATAAATGTTTTTTTTTACCTGTGTGGTGGCGTGGCGTCTCATTAACAGGATACCACCAACCCAGATCTACCCTTGGGTGTCTAAAAGGCGACTAACGGACTAAAGACTGCACATAGCATACATCCAATAGCGAAGAGCGGCGATGAGCTCACCACCTGTCACGCTGAGCATATGTGCAGTTGTCATTTGGTGAAACGTGAACTGGCAGTGGACTGCTTTTGCGGTCCTCATTGTCTTGTTCCGGACTAACACTAAGGCCGGTTACAGTGCTTGACCGACTGTCGGCGTCGGTGCGTACGTCTCGGTCGCGTTTGTATATAAAAATTCATAAATCGTTACAGTTCTCGACTGACCGTACGCACGCGTATAAATTGCTACGCACGGCGTACGAGGGCCGTCGTCGGTCGAGCGCGTGCGCACTGCGCATGCGTGCCGTGTCGGTCGACCGACGCGCTATGGAAACAAATGAACGCGTTCAGTGCAGTACTGCTCGTGATCCTATAGCAGTAGTACAAATAATGAAAAAAAACCTTTTCTTTTTACATTTTACCTTATCATTTTATCTTAACTTTTCTTTAAGAAAATTATAATTATTGTCTCATAGTGCGCGCCCTATCGCGGTTATCAAAGCGCATGCGAGTGACCGCTATTATTCACCCTGTGCACCAATGACAGCGCGCCACGCTTTGACCGTGAGGCTGAGTGCACGCACCTAGAACTATAGGATATAAAAAGCAGGCAAAAATTTGTAATTAAAAAAAGAAAACATTCATTATTTAATACGTCAAGTATGTTATTATTACTTTTTTTTTACCACATATTTACTTTTGACGGGGGGTCCAAAATTAATCCTGTAATTATATTTATGCACTAATAAGCTTCTTATCTAATTTTAACATTCTGAACATTAAACTAGGATAAGAAAACAAATGGTTACACTTTGAGAAATATTTAGAGTATTAGTAAAAGTTATAAGTTGCTCCCCCCCCCCCCATCCTCCTTCCTTGCTCAATTATGCATCCTTCTGTTTTTTTTCATAATCATAAACTTTCAGGTGAGTACCAGGTGACGAAGTCGTTCACGAAGCTGTCCGTCAGCCCCCAAACCCCAAACAATGACCAGCCCGAAAACGGTTCGTATACCTTTCGTAGTATTTATTTAGCATATAAATCTTCGATCATATAAACTAAAGATACATTGCTGCTTGATGATTGAAATACAAAGTGCGTTGTTTTTCAATCAAAATTTAGAACTTTACTCTCCAAATCTAGCCAGCCTAGTTCCAAAGTGACGTAACTCCAATAATATTTTAAAAAAATTGTGCTTTAGTCTTTAAAGTTTGAGGTTATCTTTATAATAAATATTTATTTATATTCTCGTTTCATTTCTGATGTTGATCTATGGATATGTATGTATTTACGCGGGGACATTATTTGAGTTTGATTTTGTATCAGACCGTGCATCCATTATCTATATGATCGAATATATAAACGTATTAATTCTGATCTGCAAACTTTGTTAAGTTTGCAGTTGACTATTTAAACTTAATACGCTGTAAAACTGTGTTAACCGTGTCGGTAGCGGTAAAAGAATACTACCACCCCCTATCTTTCCGTGAGAGTCTTAGAAGGCGACTGAGGGATCAACCCACAGGATGGGCAGCAGCATCCTCTGAGATTACCACCGTCATACTGCGATCGCCAACCCGCCTGTCATGCGTGGCGATTATGGCAACTTTCGAACGACAGCACATAACTTCGACTCCTAGTCCCCGGCGGCCCGGGGATCTCCGGCAGAGAACTGGCTACCGCCAACAAAGAACTTTGGCCCTGGCAACCTACAACACGCGTACACTGCGGACCGACGAGAAGGTTTGCGAACTGGAGCATGAATTGAGTAAGATACGGTGGGGCATTGTGGGATTATTTGAAGTCCGAAGGGAGGGAGAGGACTCGATAATCTTGAAGTCTAGTAACTTGCTCTATTTCCGGGAGGGCGAACAACTGTCCCAGGGTGGTGTGTCGGGCTTATCGTCCACAGCTCTCTCGTGAACAACGTCATCAAGACCGGAAGTGTGTCGTCGAGGGTAGCGTACCTCATACTCAGAATAACCAAACGGTATTCGTTGAAGGCTATACAGGTATACGCTCCGACTACGGCACACCCCGACGATGAGGTGGAGGCTACGTATGAAGACATCTCTTGAGCCATACAAGTCTCCAAAACTCATTACACCGTTGTCATGGGAGACTTTAACGCAAACTGGGCAAACGAAGCGGCGATGAGCTGTAAGTGGGACGATTTGGAGTTGAAATTCGGAATCACCGGAGCGAACTGCTGGCGGACTTTCTAAGGGAGGAGCTCTTCATGTTGAACTCCTTTTTTAGGAAATCTGAACACCGCAAGTGGACCTGGCTAAGTCCCGATGGTGCAACAAAAAACGACATTGACTTTATCATGTCGACGAGGAAGCAAATATTCAATGATGTCTATGTGATCAACGCGTTTAAAGCTGGCAGTGATCACTGGTTGGTAAGAGGCACATTGAACATCAATATCAATCTGGAAAGACGTCGATTGATTGTCTACGCTCCGTCCTGCACTCATCCAAATCTAAAACCTTCCAGCTCGAACTGCAAAATCGCTTCGAAAGCCTGAAGGATTGCATAGACGTGGACGATTACAACAATAGGTTTGTGAAAACTCCATGCGGTTGGGTCTAAGTTCTTCAAAACCCACCGTACAAACATAGTAGAATAAAACAACTACGGTGACCCCCGAGCGAGCAACAGCAAGGCATCGGATGCTGACGGAATTACGGCTAAGCTTCTGAAAGCAGGCGGAAGACCGGTACTCGCAGCTCTTCAGAAACTGTTTAATTTCGTCATACTCGGAGGTAGAACGCCAGAAGCGTGGCATGAAAGTGTGATTGTGTTATACTTTAAGAAGGGCAACAAGACCCTGCTGAGGAACTACAGACCCATATCACTTCTATGTCAATTTTATAATCTGTTCTCGAGAGTTATAACTAATCATCTCGTACGCAGGTTTGATGATTTCCAGCCAATCGAACAAGCCGGATTCCGTAAAGGCTTCAGCACCATAGACCACACACACACGCTGCAGCAGTTTACACAGAAGACCGAAGAGTATAACCGGCCACTTTGCTTAGCGTTTGTGGCCTATGAGAAAGCCTTTGATTCGATCGAAACATGAGCCGTGCTACAGTCTCCAGCAGTAGTGCCAAATTGACTACCGGTACATCGAAGTGTTGAAGTGTTTGTACGAAAACACCACTGACAGTTTGCCTTCACGACCAGAGCTCGAAGCCAGTCTGGCTGCACCGTGGAGTGAGACAAGGAGACGTCATATCTCCGAAGCTCTTCACTGCTGCACTGAAGGACGTGTTAAGACTGGAGAGGACTCAGCATCAATATCAACGGCGTGTACATCAGTCACCTTCGATCTGCCGACGATATAATAGTCATGGCTTCTCAGCCATGTACTCAGCTCAGCCGAGGTACTCCAGGGTCTCCCCTGGAGTACCTCGGCACAATGCTCGGTGATCTCAACAGTCTCTCAACAAGTGGGCCTAAAATGAACGTGGAGAAGACGAAAATCATGTTTAACTTACGTGTCGTACCCACTCCTCTGAAGGTTGGAGACTCTGCTCTTGATGTTGTTGACGAATACCTGGGACCAACGGTCCAGTTAGGTACGTCCAACTTTAAGAAAGAGGTCAATCGTCGAATCCAGCTCGGCTGGGCAGCGTTCGGTAAGTAACGAAATATCTTCTCGTCCGAAATACCGCAGTGTCTCAAGACGAAAGTCTTCGACCAGTGTGTATTGCCAGTGATGACATACGGTACAGAAACGTGGTCGCTCACTAAGGGTCTAATAGGCAGGCTCAAAGTCACGCAAAGAGCAATGGAGTGGGCTATGCTCGGGGTTTTTCTACGTGATCGAATCAGAAATGAGGAGATTCGTAGAAGAACTGAAGTAACCGTCATAACCCAAAGAGTCGCCAAGCTCAGTGGCAATGGGCAGGGCACATGGCCCGTGGAACCGATGGCCGTTGGGGCAGAACGGTTCTCAAGTGGCGACCGCGCACCGAAAGACGCAGTGTGGGCAGGCCTCCAACAAGGTGGTCCGACGATCTGGTAAAGATACGGGTACAGACAAGCGGGTAGCCGCTGGATGCGAGCAGCACAAGACCACAAGACTGGTCGTGGTGGAGATCCTTGGGGGAGGCCTTTGTCCAGCAGTGGACGTCCTCTGGCTGATGATGATGACGCTGTAAAAGAAAGGGATATAATGCCTTGCTGCATTTCTTGACGGTTCGTCTCAGTACGCCTACGATACGTACGATAACCCTGAATTTTGAACGTTAAACTGGCCAACTTTATCTTACCTTAACCGGTCAATGGGGAGAAAAACCTGCCTATTTATCATTATACGCAAGAGATTGTACCTAGGCCGCTACGCCATTCCTCATCTGTTTTATCGTCGGTGTATAAACGTCCAAATATTGGACACAGGCATTCCCATAACTGCACAGATTGGGCCATAACCCACCACACTGGCCCAATCGGATTACTAACACAGAAATTTTATTTACAGGGCCACCCGTCCCTCCTCGTCCACCGAAAACTTTGTCCAGGAACAGAGAGTCGCAAAGAGACAGAGACCCACAGAGGCCTAAGGTTGTTGCGGTTGAGCCACCGGACACTCCAGATCCTGTAAGTATGTCTACATCACTAGATCACACCTGCAAAGCACCAACCACCAGTTTAATTCATACCTAATTTTATTGTATCCTGTCAGGTGAAACCGTGTCGCGTGGCGGTGAAAGAATACTACCACCCGTCTCATCCCTTGGGTGTCGTAAAAGGCGGCTAACGGACTAAACGCTGCACATACATCTAACAGCATAGAGCCTCGAAGGCCTAAAAACCTGTCACGCACGCTCACACATGTGCAGGTGAAAAGTCGCTCCACCGTCGGCCACTTCTTAATCCTACGGATAAGAATGTGGCCAAGAGCAAGCCCATTTATTATTTAAAAAAGAAGTTGACTATGGTAGTGGACTGCTTTTGCTGTCCTCATTGCTTAGTCTCTGACTAACCCTTCGGGGATAACAGTCGTGTTTATATGTATGTATGTCAAGTGAACAGGTCTCAACTTTTAAAAGGTACATTATAATCATGACATGAACCCTGTTACGGAACTACGATAGTACTTAATTTTATAAAATAAAGAAAATGTTTTTTCTTAATATCATAATATAAGATAGCCAGTTCCACAGTGTTGAGGATTCCGGGTGAAGCGCGCTTCCGCTTTCGGCCTTATTGTTACTTACCATCAGGAGCGATAAGGGCTGGACCAGAAGAGAAAAGACAAAGAAGAAATGAGCTGTGGGGTGACTTCTCATTAAAAGAGTACTACCGACTCATCTCTTTCCATGGGTATCGTAAAAGGCGACTAACGGACTAAAGATTGTACATACATCCTACAGCAAATAGCGGGGATGTTCTAACCACCTGTCACGCTGAGCACATGTGCAGTTATTAATTGGTAAAAGTGGACTGTGGCAGAGGAGTGGTTTAGCGGTCCTCATTGCCTAGTCTCTGCCTAACCCTTCGGGCATAATAGGCGTGATTGTACGTATGTATGTACTTAAATGTAGAAAAAAAATACCAACATTCCCAGCTCTACAGCTAACCACCACCATTGACCTCTAGAAGATATAGATAAGAACGTTCATACAAACCGTTTGTTCAAATTCTGGAAAGAGAGACCTAAAATTCGCTGCAGCCGTTGCAGCGCTTAAACATTTATGTCGTCTAATCAACAGACTGACATCGCAGCGCCAGATATGCCGATCGGTCGAAGACAACGTAGTTTGTATCTAGATGGTGTCGATGATTGTAGAAGCCGTGGCACAGAAATTAAAAATATCTTTTCTATATAACGATATAACTACCTAATAATGACTTCGCCTCTTTACAAGAATAACGTGACATCTCATCAAATCGTTTTTGATGAGATGTCACGTTATTCTTGTAAAGATGCGACTTGAATAACAATTAATTTCACTTACTTGACAGCTGAATTGTAGTAAACGTCTAAGTGTACACTTTAATGAGAAATAAAGAATTATTTTCGCCGCTCCGCACGGGCCTAAGCCGTGTGAATGTCGAAGCCACACTAAAGCAAGGTGCCGAGTCGACTCCGCAGATGAGTCTAACATAATGCGTGTTCGGAACGCCCTATCTAGTGTAACGTATACATCGCTGACCACCACCCCAATTGTTGGCACAGTCTCACGGGCTCCGTCTGTCCCGCCGCAAGTCGCACGCCGGCCCGACCGCGTCCTCCGTGAGACCGGAGCCCGCCCCCGTCATGATATCAGATGATGACGACGAAGATGACGAGGAGGAGGGAGGGTACGCCATCCCCAATCTACCGGTAAGTGTCGCCATTAAACCCCACAAACCCCAAGCGGTCGCATGAGACCGCACCTACAAAACACACTTGACTTTGTACCGTGTTTTCATAGACTTACAGACTACTTTAGTATGAACAAGGTCGATTATTTCGGTTCTGTGGTACATTTTATGCATCGTGAACGCAAAATATCGCATAAACTATGCTTCTGTCAAATTCGACGTTGATAGTTGCACCAATTTCTGTGTCTGAAAATTTCCACGAGTGAGTGATAACGGCCGAAGTTTATAACAAAAGATAGATTATATTAACCGTGTCGCGTAGCGGTAAAAGAATACTACCCTCTCTTCGCTTGGGTGTCGTAAGAGGCGACTAACGGACTAAAGACTGCACATAAATCCAATAGCATGGAGCGGCGATAGGTCCACCACCTGACACGCTAAACATATGTGCAGTCGCTACCCAACTAGCAAAGAGATCGTATAAGCAATTACTGTCACGACTTTGGATCGAAAAACACTCTTATGAAAGATCCTGTTATTTCAAAAAGCCGTTTAAAAGCAGTTTTCTCGATTTATTAGCATTCAACGCTTTTTGGCTCTATAAACATGTCGAGTAAACGTAGACTCAACGAATTCGTATCGCATTTACACGATAATAGTAGGTATAAAGATTCTCTCGATCGCCTTCATTTCACTAAGTCTTATGACAGCTCTTTGAGAGCAACTGAACTCCTCGTCAAAGTAGCTTTCATAGCACTATCTTTCGACATTTGATTATTACAGCATTATTGTAGAGTAAAAGCTGTTCATTCAACAAAATAGCATCTCACTTACTATAACAGCTTTTAATGTCATAATGATAGCATTCTAAAAGGCTTTCATTCGACTTTACTATTGAAGTTGAGAAAACGCTTTAAAATGACCTATTACAGCTCCAAAGATGTTCTAAACATTAATTGAGAGCAATCATACAGCGTGATAGTGGTATGAAAGTATGATAGTGGTATTACAGTTCAATAAAAGCTTTAACAGCACTGTTAACGCCATTTTGTTGTACCACTGTACAACAACTACCGTATTTGCTTTTATTTTACACAATATGAACTATAATCGGTGGAAAAAACTTACAAGAAGAGGAAAGTGAATAAAATATATACACGGTTGAAACAATCAACTACGGGTGAAGAGCGATCAAAGAATATTAGTGCGGGTTCTGTAGAAAATATTCACACTTCTACTGATATTGAAATTGATTTTAGTGTGTTCTCGTTCCGAAAATATCTCCGCTGATCAAGGCTCGGGTACTGATAGTTATTTTGAATGTAGTGATAATGACAATGTAAGATCAGTTTAAAGTCCGAAGACGATGAAAATTCAAATGATGAACTTGCAAATTCAATGAAACTATTAATTTACAACAGATTTTTTTAAAGCTAATTGGATGACAGACAGTTTTTTCATTTGATTTTCTGCTTGTTTCGTCGACGTATTATCTCTACTATACTATTTTATGTAAAAAAAATAAAAGTTATCAAATATTTTATTTTTATGTATAAATACACATTTTATTCCTCTGGAGTTTGGATAAATTACAGTATTTTGTTTTAATAGTAATGGTTTACCAGTTTACGCTAAGGAACCCTAAACTAACGGGTCGGGCGCTGATTCCCTAAATCGCAATTTGTCTGATTAGCTAATTTACTAACTTCTCACTTCGTACACATCGCAAATCGTCTTAGTCGCAAAATGTCTAAATTTTAAAATAAGTATGAATCGGCTCGGTTCGGGCGTGGATTACCCAAAACCTATTTTCTGAATTATATTTGACTCATATTTCGACTTTTTCCAGTAAAATTATGAAACCTCTTTTAAACAAGCTTTTGTGTAAATGCGCTAAAAAGAAAAAAAATAAACTTTTACTATCATCTTATAACGTCGTTACACCATTTATACAATATAAAAGGTTGTCGCGAGATTATGTATGTACTCGAATTTAACTATACTTACTTAGACTGAAAATTTTAATCAATCACATCAAGTTATTTAATTTACTTTTTCATTTACACAAGTAATATACCTTTTATGAAGGTAATTTAGTTTTATGACTTTGCAAAATTAAATCGTTAATAATACGCAAAAAGAACAAAACTTATACAAACTCAAGTAAGTCACAATCAAGATATAGTTGCCGCCCTTTCTGCAGAGTGGTTTGCAAATCATCTGTATCATAGGTGCAAGTGGTGCAACCCGAATGTATATAAAGGATTTATTTAATTATTTCTAATTACAACCGTAAAAACACGAATTACAGTAAATATTAATGATACACAAAATAAGAATACAAAAAAAAGAAAAGCTAAAATACAAAAACAAAGGAAGATAGAGACGGAATCAGTTTTCATTCATGTTTTAATTTAGTCCACGTTTCGTAATACCAAGGAGGGTTTAAAAGCAGGTTTTTTTTCGTTTATCCGATATTTTTGTGTGTGCTCTGTTATTTTTGCAATCCCGTTAATAACTACTTCAATGTAAGTGACTGTATTAGTTTAAAGAGTTATACCAGAGTTTTTAGATTTAAGAGACGCTGCGCTGAACTAAAGCATAAAAAAATCGATGTAGAATGTTTATAAACAAATTATTCACAATGTAGTGCACGTGCCTATTTAGTGTCACTCGGATGTTTGCTGCTTCGTGAGAAAGATTAACGAGAAAACCACTGACAATGGTGTATTTCTCTCAAATTACATGAAAAATTTTAGTGACGCCAGACTGATGTATACACAAAATATTGTGAATAATTGGTTTTTAAACATTGTTCGTAGAATTGGCCCTAGTATACACAGACACCCTTAATTTATCTCCCACCCTTGATTTGTATTCGTTTTAATAAAATTAAGGGTGAGTTCCACCCATGAAACTGAACAACTTTCCCCTAGAAACCTGCGCAAAAATGACAAAAAAAATTCGACCTCCCGTACAAAACTGTCCGATCAGCTGACGACAATAGTATGGGAGGTCAAATTTTTTTTGTCATTTTTGCGCATAGGTTTCTTGGGGAAAGTTGTTCAGTTTCATGGGTGGAACTTACCCTTAATTTTATTAAAACGAATAAAAATCAAGGGTGTATAGAGCACAGGGCCCTTTCTGTAACGATTCCTTGTTTCAAAACCACGTCAATTCCTTAAAAAGTTACGATATCTTCCCAAAAACGTATACGTTTGACGTTTGTGCGCGGTAAGGTTTAGGTGTGGAATCTATAGATTGCGTTACAGAATAAGGGCCCAGAGGCGGTTAGCATAACAGCAACTTCTTTCCCGCAGTCGTCGCAATACAGCAACCTGCCGTGTATGCCGCCAGCTGTTGACAGGAACCTGAAGCCGCGGCAAGTGCGCCACAGCACCGTGCCAGTACACGGTTCATACAGCACCTACGCTAGTCAGGTAACGGTGTACAAATGATATTTTCATAGTGTAATGTTTTATTAACGCCTTAATATACTTAAGTAATTTCCCGCCTGAGGTTGTCGTCCTTTTTCAGTGTTTTAAATTTTATTTTCATAGTACTTATACAGAATTTTTTTTTTAGTTCGCATTATTTTTTATATCATTCATTAACGTAATTATACATTATTTTCACATTTTTTAAAATTTGTTTATTATTCATTACTTATTTAATTTGTCCGGCACAATAAAAAATAACTCGTGGATCCCGGTCGAACGAAAGGTCACTTGTCGATGCAAGTGCATTGACCCGCCCAGTATGGTATCGTAATGTGTTATTCAATTTCGCGGTCCTGGTCGATTTACCATGATCAATGGTATTTTTATGGATATATTTGATCAATTTTAGTTTCTAATTAAATCTGTAGCTATAGATTAAATTACTCAAAAATTTCAAAAATTATGTCCACTAATAAAAAAAAAACTTGTAGATATGTTACGTTCCTAGTAAATTGCGTTTGCAAAACGTCGCGCCGCATTTAGATAGCTATAAAACTACACGTGATTCACTAATGAATGACAAACAAAAGCTACAGTGAGCTCGAGAGTAAAAGAGATAGCTATCTCTAAGCCATTGCGCTTCGAGTGTGACGACTAACTTTCACGGACGACTCGGTCTACGGCTTTTTTGACGCAAACTGATTGCGACATGAGACAATTGGGCTATAAATGAGTCTTCATCTCGCGCCGCGTAGTAACATATCTATTTCCTTTTAAAATTGGTACAATACAGTGTTTTAATTTAAAAAATCAGTGTAAAAATTAAACACCACCTGCCCTCCTGATTTGAGCAGGGGGTTAATTGTCTATCTTCAACACCTATCGCAATATCTTTCAAGTACATACATTGCTTTGCCAAAGAGCTTATTTAAAACTAATTTTATCAATAAACTATTTAAGCAATATACTTTTTTTTACTTGAAAGGTATTGTGGTGCGATATGTGTAAAAATTAGACAATTATGAATGGCTTAGAGATAGGGATTTTATACCTAATACTTAACTCCCTGTATGTACCACAGGGAGTTCAGTATTAGGTATAAAATCCCGCCACTAGGCAATCATATTCAAGTACAAAGAAAAACTATTGTACGTGTGCATCTATGAAATTGCGAAAATTCAGAGTTGAACCCATACCTAAAATATACAGCCAATACATATAATATTTCAGGCGCCCCCGCAAACCCCGCGCCCTTATGTGCCCAAATCGGACAAGCTCCAGTATTTGGACCTAGATTTGACGCCGAGGTCGCCATTCAAGGTAACATTGCGTTATTAACCATAAAATAATTTTATAAACCACTTTTAATGAATATTTAAGTTATATACAGGTCCCAAAAAGTAGGGTCAAGCAGAACCACAGAGGTAGAGCAGCCCTAGGGGCACCCACATCACCTCCGCTGTATCCGCGTATGTTCCGCGATTTTGAATAGTTTGCTTTTATTGAAAATGTGGGCTCCGCTTGACCATATTTATCTTGGGACACCCTGTATATTATAGTTATATAAAAGTTTGCATATTAAGATATCGTGACGTTTCAAACCATTGACAGGTTACAAATTTGCATTTTTGATATAATCTGGTATAATTCGGTAGAATCTCCATTCCGGAGAAGAACTTTGACGGACCGAAATAACCATAGTATTAAAATGAACCCGCTTAAATTCACGTATGCCAGAATTGTTTGGTTTTGTATCAGCGATCGCACTAGCGCCTAAGCAATATCTGAATTCGGTCCGGTCATAAGATTAGATTGAATATTAATCTCAGCCGTTAGCGGTATAAAAAGTATAAAGCGAAAGGGAATATCATCATCATAAAAGATCTATAAAAGACGATTCAAACAGCGTCCAATTGTAAGGTTTGGCATTTTCTTAAGGCTAGGTGTTAGTGAAAAATTAAAATAACACGTTCTTAGAATTACTTTTTGAAGTAGTAAACAGTAAAATTAAAATCTGCGAAAATTATGAAATATTGTTGAGGCTTTATTCTGTGAAATACACCCGACGGAAACACGATTTTATAAAGTTGGCTCGATAGAATAAATTCACAAAGTTACACATTTTTGTGTCATTTTATCTTCTTTTCCAGGTTTTATTCTTAAAATAAGTGATTTGATATTATGAGTCATTTACTAAAATGAAGCTCGTAAATAACTTGAGTTATTATAACCGATGGTTTTTTATTTATTACATCTATTAATTTTTTTAAATATAAAACGCGATTATTCGCGCCGCTTCGCTGTTATACCCGTCCCTTACCGTTGTACCGTCAAGAGAACGAGAGGGAAGCGCTCGAAATACCTCCCCTTAAGGTAAAATCACATATATCAGTGAAGTCACAGTTCCGACACAGTACCGGCACAGTGCGAAAAATATTCTTTCATACATTCTCTATGAACGCATCCCTACTTGTCAGTGTCAGTGACGACACAGTGCTCTCAGTGTTGATGCTGCTCTTCTTCTTCGTCTAAAGCAATAGCTATCATTGCTAGCTCCGTAGTATTTAACAGAGCCATAGCCAACAATCACGATACTTGACGACGGACACGTTTTCACTAAAGCTCCGTGAACTGGGTACTGACACATGTGTGAATTGAATCACTTACGTAACGCTAGCACTGATACTGAACTGAGCGAACACATTGACGGAACTGTGACTACACTGATATGTGTGAATCGACCTTTATGGGTATATTATAGGTAACCGTAGTAACCGTCGCGTAGCGGTGAAAGAATACTACCACCTCTTCCCTTGGGTGTCGTAAAAGGCGACTAACGGACTAAAGACTTCACATACATCCAACAGCATACAGTGGCGTTGGGCTCACCACCTGTCACGCTGAGCACATGTGCAGCGCTATTTGGTGAAACGTCGACTGTGGTAGAGGACTGCTTTTGCTGTCCTCATTGCCTAGTCTCAGACTATCCCTTCGGGGATAATAGTCGTCATTATATATATGTATTAACTTAAATAGGTAGGTGTTGTACAGGGTGGCCTCTTAGATGTGCGCGCATGTTACGTGTTTCAGACACCGGACGGTCGCCGTATCGAGGTGATCCACGGCAAATCCTACTCGGACGCGGACGCCGAGTGCACCTACAAGACGGTCGACTTCCTCAAGACCGAGGCGTTCAACATCACCCGGCAGGATGCAGAGGCGTCTCGTAACATCCATTATTGACCCAAGTAAAGATCTAGCTATCATCTATTTGTGTGTAGACATTATAATTATAGTCTTGTCAAACACTCGCTACCAGCGGGGCAATAATCAAAATCATAATCTCTTTCTTCAAGTAAATTAAAAACGTATTTTCGAATCGTCCACAAAAATATTTTTTACTTTGAATCGAATGTAAGAACAGGACAGCGCCTATCTCTCAGTGCGTCACTACGCCTCCCTTTAGGCCTCTAAGTGTGACAGAGAGAGAGTAGTAGTTGTAGGCGATGTCCTATTCCCACATTCCATTGCCCCGCGTTCAGTGAGTGTTTGACAATGCTATAGTGGGTATTATAACTAGAGCTGCCATTCCATACATAGTGCCAGAAGACAGCGGGCAACGCGTGAGTGCATAGGAGACGGCGCTTTGTTGTAAGCCGTTTGCAGTCAATAAGCTGCAACTTAATGCCCAATAACGGAGTCGTATCTAGTTATATTACCTCTGTACGTAGATTACTTGGATATTATAAGGGCTATTCGAGAAGCCCCCTTTGGTTTATGTGCGTTATATATCATGTGATGTTAATGCCAGTTGCCTATTGAAGTGTCGCTGTGTTAGTACCAATTTTTTTTTGTGAATAATATACTGTCCAACTTCTGAACATTTATCTTAACCAACCTTTCACGAGTATTGTGTACTTTAAAAAATAATAGAATCTCGAACTTCATTTAAAAGTGTCACATTGGATAAATGACTAACGCTAAAAGAATTTCTGTGTGCACTTAGTGAAGCAATTAGTCTGTGTAATTAAGTCATCGCTGCAATTAATGAATATTGACTTATGCACCACGAAAACATTAAAATCAGCTAATTGGCTATTTGACAGTTGTAACAATAAAATATGAAATATGTCGGATATGGTAGTTTATAATTTAACTATTATCCAATAGTTTTTTTTAAATTGCAAATTAAAAATGTTAATTTGTAAATATTTTATTTTTACAAAATAAATTTGGGATTTTTTTTATCTGTGGATTACAATACCCGAAACACGGGCGGCCATGATTGAGCTTCGTGTGACGTCACATCTCACAAAATAAACAAAAACAATCTGTCATGTTTCAAGGATTTCAAAATGTGGCAGCAGAGTACCACGGGAATAATTTTAGAAAGTGGACTGTATGTACTAGGTATTGGAATCAAACTATTAAATTACACGATGCTTTCGGTATTATAATCTACCTTGGCAACTACCCATAACATGGCAAAAAACACTTACCTTGACCAGCTTTCTGAGGAGACGCTATCTGCGGCTCGTTTCTGCAGTTCTTGGTTCGGTTTTGTGTAGAAAAAGATTTTATATATTTTTGCTGTGAACGTCACGCGGTAATTTCAGAAGCAGTTTTATAAATTTTGCGGTAAACGTCACACGCGTTATTTTATAAGAATATTAAATAGTTTTCGATGAACGTCACACGCACGATATTATCAGCGGAAAAAAAAATAGAAGAATAAAACAAAGACGCCAAATGACACAAAGAAATAAGATGCGCTCCAAATCCAGCCAGCTTTGGCAAAGAGGTTTTATGCCATGATATAAAATCAGTTATAATTATCATCTAGTTTTTGCACGAAATTTTAAATTAATAAAAAAATATATTTTTATTTCTTTAAAAACAGCATTTTCGAAAAAAAATAATTATGTAAGAGGTATAAAATAAGCGTTTGTAATTTTTAAAATACTTTTCCGAGAACTGTCAAGTAGCCAATTATAATAAACAAGAATAAAACATTTAAAACAATGGAGATACAGACAGAAACAACAATGCCTCATCACAGAATGTGTAAGATCTGTCCGCAAAAAAATCTACACGAGGTACATGAAGGTAGATTAAGAACATTATTTTATAAGCATCACTGCTCTTATATGGTAGGACAATGCTGTGCCCATCGTGTGCGCGTAATATGTCAAGTTTGGTTGAATACCAAACCTTCATACCTACCTCAGTCGCCGACAAGTAAACTGTATCTAACTCAATACAAACTCAAAAATCATTTATTCAAATAAACTTTTATAAAAGTGCTTTTGAATCGTTCAGACATTCTTTTGCACACTAATGTCTGGCATTGCTTTTAAAGGGTATGAGATTAGTCAATCTAGGGAGAAAATAATTAAGGCCGCAGGGACAGCAGCGCGACTATTATATCAATGACTTTGTCACATAAAGTTGACGTAAATCCTATGGACTGTGTGGTAGACGTAGCGACGCTTTAATTAGCAACTTAAAAATTCGAATATGCGCTATGAAAGTACAAAATTTGTTGACTCCAAAGTCTTGACAAACTACTTATTTATTAACTAACAAACCATAATTATTTTTGTTCAATCACAATATATTTGTGTTTTGTAAGGAACTCACATCACATTTTATTCATAATAATGTTGTAATTTGTCAACGCCTTGATACATGTAGATCTCGTTGGCCCAACTTGTATTGCAAATGGTGCCTGATTGATTCGTTTAGTGAACAATGTAGCATGCAGCACGATGTTTACTTGCGCTTTTGTTATTTGTAAATGTTTTTTCTCCTGTTTATCGGTTGGTTATAAGTAGCGATCGGAAAATCGGATACATATTTACCTAAAGTTATTTTGTAGCTAACAAATTATGGAAGCTATCTTAGAATATTTTATCAAACTACATTAAGTGTATTTTTACGCGTATTTACTTTGTTTATATTGTCTATTTAGTCCAATGGATCATGCCTAAGTACTGGTAGTTTTTTTTTTTTATAAAAGAGGGAGGCAAACGAGCAGGCGGGTCACCTGATGGAGAGTGATCACCGCCGCCCATGGACACCCGCAAAACCAGAGGAATCGCAGGCGCGTTGCCGGCCTTTAAGGGAGGAATAGGTTTAAGGAAGGAATAGGAATGGGAGGAGGGGGGGGGGGGCGTCCGGCACCCTCACTGGTCGGACGAAACACAACAGCACCAAGTGCCATTATTTCACGCCGAATATTCGTGAGAGGGTGGTATTACGCCGGCCGGCCGGCCCAATGCGTGCTGCAACGCAGCGTGGCTCTACCACTCAGTCAGTGTCACTCATTTAGCACCATCCAGGGATCACGTGTAGGGTCTCAAGGGTAAACCTACGGACGCGAGCAACTTTGACCCCCAAAAATTACGGTAGTATTTTATTTATTGAATAACGTAGTTAACTGGGTGCAAACTTAGCAACCGTGCTTAACTAACGTCGCGTGAGAATCACTTATTCATACTATTGTGTACGTAAATAAACAGTGAATATTCTGAAAACTTTTGTATTATTGCACTCCAAGACAAGTATTACTACTTATTACTTATTTTAACTTAACTAACTAACTTATACAGCGTAACGCGCCGTACATTATTATAAAATTATATTTACAAAATGCTTATATTCCCTAAGGGCTATGACAAAACGGCAAAATTGACTTTTTTCTATTAGCTGTTATTTAAAAAGTTGAAGATTTTTCGCACTGAAATTTCTAATATGTGTTACAGAATGTATGTGATGGTAGGAGTGTTTCCAAAACACGATTGGATTTTACTTGATAAAAAAGTTACCTCTAAAATTTCATATAAATGCACACTACGACAGTGTTTTACAAAATTAACTAATTTAAGATTTCGTGACTGTTTTAAATTTCAAAAAAACTAAACATTTTCATTAACTTTTCGATAAAAATGTGGATAGCGCTTATGATATTTTGTTTCAATCTCGTTGATTCCATGGTCACTGCAGACCCCGCACCGCGCACCACAATCTGAATTTTTGCTGACCGCTTAACCCCTCTTAAGATTAAAGTAGACCCTTTGATACTAAACATTAACCCGTGGCGCGCCAGCCACCCTAAAGCAATAAATGCTTTACGTGTCAGGCATTTTGCGATACAACACTTTTTTATTGTTTGATTAGGGAAAAAATATTTATTGCGTAATAACTATACGAGATTTTCGCGTGAATGAGGTGTCATTCTTTTCTGTATGAGTTTTTGTACGTAGTTAACTACTTAGAATGAACAATAAAGACTTACTTGTAGTGGCACTGGAACGGTTTTCTTTTGGTTTCAATATTTCATAAAGGTAACCTGTGGTTTTACTGTTTGTTATAATAATTAACAAACGAAACACAACACAATTGACATAATAACTTTTTAGTTAACATTACTATGCACCGGTCACATGAATCATAAACACTTTGGCACTAAACTTCACTCACAAAACAATTTTTAACTTAGGAACCAAAATAAATAACCGCCGCCATAACGTAGCCGGCCCCCGTAAATAGTGGCCTAAAAGTATATTATGTCTTACTGTAAATAAAAAAAGGTTACTGATGAAATAATGTACAAACTGATTAATACTTTATAATCACTTTTATCAAAAAAATCAAAATATGAAGAAAATTACAGCACTTTATATCACACAATGTTAGCTGTAATTGTTAGCAAAATCAAAATATCATAATTATACTTCTAGCTCTTCGTTTAATCTAAATTGCCACTATATCACACAACTATTGCATTGTACAAAAACTGTATTAAGTTTCCAGTAAATATAGATAAGAATCATACGAAAACTTATATTTTACGTTGAGAAAACATCATGTAAACAAATCACAACAACACAACTTTGTACTAATATGGCTGACGTCCGTCCATAACTTCAGACACTCTTTTAAATTATTTTTTTTCGATAATGTTTTGTTTGGTCCGAATCCTACTAACTATGTTAATTTCTTCTATACGGACCATAGAAAATTCACAGACAGCTAAAACTTTTATACTACGACTCGGACCGGCTAAAATAAAACAACCAATCTGAGCCAAGTCTGTTGTACACCGGTAAGTACAAGAAACACGCATGCCTCTCAACTATTTTGTACACCGGTAAGTACATATGACGCTCGAGGGGTTAAACAACACAAAAAGGTTGTTTTTGCTACGTCAGCAAACAAATCACTGTAAATCAAAGTAGAAAAATGCAATCTTATTACGTTGTAACAAGGCAACTGTCATTTGTGTCAAATCGGGCTTGTTACATCATAAATCATAATTATTTTTTTTTGATCCCGGAATTGCGTCATTTTGTGATAAAAAAGTGCTTTCCATAATATCAAACATCTTAACTTTGTGTGAATATGCGTATAAAAATCCGATCTCTAGTTATAAGCTAAGTTATGATTTATTGGCGTTTTTTCAACAACAATACACGGTACTTATTTAGTGGTCGTTTTTCCTGAGCTATTTTGCCATCAGCACAGGTGGATTTCCACTTTAAATTAGGAAATTTCCGAATTTAGCTTATTTTAGTTTTCTATTTGGAATTACTAAACAAAGTTTCATCCTTATGAACGACACTATTGGATGGTGCAATATATACAAAGAGCGAGATAAAAAAGAAACATTTTCGTTAGCTCGCCAGGTATTCTAACGTAATGGATATGGTGCACTGTCGATGCAGCGTTCCATAGATATGGTGCACACTTGGAACATTCAACCTGCATTACAGTCGTACAATATAAAACGGGTTTCGGGAATAGCGACCACTAGAGTAGCATTGTGCATAACTAGTAAGATAGGTATAATGTGGCACAAATATTAATATTAAAAATGTGATAGTTGTTGTTTCAATTAACTGGTTATTCTACGTGAATAAAGTAATTATACATCCACATAGATAAGTGTTGTTGCACTTTAAAGTATTAAAATTTTTAAAAACACTTTCAGTAATTTATGAAATGTTTCGATGCTATTATTTAGTAGAATTGCAATCAATTTAAGTAAGTAAGTACTAAGTAATTATCTAAATAAAACGAACGGACAGAAAGTGCCTATTATAATATAATATAAATAATTATTTACATAAATATGTATATGTATACATATATTATATACACATTAATAGGAATTATACACGCTGTGTCCTATTAATAATAATTGCATTTAAATAAATCAAATTAAGTTTGTTCGTTAGGTGACGTAAAACATTTATAAGCATTTGTTAAAAAAATACATTATAATGTAGTTGTGTGAGCAGCAAATTCGACTTTGCTATATATAGAAAGAAATGAATGTATATAGATTTATTTATCCTTCATTCAAGTAGATTTAATTTAGTGGATTTAACGAGAATGAGCAACAACATGATTTACTGTGTATTAAAAGCCTTGCTGTCACGACAGCTTTTATATACTTACTGTTTTATTTTTTAAGTTATTTTGATCTTTGTATTTAGTAATTACGTATTAGCTTGTACGTGTTTTTATTTGCGTTTGTGTGTACTTTGTATTTCTGGCTCATAAAACAAACATTTTGCAACGAAACGTTTCTACCATTTTAGTAGTTTATCTTTATTTGGTAACAACCGTGTCAAACGTTTCCGACAAATGTTGTTGTATAAGTCTTTTAACTTTATTAAGTTAATTGCATTAGTAAAAGGTTACGGCTGCCGTTAGGTTTTAAGTACCTGTAAAGATAACGCTCTGATGTTTTGGTGATGAAGAATGTCTTGGACGATAAAAAAGCCGGTCCAAAAAGATTACATTGAACAATTCTTCTGATAATAATTTTTGTTAATTCCTTGCAAAATACTACCACTACTTGCTAATATTTATTGTAAAATTGCCATACTTTATTAAAAAAACACATCTAAGTATTCACAATATTGTCACACGACAATACTTTTAAATGATGTCAGAAGAATAAATTTGAATTGTCCACAGTGGCCTTTTTAGATCGGCAGTTCATATTTAAACTCGATGGCGGGTCTACTATGAAATCTTATTGCGGTCTTTGGTGGGTTGGGTTTAAAGCTGACTAATTAATCCAATGTTGTACGGTCAGCATCATATTAGGTTGAATCAGGAGTGGCTTTAAACAATCAAAATTCTATTAATTTAATTTCTATAAATGAGTTGATATTATCAAAATAAATAAAGCCTCGTTGCGCGTTATACTTCCGCAGTCTTAGTCAACGGCAATAAAGATTTAAAAAGTTTTTTTTTATCTAAACTTCTACGTGAAAAACATTTTGACCATTAGTACCTACCCATTCTTCGATCGATTTGATGGTGACTGTAATAACTTCGGCTTGGCATAAGAGTTCATAGTAAAAGCCTCTTGTGACAGTTGACAAGGGAAGATAATGTACCTACGCCTGTAATTAGCATTTTGAGCAAGCGGCAAAGGGTTTTGGAGAAAACAAAGAATAAAATAAACATCTACAACTATTGTCTACGTTTTAATATTTATTTTTGATAATTCCCAATTAAACGTTTTTATTCCGGTTTTTTTTCTTTTAACTAAATGTTTGCAGAAATATCGTTACTTAGTAAAACATTAGCGCGGACTTCGGACAGTTGCAAATCAATCAGCAGTATCATAATTTTTTGGCACAGTTTACAGTTTACAGTTTACAGTAGGTACCCTAGTAGCATTTACCGTTGGGGTGTCCTCGCCAACGGTTAGCATTTTGTAGGGAGGTGGTAGTGGACCTGGCAACAAAGCCTTAACGATGGACCGAGTGATTTCCCCACGAACGTAAATCATTGGGCCCAGTAGCTCTGCCGTCTATCAACTAACGAGTATATTTTCCCGTAGGTATATCGTTTCGTTGGGTTAACCGAAATCAAATTTACAAGATTTTATTACTTATGCACTCAAATTAAGAAATGTAATTGACGTCATGCTCCCCGGTGGAACCACTTTTGATTTAACTTGTGTAAGTTTCTCAAAAAAATCTATAAAATGTCTTTAAAATTCTAGTCCAATTTTAAAAAAAAACTATGTCAGGTTTCGGCGTAATTTGGTAATGAAAGTGGTTGGGCTTCGGAGTATCCTCCCAGCGAAACCACCACAATAAATCTATTACTTACTATGCATAGTATAATCAAATATATGTTATCATATAATTCTATAACAATTCTGTATTGAATTAGGACCCCCAAATCCTTACTATAGAATTTAAATATACCTACGGACAAAGCGGTGCCTTAAATTTTCTCTTCGAAGTAGTTGCTAAACGCCTAGAGTATTCTTAGCAACATTAGCATGTCATATCTTTCAGAGGTAAAATTTATTAGAAATTGTAGTACACAAATAATATTAATAGTAGGTAAGTATACCAAGTTATCTTACATTTTCCTGTAACGACTACATATCGTAATGTCTGTTTTTATGTCAAACAATTAAAATACGTCTTACCCATTTATGGAATTTTTCATTAAAGTTCCTTAACTACCCAATTATAATAAATCATTTTTAGTTATAATTGCACATTTCAACATCAACAACATCTTACGGGTGTAGGTAAGTATAACTAACTGTTCAAAATGGAGCGTGGAATGGAAAGAGACAATCAGTGAGTTTAGAACAGGGGTTTAGCAACTATTCCAAAGAGAAAATTTGATGCACCGCTTTTTGCGTATATTTAAGTTCTAGTGAGGATTTGGGGGGCCTAATTCAATATAGAATAGTTATAGAATTATTTGATTATACTATGCTGTGTGGCTCATTTTGGCATGGCCACCATCACCAACTTCTGACTTTATAGATAAGTTGTTGAGAGTATGTCGCCAAATATCAGAGTTTGTCGGACTACCGTTCAAAAGTTATGACGGGTCATTGGTGGCCATACCAGGATGAGCGCTTATCCTGGCATGACCACCTTGTATTAAGGGGAGGTATTTCGAGCGCTTATCTCTCGCTCTCACGACGGTACGACGGTAAGGGAGGGGTATAACAGCAAAGCGGCGCGAATAATCGCATTTTATATTTTTAAAAATTGATAGATGTAATAAATAAAAAACGATCGGTTATAATTCCTCAAGTTATCTATATAACTTCATTTTGGTAAATGACTCATAATATTAAATCACTTATTTTAAGAATAAAACCTGGAAAAGAAGATAAAATGACACAAAGATATGTAACTTTGTGTATTTATTCTATCGAGCCAACTTTATCAAATCGTGTTTCCATCGGGTGTATTTTACAGATTAAAGCCTCAACAATGTTTCATAATTTTTGCAGATTTTAATTTTACTGGTTACTACTTCAAAAAGTAATTCTAAGAACGTGTTATTTTAATTTTTTACCAACACCTAGCCTTAAAAAAACTACTGGTCGTAGCGAAGATCTGATTTCACCAATAGTACTTAGGACGAAGTATATCGAAATCGGTGCTTCTATAAAGAGAAAAATCAATTTTTCTTTTTCCTATAGTAGATGTACAATCGCGTGCATAGTTTATTAAAAAAGTAAATGAATAACTTTAATCTGAAAGGTTCCTTGATATATAGAGTGCAACTTGATTATGTGTAAGTATATAAGTGATAGGTGGGTACCTACTTAATCGGATGCTTGGATATAGACAAATGGTTCATTCAATATAAACCTTCACAGGTTTATATTAAATGAAATAAGTGCCTACTTCTTGACGTCGAAAACTAAAAAATAACAGATAGGTAGTGGCCAACGAAAGCTGAACCAGGGAAAACGCGCCAATTTCAAAGAATGTAAAAAACAATTTCATGACAGGGTAACACAAAGTCACTCATACAGCTGCATTTTTTCAGAAAAATTTCAATTTTGAATTTGACATACGACATGACAACTCAGATAGACACATGGAGACAAAATGTTGTCAATCAAATAACTACGAGGTTTTTTTATTTCGTCAGCAAAGTGTTGTCAATCAAATAATTACGAGGTTCAGCTCTCGTTAGCCAGACTTAACTATCATTTAGTAAATTTTAACAATAGTTACATTCAGTATAATCTACCACCTTTCCAATATAATCAATCACGCATCGTAAAAAATACAATAGTGTCTACAATCATAATAATACTAAACCTTGAGAAACCAACATATGTAGGGTCAGGTGGGCTACAGTGAGCCAGTGGTACACAGAGAATCGGTATTATTATATTCAAAACTAGTAGTTACCGGATCATGGAACCGACACGTAGCAACGTATTTCGTTACGTCTCCCTAACTCCCCAGTTGAGGGCGAGTGCCCGTTGTAAGCGGTCGTGTGGTGCGATGATTTGTGTTTTCCCGCGCGAAAAGTCAAAAATAGGTAAGTTTTGCTTTTCTTCTTCAAAGTCGTGTTTTCTGAGCTTTTCGTACCGAATTTTATATACATGTAAAGTCACTATCTAGCAATAATATGGTTATTATGTTTTAAACATATTCCTTGATCAATTGCCTTTTTTCAACATCAAATGTCAAATAACGTAGGTGGTACACAGTGACTCAGTATTGCAGGGTACACAGTGAACCGTGGTTCAGTGTGTACCGCTTGATGGTTCAATGTGTACCAAAGTTCAACATCAAATTAGTTAAATAGATACAACTTTTTTTGCTTCAGGATGGGTCGAACTAAGGCAGTGAAAAGAAAATTGGGGGGCATAGCAAGGATGATATGGTGCAAGCACTTCAGCTTATAAAAAATGGTGCAAGCATACGCAGGGCCGCTAAAGAGTGTCAATTGGCATATGCTACGCTACGGAAGTACGCTAAAAAAATCCAGTCGGATGAAAACACTAACTTAGTTCCTAATTTCGAAGTCAATGCAGTATTTTCCCAGGACCAGGAATTAGTGTTAAAAGATTACATTAAATAATGCGCCTTAATGTTTTATGGGCTCGGGGCAAAAGAAGTTTGTCAAGTGGCATACCAAATGGCAAAAACCAACAAAATTAAAACACCAAACGCAACTTTGAGACTGATGTTATAGGATAGATAATAAGTTGATAACATAGATCTCAATTAATAAAAACCGCATTGGTTGTATTTTTTTAGAATATTATATTTTATGTTGCTGTTCTGCAGAAATTTAATTTAATACCTTTAAATCAGGATAATCTTAATCATGATAACATACATATATGTTACGTGTATGTTATCCTGATTAAGTTATAATTCTATTTTTGTTTTTTCTTGACATTCTAAGCAACAAACCTTCTTGAATGAATGAAAAAACTTTGTTTTAATGACGCATTTTTGATTGATGACCGATTTACCCGAATTAGTCCAGTTAAAATATAACTATCTTCGTTTTATTCTGTTATGGTTCACTGTGTCCAACGGTGGTTCACTGTGAACTTCATCATGGATCAGTGTGTACCAAAGAGTGTACACAGTGAACTAATTCCCATTTTTTTTAAAACACTTGGTAATGTCTAACCTATCAGTTTTTGAGCTTAATTTTGTAAAGAAACCTTAAGTCAATTAGACACTAAATGGTATGTATGAAAAAAGAAAACGAAAACTTTTAATTTGAGTACATGACACAACTTTGAATTTTTTGTGGTTCACTGTTGCCCACTTGACCCTACATAAGTTGATAATACATACAGATGGAAGTGCGCTTCACTCGGAATCCTCAACAACTGCGGAACTGGCTGTTTCTTGCATCTTATCTACAACTGCCGGAATATAATATGCTGTTGTGTATGTGTGTGTGTGCGCGCTGCGTCCGCAGTAGTAGTAGTAGCAGCCGTGTATATCACTCGTACAACCCGTCCCCGTATCTAACATATGCCACACAAACATTGATGTTATGGCGACATATTTACCTAAGATGTTGGTATCTAGCCAGACGGACTTAACAAGCTCTACCACAAACTAAATACACAAAGGTGTATCCGCTGTTACCCGCTGGGATTTGAACCCGGGACCTCTTTGTCTAAGAGCGGAAGCCTTAGCCACTAGACCACAGAGGCTTTGTATTTTATTGTATAATAAATAATAAAAAAAAAGTATTTAAATTGTTTTGTTACTTATAAAAAATAAAAATGATAAATACTTAATTAAGAGTTTATTAATTTATTAAGGGTTTTTTCTGTGATATTATCAAATAAAGCATATCATACTTAGTTACATATTTTTTTATTATAGTCTGTTCAATATAGCTTGATACCTCAGAACAATTTGATACTTATGACAGGTGTCATCAAAACGACTACGTGACTTTGTAAAAGCGTATGAACTTATTTGACAACATTTAAATAATATTATTTTTTATAATCCATCACTTAACATACTACAATTACTTTTTGTGACTATTTATTATACGTTAGATTAGGTTTTATCCCAAATAAACTCACATAACACACTTGTAATGGATTGCTGGCGGGGAGTCGAACCCCGGACTCTCGTGGCGGGAGCGCGCCGAGAGTGAATCCTACATTTCCTTCCGCCGGAGGGGCTTAGAAGGTTTCCTAGCTAGCTCAGCGTTAGAAGGGTTAGCCACGGGGTGCGACAAATAAACACGGGTATACAATTATCGTACGGACGGGTCTTTTACGCCCCTTTATTGAAAATAAGTGCTATGCTACGTCTACGGTGGCGTGACGAGAGTGATCGTGGGGTTTCTACGGAAACGGAATACGGCCCTACATGAACAGTTCAAGGGGAACGGAGGTCTCAGACGAGGGAGTGCGGGGCGTGCCCGCACGGTCACAGCTACGGTAAGAGAACACTCCACTAATCTACAGACAGGGAAACCCAGGTGAGCAGCTCTCGGTGGAGCCCGCACTGCTCCAACTTGAGGATACCTGTCTATACCGATACAATGAACCCACAATCACTAAATCACGCCCGGTTACGGGATCTACGACTACCGCGGATTGACTCAAACGTCCCTAAGGACGGAGGCCAGGTGAGCAAATATGCGGTGAAAGCCCGCACTGCTACAACCCGAGATCCCTATCGGCCTAGACGCGCACATACGGTGAAAGCCCGTACCGCGCAGCTAGGTCGGTTCAGGCGATGCGTCGGCGACGGCGCCGAGGCAGCGACTGATCGCGAGTAGACTCAAACGTCCCTGAGGACGGAGGCCAGGTGAGCAAATATGCGGTGAAAGCCCGCACTGCTACAACCCGAGATCCCTATCGGCCCAGACGCGCACATACGGTGAAAGCCCGTAACGCGCAGCTAGGTCGGTTCAGGCGATGCGTCGGCGACGGCGCCGAGGCAGCGACTGATGGCGACCTTTTTTTTTTTTTTTTGAGTGTGAGTGCTGTCGGTCGCAGATGACCTTTACAGCGTTACCGGGCTTGTTTGGGGGCGGCGAGAAACTTGAAGCGTTCCTCAAGCCGTGAGTGGTCGAAATTCCCCAGAGGGATTCCGGTGGGGGATGGCATCTCGCAAGCGAGTCTCCGATCCCCCCCCAGAGCCTCTGGGGGTTCGAATCGGTAGGGAGCGGCTAAACCCGAGGGCGCCTCTAGGAGGCTCGGGTTTACCGTGTCGTGGGGGGTACGCGAGTAATAGGTACATTATTACGAATGTACCTGCCACCGGGCGGGTGTGATGGCGAGCTCTGTGCGCGGGCGCTTTTTATACGGCTCGCGGCTGTGACGTCACGTTGTCTGTGTGCCCGGTGTGTGTCTTTCCTTGCGCGGCGAGTGGCGCGCCGTCGCACACTTAACACAATTTTTAAACATTACAAAAAAAAAACGTACCCCTTCACAAGGTCATTCCTATACAAAAAAATACTTGTGTTCGGATAGTAAATCAATTTAAGTTCAAGTGATGTTCAATAACCAATCGATTGACTTTAATTTTGTATTTATAATTGTAGCTACGTGCGACATAAAAGAGTAGAAATTAAATGAGGGCGCTGTTGTCGTTAACATAGCAACCCTGATCAAATTCAAGATCAAATTGGTCTTGATACTTGTTTTTATTTAATATTTTTATATAATTGGAAAACATCACATACACATTGCTCTGATATAAAGGAAGTAGCTAAGGCACTTATGTTATAGAAATCAGAAACAACGACGGTACCACAACACCCAGATCCAAGATAATATAAAAAGTTGGTTTTCTACATTAACTTAACCGGGAATCAAACCCGGGACCTCAGAGATGGCGACGCCAAGTCCGGGGTGCTCGCCTCTCAGATAAGGAGGTCGTTAAAATAATTAATTTGAGTAGTTTGTATGTAGTACTTAATGAAAACAGCCATTGTACATATAACTTATTTTTATTTAGATATAAAACTAATAAATTAAAGTCCAGATACTCTTCAAGTTTCGCAAATGCTCGCGGCTTCCATCATAGTAAATAAGTTGCCTTAATTGAGCTATTAATTTGCATATTGTTGGTACTTCTTTTTTACAGTTTAAAAAAAATCATTTTCTGACGGATTGCACACATATCAAAGTCATCGAGTTCCTTTGCAAGTCGACCCTTTCTGTGTTTAGCGGGAGTCGAAAATTTTCCTCCATTTTCGGAGCCTTGTTTAGCTATTCACAGTACTATCAGACACACCTAGAACAATAAAAACATATATGCATAAAAAATAACAAAACCAAAATTGTTCAGTCCTATGGACTGAGTTATAAACATAATTGGTAAAACTTTTGAATCGAGTCGCCTGAATCGGGGTGGGGGGGGGGGG
The DNA here is from genome assembly GCA_963921215.1 of Scoparia ambigualis. Taxonomy (NCBI): domain Eukaryota; kingdom Metazoa; phylum Arthropoda; class Insecta; order Lepidoptera; family Crambidae; genus Scoparia; species Scoparia ambigualis. The sequence goes on along the minus strand of OY992501.1, from coordinate 29,632,939 downwards.
GTGAAGGTAAGGAGTGGGGGGAGGAGTACCCCCACATTTACCCCTCCTGCCGCAAACAAGTAGTTTTTAAGTTATGTTAATTTTCTTGTATTTTGAGGTTATGTATCATGGTAAAACTTTTGAATCGAGTCTCCTTAATTGGTGGGGGAAAGGGAGGGGAGGAGAGAGGAGTACCCCCCCTTACCCCTCCTGCCGCAGACAAGTAATTTTTAAGTTATGTTTCTTTTTTAAAAATATGGAAATTTACAAAAACCTCATTTCTGGCGCTTCGCCGGCCACTCCCGCGGCACGCTCGCTTCGCTCGCTCGGCTCGCGCGTTTTGGTCTACATACTTACTAACCTAACCTAATTAGTTAACTCTTTAGATTTTTTTCATGGCGGGGGGATTCGCCCCCCGAGCCCCCTCGTAGGGGGGCTGCACCCCCCCCCCCCCGTCCCCACACTTCGGTTCTGTTAATATGGTATTGTATTACCTAAAAACGTGTAATTTTTCGTGATTATAGCCGATTTTGGCAAAACTTTCAAGTGGTTTTTTAAATATTTCAACGCAACAGCGGCAGCTAAAATGTTAATAAACCTTTATTTAAGAACCCCTAAGACCCCCCCTCCCCCAGTGTTAGTTTCTTCAAATTCAGGCGACTCGATTCAAAAGCCAACCCACATAATTTACTATACTTACCACATTCTACCCCTTAACACTTGATAAAATGTCCCAATAAATTCAAAAGTTTAAGATTCTCGAGTCGAACTATAATAACCAACATTTTTGTTTGTAATATCATAACCCCAAAACTTTTAAAAATATTTAAAAATACTGATTTTTTCACTGAATTTAGCCGATTGCACTTAGGCATATTTTAGATAATTATACTTTCAACATTTTTTATAACTTACTTACCAGTATAATCTGCTGTACGTTGGTAAATATTGGTAAATATCCTCCAGATTACGTAACAAAGTTCCGTATTGAAATTCTGCCAAACTTCGCAAAAAAAACCTTATATATTATGTTACGAGAACTGCCACGGATGGTCATAATCATGTTATCAGTGTTTTAAATCCAGGAATGTAGAAATATCACTAAAACAACAATTTATATCGTAACCACGGACAGAGTTGAACAACCACTTGACATTAATGACAGATAATCAGTGTTGCCAAAAAATGAGTGAATTTAGTTCTGGATTATTTAATTTCTACTCTTTTATGTCGCACTATATATTAATTGATTTGTTAGTCTTTACTTATTTATCTTGAGTTTAATGACAATAATATTGAAGTTAAAATAGTACATTGTTACCCTTGGGGTGAAAGTGTGAAAGTAGCTTATTATAATCCCGAGACGGGGTTCGAGGGACTAAATAAGTCTTTCACCCGAGGTAAACACTTTGCTTTTCATTACGAATACAAGAAAAGTAACTAAAAATAAAACATGAATTAGCTAAAGAAAATAGTCGCCTTTTACGACATCAAAGAGAGGGGTGACATCAAAGGAAAGAGAGAGGTCGGTAGTATTATTTGATGAGCCCATCGCCGCTCTATGTTGTTGGATGTATGTGCAGTCCTTAGCTCGTTAGTCGCCTTTTATGACACCCAAGCGAAGAGAGTTGTTTGTATTATTTTGATGAGCCTATCGCCGCTCTATGCTGTTGGATGTATGTGCAGTCTTTAGTCCGTTAGTAGCCTTTTATGACACAGAAGAGAAGAGAGGGGTTGGTAGTATTATTTGATGTGCCCATCACCGCTCTATGCTGTTGGATATATGTGCAGTGTTTAGTCCGTTAGTCGCCTTTTACGACACCGAAGAGAAGAGAGGGGTTGGTAGTATTATATTGATGTGCCCATCGCCGCTCTATGCTGTTGGATGTATGTGCAGTCTTTAGCTCGTTAGTCGCCTTTTATGACACCAAAGAGAAGAGAGAGGTTGGTAGTATTATATTGATGAGCCCATCGCCGCTCTATGCTGTTGGTTGTATGTGCAGTTTTTAGTCCGTTAGTCGCCTCTTACGACACCGAAGGGAAGAGAGGGGTTGGTAGTATTTGCGACATTGATGTGCCCATCGCCGCTCTATGCTGTTGGTCGTATGTGCAGTCTTTAGTCCGTTAGTCGCCTTTTGCGACATTGATAGTACTACTTTCCACCCGCTCCTCATGCAACTTTAAACCTATTTTCCGAGTATGCTATTTGAAAAACTTTAAAAGTTATTTAATTGGCACATTAGAAAGGAACAATACTTCATTGGGCTCAATTTAAATCGATGATTGCGGTCGCATTTCGATGTTCACTTTGTTTTATTTTAATTGGAAATAAACTTCGCACTAGTGCATCTGTGACGGTTTGGTTGGGGGTGGGAGCCATCTTGTTTTGATACAAGTGCCTAAGTCTTGTATGCGTAACGTGTTTTCAGTTTCCCTATCGAAGTATTTGCTATTTTTTTCGTTTGTTAAGTTTTGTTTAGTTGTAATTGTTTGTTAAGTTTGACGTATTATTTGTTATTTTTATTCGTAACTATGTAAAGTTTTGTCCTTTTATAACTATTCATAAAGTTTGTTGTTTTTACTGATACAATGCCTAAAAGGTTAAAAAAGACTGTTTTGAACAGCGAAGTCGTGAGTTTGTAGTACGCTTGCGAAATTATTTCGAGCGTGAGAGCCCAAACAAAGGTCCTCTACTACCTTTAAAACAAGTGGTTGATCGCGTTGAGGATGCCCTTGGTATAGGGCGTGCTACAGTGTCTCGCATCTCGAAAGAAAAATATGATGATGCATCTACGAGTACGCCAACCACCGAATGAAAATAAATTATTGACACCTAACAAAAAAAGGAATGTTACATAAATAGACGATTTTGATACTGCAGCTATACTCGTACATAACCATATGTATTCGTACTATTTACAAGGTACTCTCACTCATAGTCACTCATACTCATAATCACTCTAGTAATTACAGTGATGATTTAGGTTGTACACCAATACATAATAAAGAATTTGTTAATTATTAAAACATTCAAAATCTATTCACGAATTTTATTTACATATTATTATTATGTATTTCTAAAAATTAAGTGATCTAAATAGCATCCAAAATTATAATTTGAAGCAAAAAACGATTAACGACAGATAATGATATTCAATTTATAACTTCATTACGTCTGTAATATCGCAACCCTAGTAGGCAACAATTTGACACCTGTCATACATATAAAGCTATAGGGAACAGACTATAGTACATTGAAGTAAATTAACTAGAGAAGACGTCCCATACAATAAATGTGCACAGCTACAATGATACTTGTACCGTGGTGCGGGGCTTACCTAGTTGTAACAAAACAGAAAATATTGTTACATGCATTTTACCGAAACATAGCCGCCGCTTCATGTCTCGGCGATTTGATAAAATAATTAGTCAAATGCATGTTACATCGATAATTTAGTACGTATGTCCAGGTGAAAAGTGATTCCTTTGGTTTTATTCGTATTTCCTGAGTTGTTTGAACAGTACCTTAGCACACTTAGAGGCATATTTTAATACAATAGAACACTAGAATACATACGTATTGTTGCGTCTAGCGCCTGCCACAGACTACTACAGTTGGAGCGAGCTGGCTCTAACACGTGTTACAAACAATATACCTAGTTGAGACGTCTTCTATAGTACGTAGTACATTATAACTCCCCTTTTTCATACAACCTCTTGTATGTTCGTAACTCTCCACTCAACTACCACAAACATGGTTTGTTTTTAGTTTTTAGTCTATAAAACAGATAACAAAATGTACAGTTCTAAATTGCGCCTATTCGCTAATAGCCCATATAAAGAAAAGCAATGATAAAATAGAATAGTCTAATTTATGACACCAAGGCCATATTAGGTACCGCTTTATTTTTTCGGTAAACTAATGCTTTGCATGATTATAAGCATCTGATAAACATACATGGGTAAGGCCCGCTAACTTTGTACAAAATACTAACACACTGGAAAAGTAACACACATAGGTGGCAACACACCGGAATAAGGTAAGACATGGTTTACATGCCCGGTTTATAGATAGGTAAGAAAGTCTTTATAAATTCAAAAACCAAAAATACTACAGTGAAGTAATTAAAAATGTTTAATTAATTAAAAAACAAGGTGGAAACAAAATAAAAGAAGGTTAATATAAGTATTAAAAATAATGAATGAGAGTAGGGAGTAGGTTACGTTACAAACATACTTATGTAACTGCCTCTAAGGGAAAAGTAGGTAACACATAAAACAGATTGGTCAAAGTATATTTTTTTACACAGACATAATATATGTCTGTGATTTTTTACGTGAGCGTCAAGTTGGCAGGCACACCACGGAATTAGACGGTTTTGACTATGTCAAAAATATGTGTATAAATAGTGATACTATGGTTCAAAAGATATTTGAGTATCTTGGTGTGCCTGCTAACTTGACGTCAAGATAGCAGGCACATTAAGAAATACAGTTCGTATCAATGTGATTTAAATGTCAAAAAACTGTGCATAAATAGTGAATCGTATACGCAAAATTTCAACAATTGTACTTCAATACAAACCGAGATTTTACGGTCTCTAAGTGGGCTGCCAACTTGACGATTCTTGCGATGGCGATTCCAGAGAAACGGGTTGAAGTTTTAAACAAATAAATACATGAAAAAATTGTGTGTGAAATTGTGAATCTTTCAATATCAATAAAAAAAGAATTCGTCTTTGCCATTTTCCAAAAATCTAATGTAAACTTCTACCATACATTCGATTTTAAGTACAATCGTGCACAATTTTATTTATTGACTTAAAATACTGACATAAAGTCTAATTATTTTTAATTCAAGTCATAAAATTACACTTAAATCTACCGTTGTAATGTCAGTTTCACGTTATTTCTATTGAAACTTATGTCAAGCAATTTGTAATTTTAGTGACTCGAATTAAAAGTCTCAGATAGTGGTGGACGAGCGAGTGTCGCGAACGACCGAGAGATGGCGTGATTTTGTTTACGTGCGGTGAGCCGGTGATACGAGAATGGTGCGCGAAATGTTTTATTTGTTTGTTTTGAAATTGGTAAGCAGTGAGTACATTTGCATCAGAAGTGAAAGTGTTTAAATCGTTTAATAACAACCTACATTTTTATAGGTACGCAGCTTATTTTCTATAATGGTATTTACAAAAAGATATACCTAGGTACGGTCGGGGTCGCCGTCGCTTTACCACTTTGCAGCGATTTTCGTGTGAAGCGCACCGGCCGCCCGGGTACCTACGTGCCCGTACCAAATAGACGACGCGGTATGCAAGGGATTTTGACCTTTAGACTGGTAAAGCGACGGAGTCCGCCATTGTACCTAATGTGAGTTAGATATTTTCTCAGTCATTCAAAACTTTTCATATTTACTACTCGACCAACATAATTAATCGTATTAAAGCTAGACCTTTCCAATAATTGTTCAATGATTAACAATCTAAATGTATTGCACTTCAATTAGTTTGCACATGCTGAGTGGTCAGATTTTAAAATGGAATATCGAATAGTCAGGGTCGCCATCGTCGAAATCGATGAGGACTATATAGATTTAAGTGTAATTTTATGACTTGAATTAAAAATAATTAGACTTTGTCAGTAGGTATCTTAAGTCAATAAACAAAATTGTGCACGATTGTACTTAAAATCGAATGTATGGTAGAAGTTTACATTAGATTTTTGGAAAATAGCAAAGAAGAATTCTTTTTTTATTGATATTGAAAGATTCACAATTTCACACACAATTTTTTCATGTATTTATTTGTTTAATACTTCAACCCGTTTCTCTGAAATCGCCATTGCAAGAATCGTCAAGTTGGCAGCCCACTTAGAGACCGTAATATCTCGGTTTGTATTGAAGTACAATTGTTGAAATTTTGCGTATACGATTCACTATTTATGCACAGTTTTTTGACATATAAATCACATTGATACGAACTGTATTTCTTAAAGTGCCTGATATCTTGACGTCAAGTTAGCAGGCACACCAAGATACTCAAATATCTTTTGAACCATAGTATCACTATTTATATGCTATACGTCACTATTTATCACTATTTATCACTATTTATACACAATTTTTTGACATAGTTAAAACCGTCTAATTCCGTGGTGTGCCTGCCAACTTGACGCTTACTTTTTTTACGACAATGGAGCCCTTTTTATTATTGATCTGCCTGATTTGTACTACATACATTACACAATCTTTAAAGCCACCATGTAAGCCAGGTCTAAAGTAACACACAGTAACACACGGTATCACATGGTACTTACCTACCACACTGGAAAAATTCACAAGACAATTCTAATCTATATTTGTTTAAATAACTGAAAAATAAGTGCATTTTCTACGATCTTTACACGATATCAAAACAACACTAATGTTTTCTAAGTTATGGACCAAATATATCATTGTTATAATGACTTATCTTGTCGAAATTCTCCCGTTTGCAGTATAAAAATTAATGTCTGAATTTTCTCTCCGTAGGTTAGACGCGTATTGCACTTGCAAAGATGGTGAAATGTCATATCTGTCTAAAGAAAAGTCAAATACATATGTTGCAAGACTAATAAAACTGATTGGGGTAGTCGTATTATAAAAAAAATACTAAATCGTAGTCACACACTCGAAAGTATCACACGGGAAAAAAGGAGTCATACATGTTTTTATGAATTATAATATTAAAAAGTAATAAATAATGTCTTATTAATGCATTAAATTATGATTAGACTAATAGCTAAACATATAGCATACTTTATTTCATAATATAAATGCTTTTACATTTTTAACAATTAGTTAAACCTTTAAAAATGCCTTGGGGTCAATGAAATTTTGTATGGAACAAAAAATTAAATCATATTTCAAAAATCGAATTCTGAGTTCCAAATTAATGTTTAATACATAATTATTGTTGTTATTTTATTTATTACGTAATCATCTACAAAACTGATTACAAAGGAAAGTGATAGGATCTCTAAATAAATGTGTATTATTGATAGAAGTTCGGCGTCACATGTTTATCACAAAATGTACAAAGTTATCGGGCCTTACCCACATATACACATCAAAGTTCCGTACTTCGTTCACCACTTTATTCGATCATTAAATCTCCTAATAAAGATATTAAATGCTCGAGTACGGGATTGCACTCCATCAAGCGACTGAGCGCAGTCGATGCTGGAGACTGTTGGTTGACCGGATGAAACGGAGTCACAATCCTCAGCAGTGAAGGAACTATTAGAAAGAAGAGTAGGTGCGCTATTATACTATGTTGCTGTTGTATGGAAAAAAGAAGTTGTTATAACTTTTCATAGAAGCTCCGACAAACTCTGGAGTTTTTTTGACTTACCATTGGCGTGTAGCTCATTTTGGCATGGCCACCATCATTAACTCTAAATCTGACTTTATAAATAATTTGTCGAGAGTATTTCGAAGTATGTCGCCAAATATCAGAGTTTGTCGGTCTACCGTTCAAAAGAAGGGGTCATTAGTGGTCATGCCAGGATGAGCGCTCATCCTGGCATGGCTACCTTGTATCTCGAAAACTACTGGTCGTAGCGAAGAACTGATTTCACCAATAGTATGTAGAAAAAACTCCAGAGTTTGTCGGTGCTTCTATGAATGGGTATATCAACTTCTTCTTCCATACAACATCAACATAGATAATCGCGTCGCGTACTCAAGCATTTAATATTTTACTAGAGATTTAATGAACGAATATAGTGGTGAACGAAGAACGTAACTTTGATATGTAGGCATGTACCTACGTTTACAATAAAACACGATTTTAATAAACTCTTAATTATCATTTTTATTTATTATAAGTAAACAAAACAATTTAAATACTTACCTATACTTTTTTATTTATTACAATAAAACACAAAGCCTCTGTGGTCTAGTGGCTAAAGCCACCTTTCTTAGACCCAAAGGTCCCGGGTTCGATACCCAGCCGGGGGTACACCTTTGTGTATTTGGTTTGGTCCTACCTAGTGGTAGGGCTTCTTATGAGACTTATTACATTTCGACTGTGATTTTTGCGTAAAATGGCCAATTTTGGCGTTCTTGATCTCAGAAACAAAAATACATTAACAATTTTGACTTATTGAATAGTGTAGAATAGCTCGCCTCGCTTTTTGTAAATTTTGTATAACTTTTTAATTAAACCCAAAATGCAGACAAAGATTTTCATAAAATGCGCGAAGGCACTTTTAGACCTCATCCATTGTACTACTGTTCTAAACAAATGAAATAAAAAAAAATAGAATGTTATCTCTTATACGAGTATAGTGCGTAGCGGCCTCGGAATGTTTAGATATCATTGATTTTATATAGAAAAAAAATCTTATTCTAAACCAAAAAACTACGAAAATCCAACGAAAATAGCTTTAAGTTAACTGTGAACTTCTATCTACGATAATACTATTGAGCAACATTTTTTATGGGCCTTTTCTGAAAGTGCTGGCCAACAAAAAAAATGGTAGGTAGGTACCTACGTAATGTTAGAACTAGCCATTTGGAGAAATAGTTAATATGGCACAAAAGTTGTAGCATTGCTCCGAGCCAAGTTATACAAGTTCGAAAATTCATCATTTTCATAAATTTATTGATTCCTTATTATTTTTTGTATGATCGGAACAGATGATGACCCCACAGTTTCGCGCTGCGATGACAATTGCTTTAGATAATTATTCTAGCAATATCTATCATTATTTTATGTGTCCCAGTCCCAGCACTTTCAGAAATCAATATAAATGTATGAAAATAATGAATCATCGAACTTGTATAACTTGGCTCAGAGCAATACTACAACTTTTGTGCCATATTAACTATAGTTAATATGGCACAAAAGTTATTACTCCAAATGGCTAGTTCTAACAATACGTAGGTACTATTTTTTTTGTTGGCCGGCACTTTCAGAAAAGGCCCAAAAATGTATGGAGCCTGAATGATCTCCTTTATACCAGAATAATCGTTACTTCATGATGAATAAAGATTTTATGATGAATTTATCATCCTAAGTAGGTATTTCGATAAAAACGATAAATACAACTGCAAATTTACTTTAAAATGCGATGCGCCGGCCCTCCGAACTCAACTAATCCTCGCAGAGTAGAGATTTGTAATATTATGCATGATTTTATTATCCTATTTCGATAAAAACGATAAATACAACTGCAAAATTACAACAAAATTCGAAAATGGACATTTTACACACAAATCACAATCGAGATATTGTAATAGGCCTTTAGACGCATAAAACCATAAACGTGAAACACCAACTCGAGGTTTGTGGTGTTTTGAGGATTAGTAGAAATAACACAGACATAAGTGTCTGTGAGAAATAATGACGTTAATTACCAACGACGTACAATTCCACAATCGCAAAACACCGATAAAAATACATTTACGTGAAACACCACCTGGAGATTTTGTGGTGTTTTGCAGATTAGTAGAAATAATTACGTCAATTACTTACTTATAAAATGTTTGCCTCTGAAGTAGAGTGGGCCAACAAACCAGCCAATATTTTATCTAAAGAAAATAATTTAGGTACAAAAAAATTACGAAAAAAAATCCTAAATAAACAATTTTTTTAAAATTTTTGTTAATTATTTAATAATTAAAATAATATTACTTATTTATTTATTGTAAAGTATTTGAAGAAAATGAATGAAGGGCGTATTCAGCCTTTTGAATTTTTGAGAAAATTAATAATATTAAAACTTAAAACATCCGGTGTAATTTTGTTGTTGTGTTTCAGTAAGAAGCTAAGTAATTTTAATTTTTTTTTATTTATTAGCCTATTTAAGTTACCTTACTCAATTTAAGCATAAAGTTCAATTGTAATTGTTTCGTTTCATAATGTTCCATTTTAATTAATAATAATAATAAAATAATAATTAGATAGCTTGGGTCTATCCCCGCTGCCGGTGGCAACCTAGGTTAAGTTTTTTATAATATTTTATATTGTAAATAGGTTTTTATATAAAATATTGTAAAAAATTAAACTTAAGAATTATGTTAAATAAAGAGGATAATAATAATAATATATTTATTAACATAAACATATAACATTCATTTTGACAAACATGAAACAAACAAGATTACAAGAAAAAAAAATATACTTACAATTATGCCAATATTAAATAATTATCGGTGGTTTCCACACTAGGACGAGCCTGACTTGTGACAAACCATACAGGTGCGAGAGTATAATTGTATAGTAAATACAAAAATGATTTTAATTCAAAATTAAACAATTATTAATAATTATTAATATTTTTGTGCAACTTCATGTTTAGTACCTATGTGTGTGTGTGTGTGTGTGTGTGTGTGTGAGAGTGTGTGTGTATGTGTGTGTATGTGTCTGGCTGGGTGTATGCGTGTAAGGGTTGGTATTATTATTGTGTTATTCTTAACAAGTTTTCGGTTTCAGTGTAGGATAAGGTATAAAGCCACTCCAGAACCCTTTTTTTAGCTTCAGTTACTGAACACGACTTTATATCACAGCCTCGTGCAATCACATTGTAAATATATGGCAATTTAAAGTAAAGATGGTTTTTACCAAAGGCCGTTTTGACCGTGGTTTGCGGAATACAGAAAACCCTCCTTTGTATAAGGCCTGCGTATTCAGGAGAATTAAGAGTCGCCTGATGTCCTAGAACGAACACCTTGGTTATGTAAAGTTGTCGTACATTCAAGACAGAAGCCTCCCGGTATAGGTCTCTAGTAGGAAATAGAAAATGTTTTTTCAGCATTACCTTTGTGCTCTTTCCAGACCTATCATGGTTGATTTTCCTATGCCTCCCCAGACTGTAATGCAGTAGCTCAGGATTGATTGACATAATGTTGTATAAACAGTGGTAAGTAGTTTTTTGTCAGCTGAGATTCGAAGAAGGCGCATAATGTGGACATGTCTTCTAGTTCTTTTAATAAGTGAATCCATGTATTGCTTAAAAGAAAGTTTCTCATCAATTTCAACTCCTAGATACCTAATAGTCTCTGTTCGTGCTATGGGGATACAGGAGCAGTGTGGGGCATTGCAGGAGTGAATTTTTATGTTAGTGGTAAGTGCCGGTTGTGAGGAGCAAGTCTTGTGGAAGCATAGATATTTTGTTTTGTTGAGGTCAACGTGAGCAGATGAAGGTCTAGCCAATTCTTGATCGAGGACATACCGAGATTTGCAGAATGTAAAGCCTCTGTCCAGGTTTTCCCTTGATAGATCGCTACGGTCTCGTCGGCATAGCAAATTAGTTCTGCCAAACTGGGAGCATTTGCGTGGATGTCGTTAATGTATAAAATAAATAGGGACGGTCCCAGAACACTCCCTTGTGGCACTCCAAAGCTGGTAGAATGTCTTTCGCTGATAATGTCACCAACTTTTACTTTATGGGACCTAGCAGTGAGGTAGCTTTGAAACCAGTCATGCGCCAATCCTCTGATACCAAAGAATTCTAATTTTTTTAACAGAATTGGCACGGATATAGTATCAAAAGCCTTTGCTAGGTCTAGGAAGACTCCTACGCAGCATTGCCCTTTATCCAGATGATCGGAGACAGTTCTAGTGAGAAGTCCCACTGCGTCCTCAGTTGAACGCTTGCGCCTAAAACCGATCGATCGATTCGATTGTCGATCTGAAAGGAGATTAAAACATTCGAGGTAGTTCATAAGACGAAAGTTAACGATCTTCTCCAAGATTTTAGAGAAAATTGATAATAATGATATTGGCCTAAAATTTGCTGGGATTGTTTTTGAACCAGATTTGTGTATCGGAATCACGTAAGCTTCTTTCCACTCGCAAGGAAAAATACCAGTCGATATGCTAAGGTTAAATATGTGGGTTAAGGGAGAAATGATTGATGCCCTGATATGTATTATTAGAGATGGTTTGATACCATCTGGACTAGGCGCGCTGTCAAGCTTTAACTGCATGATAAGAGAATTTACTTCAGTTTCATCTGTCGGTTGTAAGAAAAAGTTATGTTGAGTAGATCCTTTTATACTAAGATTTGAGACTAGAGATTGTTCAGTTGCGTCTAGTGAATTTAACAGAAAGATTTTTACCGACATTGGCAAAATAATCGTTGCAAGAGTTTACTGATTCTAGTGTTGTTGTCTTTGCCTTTAAAAGATCTGTATTAGATTCTTTTTTTGATGGATACTCTGTTATAGTCTTAATCGACTTCCATAACCTTTTGGGGTCTTTCTTGTTGGCTTCTAGTTCGTGGGATTCAAAATCTTTTTTGATTTTGTGTAGGAGGTTTGTAAGAAAGTTTCTATATCTGTGATATATAAGTTTACGAGTATGATCACCCTTCTGGGTGTCAACGGAGATCTAAGTGAAGCTTATCTCTATGTATCTTAATTATATACTGACAGAGTGAATATGTAACTTAAGACGTTCTAAAGCCACAATAAAGGCGTTGATGTTTTTCTGAATACTACGAATATTATAAGTTAGGATTTTTAAATAGTGAACTTTTACATACAGTAATTTTACTTTGTGACATACAGTTACAATTTTCACATACAGTGAACTTTAAATACTTTTTCTTCTTTTATTTAACGTACTTTCATTGTGAAACAAAGTTTGTTCGAGATTGGCGTACATACAACCAACAGCAGCAGTTCCTGAATCTAAGTATCCTGTTATCAAGTAAGATCTAACAACTATATCATATAGCAGCAGTATGGATAAACTCATTAAGTGCCAAGGAGACATCCTGGAGTCGATCAAGCAGATCGAACGTAACTTCGGGAAGGACTCAGCGAGTCGTAAGACACGCGAGTACATTGAAGATCGCTTAGACAAGCTAGATAAGACCTGGACTGAATTTAAATCGATTAATGATAAGTTGTTAGCATGTGAAAGCTCTGATCATCCATATTTTTGTGATAATCAATTTGAGAAAACTAGGAGGTACTACGAGTCTGTTAGGCAGAAAATAGCATCTCAGGTACTGTCGGCAACTGCGGAGAACACCGCTGAGAGCAAGTCCCCAGGGCCGTCCAAGATGAGGCATCCACAGCGCTTCGATCCTGAGGAGGCTGAGCCACCGGCCGCACCTACGCCCTCTCCAAGACAGGCAGGCGAGGCTACTGAGTTACTAATGAGACAGCGTACTAACTTTAGAGCATTTAATCGGTTGATTCGGAGTATTAAGGTAGATGAGATTAATGTTAAATGGGAGTTAGAGGATGAACTTAGAAATATACAATTGCGTTGGAATGCCATAGATTCCTTACACTTACAAATAGATAATATTTTACAAGGTTCTGACACTTTATACGAAAATGAATTTTGTTACTATTAGGATACATTTAAATCTACGAAAAGAGCTCTTAATCAAAAACTAGCTTCCACAGCTCATCTGCAGCAGTCCACACCTCAGCTTGAGGTGACAGTATTTACAGGCAGGTACGTAAATTGGCCTACATTTTATGACTTATTCTCTGAGAGTATACACAATAATAATGTTTTAACTAAAAGCCAAAAAATGCAACATTTGAAGGGTAAGCTGCTCATTCAACACTTACATATATCAGCAGAAAACTATGATACTGCATGGGAGCTATTGAATCATAGGTACAATAACCCACAAGTTTTATTTACTCAACACATTGAGATTTTATTAAATCAATCTAATCTTAGCAGACAGGCTGCAAACGAGATTAAACGTCTTTATACGACAATGGAGAGTATACACGCTATACAAAATCTAGGTATAGATACCTCCAGTTGGGACCCTATTTTGGTTCATCTTATTTGTAAAAAACTTGATCACGAGACATACAGTGACTATAAGGAGGCTCGTAAGTCACCACGAGACCTACCATCATTATCTGAATTAATGAACTTTTTAGAAATTGAGCCAATAAAGTAAGAGAGTCTCTAACACCGTCAAACAGACAAAACTATTTTCATTCGAAAGGTCATACACCCGTAAAGCCAAATTACTATAAATATAATTTTTCCAACACGTGAAAAATACCCAACCATCATAAACGAGAATATCAAGCCATAGCAACATCATCTTACACATTGTCTTGTCCTTATTGCAATCTTAGTCACGTATTATACAAATGCAGCAAATTCCTAAGACTGAAGCCCGAGGCCAAATCGAGGACAGTGACGAAACTGCAAATCTGTCAAAACTGTCTTTACAAGCATTACGATAATAAATGCAACTCTAATAAAACGTGCAAAATCTGTCAATCTGATCATAACACCATTTTGCATGACGCACTTGCATCGACCGATTCGGTACCTTTGCCCCCGGTCCAGCCATCTGCTTCCACGTCACGAGAAGGTGCTTCCACGTCTCATGTTTATCACCCATCATCGGTAGGGAAGGAACATAGCGTGAATCATGTCGCCACAGATGATGAAGAAATTCTTCTCACATCTTTATCTGTTAAAATACGGGCAGCGGATGGTACCTTTGTTACATTAAGAGCTTTATTGAACCAGGGATCGCAAATTTCGTTGATATCAGAAAACGCGGTACAACTGCTTGGGTTACCCAGACAGCGGTATCATGCTTCGGTTTCCGGTATAGGTAACGGATCAAAACCAATTAAAGGCATTGTCACATTAGGCATAACATCCATTTATGATGACTATAACTTTAATACACAAGCATTAGTCATCCCGCGGGTCATAAATAATTTGCCCAATATTTCATTCAAAAAGCAACAGTGGTCGCATTTACAACATATACAACTTGCGGACCCTGAATATAATGTGTCAAGGTCCATTGACCTATTATTAGACGCTAGTGTCTATTCAAATATTATAATGAGCGGGCTAATTAAAGGGCCTAACATGGCGCCGATAGCTCAACAAACAACGCTAGGCTGGATATTATCCGGTAATGTTAAAACCTTTAACTGTCACGTGGTTTTAAACAACTTAGCTGACATTTCTCAATACTGGGAAATAGAAGAAATAAGTAACACCACTTCTTCATTATCTGTGGAAGATAGCTACTGTGAGGAGCTATATAAGTCTACCACCCGACGTTTGGAGTGCGGGAGGTACGAGGTAGCGATACCAATGAAGCCAAATTTTGAACAAAAATTAGGGCTGTCAAAAGGAAAGGCTATCGCGCAATTTCACAACTTAGAAAAAAAATGATAAAAAATGACGTATTTTCTAAAAGGTATACACAGTTTATGCAGGAATATGAAAATGTAGGTCATATGAAACGTGTAAACAATTATAACAAAACATCGTGCTATCTCCCTCATCACGGTGTCTTGAAAGCTGACTCATTCACTACTAAACTGCGGACGGTTTTCAATGCTTCAGCAAAAACATCCAGCGGATTTAGTCTAAATGATTTGATGGAACAAGGCCCTAATTTACAAAAGGACCTTCAAAGTCTTATTTTACACTGGAGACTACATAAATACGTTATCACCGCGGACATTGAAAAGATGTTCCGCACCATCATGGTAAGAGAGGCTGATGAGCATTTACAGAGAATCATCTGGAGACCATCTCAATCAACTCAGGAATCCCTTGCAGAGTACCAGTTGACTACTATTACGTATGGTACTAAGGCGGCTCCATTCCTTGCGATGAGAACTCTACAACAGATAGCTATAGACTGCAAAAAGGAAAACAGGTATCTCCTGGCTGCAGAAGCTATCCAGTCTTCATTTTATATGGATGATTTACTAGCTGGTGGAGATAGTCTCATTCAAACAAAGTCATTACAGACTGAAATCATAGCTGCATTGAAAGAGGCAGGTATGAACATACGGAAGTGGTCAAGCAATTCTATTGAGTTGACTAAAGACCTTCCAACAGTCAGTTTAGATGTATCTCTTGACTTTAAAGGTTTGGAGTCCAGAAAAACTCTAGGTTTAAGTTGGAGATCGGATACAGACACTTTTACATTTCAAAACAAATATGAAGATATCCAATCAAACCAACAACTTACAAAACGACAGTTGCTTTCGTTTATATCAAGGATATTTGATCCCTTGGGGTGGATATCACCACTCACTATCCGCGCCAAACTTTTATTCCAAAGGTCTTGGTCGGATACAAGTATTACGTGGGATGCCGTCCTTTCACACGAAATAAGTGAAGCCTGGAGGCAACTGAAGTTAGATTTTCAACATTTAAATAAGTTTATTATTCCTCGATACACGGGAAATAAATTAAATTGTCAAATGAACGGATTTTGCGATGCATCCGAGAAAGCATACGCATGCTCAATTTACTTAGTGACTATTAATAGTAAAGGTGAGTACATATCAATACTGATAGCCGCGAAAACTAAGTTAGCACCAGTAAAAAATAAATTAACACTGCCTAAGCTTGAATTATGTGGAGCACTACTGTTATCACGTCTAATGGTTAAGGTATTAGATACATTTAATACAGACAAGATTGACTTTTACGCTTGGACCGACTCCATGGTCGTACTTGGATGGATACACGGAGATGTCAACAAATGGAAGCAGTTGGTCTCAAACAGAGTAATCAATCAAATCAATAGTAAACACTATTCCTGCATCCAGTTGGCACCACGTACGATCGGAGGATAATTTAGCCGATTGTGCTACACGAGGGCTGAGCGCAAGTCAACTCTTAGGCCATACATTGTGGTGGGAGGGTCCAGACTGGCTCCTAAACTTTGATAATACCCTATTCACAAATAAAACTTATCAAAATCCCACTGTAGAAATAAAATCTATTAAGAACAATGTATACACAGCCTTATGTAATAAAAATGATAATTTAATTATAAAATTATTAAACGAATGCAACTCGATTCGGCGCGTGGCAACAATAGTAGGTTGGATGTCACGTTTCAAGCAATGGTTGCTAAACAAAAATAATACTTCTAGACAGAGTTATTTATCGTCTAGCGAAATGAGCCATTCTTATAACTTTATTATAAAATCAATTCAGCAAATGGAATTTCATGAGACATTAACACAATTACAACAAAGGTCCGTTTTAAACAGAAACAACAACCTACTTTGTCTTAATCCTTACCTCGATGAAAAGGATGGACTACTAAAAGTTGGTGGACGGCTTAACAATTCTCATCTTAGCATATCGGCTAAACATCCAATAATAATACCTAGCCACAGTCGCCTTACTGATCTCATCATTCGGCAGGCACACCTCGCTACCCTTCACGGCGGACCAAGCCTCACACTTTCATATCTAAGACAAAGATACTGGATCATACTCGTAAGTGGGCTTCGAACAGTCAAACGTGAAGTGCGTAAATGTGTAAAATGTATGAGACATAATAGCTACAGTCGACCACAAATCATGGCAGACTTACCTGAGCCAAGGGTTACGCCCTCGCGCGCTTTCAATCACAGCGGGGTCGATTTTACAGGACACTACGACATAAGGCTAAACAAAGGACGAGGAGTGAAGACTAACAAGGGTTATGTAGCCGTTTTTGTTTGTCTATCCACAAAGGCGGTCCACTTAGAACTTGTGTCGGATCTCAGCACCCCTGGTTTCTTAGCTGCATTTCGTCGATTTTGTGCGCGTCGCGGTACTCCTAGTCACATGTACAGTGACAATGGAACCAATTTTGTGGGAGCAAACCGGCTACTCAGGAAAAAATACCAGGAGATTATACAAACACTTAACAGTGACTTCTTTAATGACATTAATGAGTACAATATACAATGGAGGTTTAACGCACCTGCATATCCATCTGCAGGCGGACTATGGGAGGCAGCAGTCAAAAGATTAAAATTCCATCTAAGAAGAGTCATAGGTGATCAGAAACTCATGAGTTTATAACTTTGCTACACCAGGTTGAGGCTTGTCTGAACTCACGGCCCTTGATGGCATTAGCTGAAAACCCAGATGACATTTACCTCACCCCGGGACACTTCCTGATCGGAGACTCTCTTTTATCCCGACCGCAAACAGACCCACAGCACATCAATATGACTACTAGATGGCATATGATACAGTGCATGAATAAAGAAATATGGAAAAAATGGTCATCAGATTACCTGCAACAATTACAAGTCCGGTAAAAATGGAAAACTCCAACAAAAAATATTGAGATTGACAATATTGTACTCGTTAAAGAAAAAAACCTCCCACCCGGGAAATGGGCGTTAGGTAGAGTTGTAGACGTACACCCGGGTAAGGATGGATATATCAGGGTTGTCTCCGTAAAAACCAAGAACGGTATAATCAAAAGGCCTGTTCTAAAACTTTCATTGTTACCAGTACAGAATACGGAACCTAATAATATTATTACGAATAGAATAATTACTGATGAGCAAGCGAGCGCCGGTGCCGACGTAGTATCAAATAACATAAACAATAATACGAGTAGTACTACAGTGCCTCGGCCAAAGAAAAATAACATAAAAAGATTTTGTAACTTTTTAACTATGTCGTTATTACTATTACTAACTATGATCTCTCCCGCACAGTCATCATTCAGAGCATCGTATTTCAACGAAAATCAGAGTATTTATTTTGATAAAAATTACGATATGAATCTCATATGCGACGAATAGACTGTAGTTGTTTTCTATAACATGTCAACGTACTGGAATGGGCTACATAGTGTAGAAAACCTTGTGACTCACTTGGAACAGTATCTACACAGAGAGCTCCCAGTACAATACAAGAGTGTAATATATCAATTAGGGCACGAGATAACGGAAATTGAACATTATAATAGCTTACTTCAAAATAGAATCGTAAAAGACAGAAAAGAGGCTTGATTAACGGTGTTGGTTATTTGGCTAATAGTTTGTTTGGTGTGTTAGATGACTCATTTGCAAAGCAGTACGAAAAAGATATTGAGAAAATATCACAGAACGAAAACCACTTACAACTATTATTAAAAAATCAGACTAGTGTTTTAGAAGCTCAATATAACATTATGCAAAGAAATGAAGGCATTATGAACAAACAGTTCAATATTATAGCTAAACAGCTCAGAGACGTAACACTTTCCTACGATCATATGCAAAATCAGCAAAGAATAGAATTCTATATTATGTCTTCCGCATTATCAGCAAACATACTTATCACCAGTTTAAGACGAATTCAAGATACCCTAATAAACATAATCACAGATATATCACATGGACATATGGATACTCATTTGTTACCACCTGATCAATTGAATAACCAAATAAATACTATCTCTGGCTATTTACCGGGTGATCTTTCTTTACCATTCGATAAATATAACATTCAAGAACTCTATAAACTAATGAAGGTGAACACGAACCTAAGCGGAAAATATTTACTTATACAAGTTAAAATTCCATTAATAAGTAAAGAATCACTAGAGATTGATAGTGTAATAAGTTTGCCGCACAAAAATCATATTACGCAATTCTCTAGTCCCTACATAGCATTTAATCTCCAAAAAGATATGCTCTATCTCATGACAGAATCTGATCTACAGACATGTGTGCAATCATCAGTAACTCGCATTTTATGTACTATAAATAAACCTATTTATAATATACCTATTACTCAAAGCCTTTGCAACATAACAATTAATTATGAAAATAATTTATGTATTACGGAGGTGTCGGTTTGTCAAGAGCGGTGGCTCAGGTTGCACGCCACTAACAGGTGGCTATTTACATGTTGTGAAAAATGTAAAGTACGCATTTTTTGCCCAGATGGCATACATATGGAAACCCTGACCGGTAATGGAATATTAAATATAGATCAAGGCTGCACTATCAAAAGTAAAGGCTATTCTATTTATAGTCACAACAACTTTCTCACACATACAAAGGTTCAGAGTGAAATACCTAATACGTTAGAATCCTCTGTTCTAAACAACATCGTGAACTCAACTACTTACTCGTACGTACCAGAAGACCACAAAGAAATATGGCATGATCTGAAAACGCAGATCGACGACTTGAAAGAGCAAGCCAAAACTCCGTTAACCATTCATGAT
Organism: Scoparia ambigualis; assembly: GCA_963921215.1. Taxonomy (NCBI): domain Eukaryota; kingdom Metazoa; phylum Arthropoda; class Insecta; order Lepidoptera; family Crambidae; genus Scoparia; species Scoparia ambigualis. The sequence goes on along the minus strand of OY992501.1, from coordinate 29,612,974 downwards.
GTTCACCAATATTCGGTGTTATATGGTTTACTGGCCGTTGCTCTGCTGGCCGGAGCGGCCTACCTATTCATACGAAGGCGGAAGGCGAGAGCGGCTCCTACAACTGGAAAGGTGGTGTTCCAGGCAATCACGGAACAGGTTGTTGTGGACTCCCAGCAAGCGGTGTCGTCAAGTGATTATAGTGAAGTGAATGTGGTGCGTAATGTAGAGAAGGGTACCTGGATTACCCCTAAAGCTATTCCGAGATCGCGATCGGTTCATTTAGACATTCCTTCCGTGAGTGACAGTGAACAACAATAATAATAATACAATGGACAATATAAAGACTATAAGTTAACTTACTATATTCTTAATTTTAAAATAATATTTTTTTACTATGTTCTATACAAACTATTTTACACATTTTCTTTATACTTACAGATTATTTTACTACTTACATTTTACAATAATTTATGTGACTTAACATGCATAATTATTTACATTATTTAACTTGATAACCTATTGTTTTTATATAATTTTCCTCTACTTTTGAGTGGGCAGGATGTACAGAGCAAAGTACAATGTGTTTAACTAGGTTAAATTAGTTCGTATAAGCATTTTCACGTCAGCGCTCTCTGAACTACAAAACCGTGTTAAGTATAATTTTATTGTAATAAATCAGTGTCAAAACAGCGCTCATTGGGTTTGGTGATTTTCTACGTTTCCCTATCCCTATCGTTATAACTGTACAACTACAAAGGCATAATTAGGTTACTTTTGCTTTAAAATTTAAAATATATATTGTTTACATTAGTAAAAGTTTTGCTTTAATGCGATTTACTACCAAAAATCTATTTTAATAATTTTTATTATGTAGGTACAGTAAAATATCTTGAAAATTTTTAACTTACGAAAGGCCCATCTCGTTTACAGGACTTTTATCCTAAACTGTCACGATAAAGTGTCAGTCGCATTACTTTTTTAAGTTTTCCTGACTTCAGCAAGCTACTTTATTTAATGTATGAATATACCTAACAATTTTATCTAGCCATTTTGATTTTTGGTGAAATTAATGACATCGAATAGCGCCATTATAATTAAGTATTGACCACAGAAATATATTTCTGTAGTATTGACGTTTGTTATTTCTGTGTAAAAAAATCTTTAATAGAAACATTTATACGTTACACTAGATAGGCCCTTCCGAACACTCATTATGTTCTACTCATCTGCGGAGTCGACTCGGCACCTTGCTTTATGTGACTTTATTTCATGACAAAGTGTACTAGACGTTTACAACAACTCAGCTGTCAAGTAAAAGTTAGTGAAATTAATTGTTATTCAGTTATTATTAAGTAGATATAATGTAATTATAGATTGTAAAAGATATTTTTGTCATTTCTGTGCCACGGCTTCTACAATCATAGACTAGAAACCTACAGATGTACCCATACAAAACCGGTTGTAGGTAAATTAAGTGACTGAGGAGCACTGACATATTGTGTTATTTAAAAAAATATTTTAAGTTGTTTTAATTGTTTTTAACCAGATTAATATTTTGAGTTTTTTTGTGTCAATATGTTATCTACGTCATGATGAGAAGACCGGGAGCACTAACTGCACGGTGATTTCATAGTTGAAGTATAGGCGATCTGTATTTCATTGCTGTTAGTACTAAAAGTCAATTACGGACCGCCGAGATGACAAAGTATTGTAGGCACAAAAGTTGTGTCCCCTCTGGTAGTTGACTATCTATTTGGGATGCCATCTGGACACGCCCTACGAATTGGAACAAATGGTTTGTATCTTAGAACAAAAATATTGTTCTGAGGTTTGTATGGACGTTCTTGTCTATCTCTTTATGTCAATGATAGAAACGTTTTAAAACTCCAGAATCCTGGAAAGGCCCATTTATATTAATTTATTCATGCCCATCAAAAAGGTTTTAAGTTATCAAAGATTACATCCAAATCTAATTTAAAACTTAACAGCAACATTTCATGGTTATAAGGTTGAGTAGGTTACATTTGGCTTTTGTTAAATTAGTTCAAAAGGTTCTGGATTTCATCTATAAGTTTTGCCGTAGCTCTTAGAAAAGTTCTAAAACGCGGGCCAGTATTACCTTTATCTATGACGTGGGCCCTTTTTGCACTTAGGAGGTTAATTTAAGGTAAATATAACATTATTGAGCGTGTTAAGACTTATGAGCAAATTTCCATACAAAGGTTTTAGAACCCTTTCAAAACCCTTCTAAAACCTAAAATGTTACTTGGGTAGAGTGAAAAGGGTATACTTATATCGCTGGCTTATTTCTTCATCTGACGTTAGTGCAGGTAACACGGTAAAATATGCTCTATTGTATTTAATCAAAGTATTTATAAGTACATTATAAAAACCCATTAAAAACCGAACCCAAAATTGCGTGAACCCGCCACGGGTTCTTGGCAATCGTTACCCACAAATCCGTAGCGGGATGTTGGCAACCAAAGTTTGATATATCAGTAGCGAGTCTCGTTCCTGCTCGTTTTAGGTCAAAAAAATTTGACGAGATTGACCCTAGCGGGATACCCTTTAACATGGGATATCTCAATAACTATGGTATTAGCTAACAGTATTATCAAATAAATCATGGCGAAATTTGAAGGCTATAAGGGCCCTTTCCTCGTGGCCAAACTAAAATGCCAAACTAATTTGCCATGAGGAAACTCAATTCCTCGTAGCCAAACCGTAGTCATAGCTTAAAAATAACACAGTCATGTATTTTCAACACGTTTTCAAAACAACAAAACTTTTTAAATAATATTGTAACTCAGATTCTTTCGTCAAAAACAAAAACATTTTTATTAAATCTGGTACTTTCTCTTATTTCTTCGTGATTTGGCTATTACATGAAGTTTTTTTGTCAAACTTACAAATATTTTTTTATTTCCGTTGGTCTCTTATTTCTCCGTGATTTGACTAAGTATTACATGTACAGTGACTACGGTTTGGCTACGAAGAATTAAGTTTCCTCGTGGCCAAATTAGTTTGGAATTTTAATTTTGCCACGAGGAAAGGTCCATCTGAAGGGGTTATCCCGCTGGCTGGGGTCACGGACATCTAGCTACCACCATTGTCGCCATAACATCAATGTTCGTGTAGCAATGTTATACTTATTCTGGCAGTTGTAGCTATGATGCAAGAAACAGCCAGTTCCTCAGTAGTTGAGGATTCCGGGTAAAGCTCACTTCCATCTGTAAGTATTATCAACTTGTGTACATAGGTAGGTACTTCGATCAACAATGATCGAAGCATAGGGTAAGTTGGTGTTTCAAGGGTAAGCGTCAAGTTGGCAGGCACACCACGGAATTAGATGGTTTTGACTATGTCAAAAAATTGTGTATAAATAGTGATAAATAGTTACGTATAGCATATAAATAGTGATACTATGGTTCAAAAGATATTTGAGTATCTTGGTGTGCCTGCTAACTTGACGTCAAGATAGCAGGCACCTTAAGAAATACAGTTCGTATCAATGTGATTTATATGTCAAAAAACTGTGTTTAAATAGTGAATCGTATACGCAAAATTTCAACAATTGTACTTTAATACAAACCGAGATTTTACGGTCTCTAAGTGGGCTGCCAACTTGACGATTCCTGCGATGGCGATTCCAGAGAAACGGGTTGAAGTTTTAAACAAATAAATACATGAAAAAATTGTGTGTGAAATTGTGAATCTTTCAATATCAATAAGAAAAGAATTCTTCTTTGCTATTTTCCAAAAATCTAATGTAAACTTCTACCATACATTCGATTTTAAGTACAATCGTGCACAATTTTGTTTATTGACTTAAGATACCTACTGACAAAGTCTAATTATTTTTAATTCAAGTCATAAAATTAGACTTAAATCTACCGTTGTAATGTCAGTTTCACGTTATTTCTATGAAACTTGTGTCAAGTAATTTGTTATTTTAGTGACTCGAATTGAAAGTCTCGGATAGTGGTGGACGAGCGAGTGTCGCGAACGACCGAGAGATGGCGTGATTTTGTTTACGTGCGGTGAGCCGGTGATACGAGAATGGTGCGCGAAAAGTTTTATTTGTTTGTGTTCAAATTGGTAAGCAGTGAGTACATTTGCATCAGAAGTGAAAGTGTTTAAATCGTTTAATAACAACGTACATTTTTATAGATACGCAGCTTATTTTCTGTTATGGACTATGGTATTTACGCAAATACACCTATTAATTTTAACAAAATTAAAAGTAATATGTAGTAGGTACATAACAAGTAATAATATTAAAATTATTATGAGTTCGCCTGTACCTCATGTCAATGTATGTAAAAGTTTGCTATCAAATTTAATGACTTTCTAGTGTAAAAGTCAAATAACAATTACACTCTTAGAGGGTACTATTTCCAGTACTATTTATTGAGATAGAAATGAGAGCCATTGCTGGTTCTGTTTTCGCGCAATGAGGTGAGTACGCTAGGCGTAGAACCTACGCCTAGCGTACTCACCAAACTATGTCTATAACTTTTTAACTATTAAGGTACTATTTATTTCCTTTAGGCACTATTGGGTACTATTTGGGTACAGTTTTTTGACATACTAATTATAGTTGTAGCTTACTCAGATTTCCCAAACTGAGGTGAGTACGCTAGGCGTAACCTACGCCTAGCCTACTCACCAAACTATGTCTATAACTTTTTAACTATAAGGGTACTATTTATTTCCTTTAGGCACTATTTGGTACTATTTGGGTACAGTTTTTTGGCAATATCTTTAAATAACAGAACTCCATGGTGAGTACGCCAGGCGTAGGTACACGCTTATTCTTTGTTTATTAGTCATAAAAGACTAGACAGGTAACTTTAACATTTAATGCACTAGGAATAAACTTGACCCTAGATAACTTTAGAAAGATTAGCTTGGTAAGTTCCTACTATGAAGTAATACGTATTAGTCGACCAACATAATTCGGCGCATGTCAGCTAGACGTTTATCACAGTTTTTCAATAATTTACAAACTAAACGTTTCTTCTTCGATATTCCATTTTAAAATCTGACCACTCAGCATGTGCAAACTAATTGAAGTGCAATATATGAAAAGTTTTGAATGACTGAGAAAATATCTACCTCACATTAGGTACAATGGCGGACTCCGTCGCTTTACCAGTCTAAAGGTCAAAATCCCTTGCACACCGCGTCGTCTATTTGGTACGGGCACGTAGGTGCCCGGGCGGTCAGTGCGCTTCACACGAAAATCGCTGCAAAGTGGTAAAGCGACGGCGACACCCGACCGTACCTAGGTATATCTTTTTTGTAAATACCATAATAGAAAATAAGCTGCGTACCTATAAAAATGTAGGTTGTTATTAAACGATTTAAACACTTTCACTTCTGATGCAAATGTACTCACTGCTTACCAATTTCAACACAAACAAATAAAACTTTTCGCGCACCATTCTTGTATCACCGGCTCACCGCACGTAAACAAAATCACGCCATCTCTCAGTCGTTCGCGACACTCGCTCGTCCACCACTATCAGAGACTTTCAATTCGAGTCACTAAAATAAGAAATTGCTTGACATAAGTTTCCATAGAAATAACGTGAAACTGACATTACAACGGTAGATTTACGCGCGTATGAGAAAAACCGCACCCATGTACTCGAGGGACGGACAGCACCGAGTTACGAATAGGACTGACGTGCTGATGCGCTTGGCGGAGCATTTTAATGATGTTCTAAATCCCGGCGCACTCGGCGTTGATCTGTCTTACGTGGACTCGCTTGAAGAACTACCAGTTTGCCAAATATTAGACGATCCACCATCATTTGAAGAGTTCGTGAAGGCAGTCAAACGTCTCAAAAACTTGAAAACACCTGGTATGGATCAACTTTCCGCCGAAGTATACAAGTATACCGGTAATAACATCATGACGGGGCTCTACAATCTGGTCAAAAGGGTGTGGGTTGAAGAGCAAATTCCACAGGGCTGGCGGGATGCGGTGATTTGTAAGCTGTACAAAGGGAAAGGAGATAGTCTCCGATTGCAGCTCTTACCGCGGTATATCGCTCCTTGCTAGTGCCGGTAAGGTCTTCGCGCACATTGTTAACACCCGCCTTAGCGAAGTAGCTGAGATGTACCTACCTGAAAGCCAATGTGGCTTCCGTCCGAGTAGGGGTACTATCGACGCAATAAGTGTCTTAAGGCAACTCCAGGAGAAGAGCCTTGAACATTAACAGCCACTCTACATGTGCTTTGTCGATCTTGAGAAAGCATTTGACAGAGTTCCACGCGAGGCCCTTTGGCTTGTTCTCCTAAAATCTGGGTACCCGAAGAAGTTCGTCAATCTTATACGCCAATTCCATGTTGGTATGAAAGCGCAGGTTCAATATGAAAACGAACTTTCTGAGGATATCCAAATCACAAGTGGAGTAAAACAGGGTTACGTGATGGCGCCTACACTCTTTGCCATCTACTTTGCAGTTGTCATGAGAGATGCGCTGCAATGTTGTAGTAACCAAATCCAGCTTAATTTCCGAACTGAAAAAGGCGTGTTTGACATTTCAAGATTTAGAGCGAAATCCAAAGTGCAGCAGATCTCTGTACTGGAGGTACTTTATGCTGACGACGTATGTCTTATGTCTAACAATATGGTGCATCTCCAAATCTATGTTGACGCACTACATATATCCTGTCAAAGGTTCGGCTTGGTTATCAGTGTTACTAAGACCCAAATTCTAAAACAGCCACCCAGAGGCTGCGAAGCTGATAAAGCGATACTAAATCTGGATGGGAAACCACTAGAGGAGGTATCACATTTTAAATATCTAGGTAGCAATATCCGGCACGATAACACCTTAGCTTCGGAGATACCTTCGCGCATCGCAAACGCTGTTGCTAGTTTCGGACGACTCATATCGACTCGGATCGTGTCTGGAAGTCTCATGATCTCAAGCTGGAGACGAAGATTAGCGTATACAAAGCGCTAATCTTACCTGTCCTACTATATGGCTCAGAGACATGGTGCCTTTACAGAAAAGACATTAAGAAACTCGACACATACCACCTTAGATGTCTCAGATCCATCCTTAATATCAAATGGCAGGACCGTGTGCCAAATACTGAGGTTCTGCGTCGCTCCGGAATTTATGGCATAGAAGCTCTTCTCATGCAGCGTCAGCTCGGGTGGTGTGGACACGTCTTTCGCATGGATGACCGCCGGTTACCCAAAGTTGTCTTTTATTCTGAGATCGCAGAGGGTAAACGGAAACACGGCGGTCAGCATCTGCGTTATAAAGACGTTTTCAAAAGACACCTAAACGCCTGCGCTATTGACTCTACAGGTTGGGAAGAGCTCGCTTCTAATAGGTCTTCATGGCGCTCTACCATCTTTAAAAATATAAAAACTTTTGAGGAAAATCGTCTTAACTCACTCGACCTAAAACTCCAAATCCGCAAAGAGAGACCAAATCCCTCCTATACATATACATATAACTCACAAGGGCAACTCTATTGTATCTCTTGCGACAGAGTCTTTAAGACAAAGTTCGGTCTAGCGAGCCACATTAGAGCTCACATGAGAAAATAAATTATTCTTACATATTATTTTGATACCAATTTAGGTTAATTAATATAATAATTATTATAATCAGGGTCGCCGTCGTCGAAATCGATGAGGAGGACTATATAGATTTAAGTCTAATTTTATGACTTGAATTAAAAATAATTAGACTTTGTCAGTAGGTATCTAAAGTCAATAAAAAAAATTGTGCACGATTGTACTTAAAATCGAATGTATGGTAGAAGTTTACATTAGATTTTTGGAAAATAGCAAAGATGAATTCTTTTTTTATTGATATTGAAAGATTCACAATTTCACACACAATTTTTTCATGTAGGTATTTATTTGTTTAAAACTTCAACCCGTTTCTCTCTCGCCATCGCAAGAATCGTCAAGTTGGCAGCCCACTTAGAGACCGTAATATCTCGGTTTGTATTGAAGTACAATTGTTGAAATTTTGCGTATACGATTCACTATTTATACACAGTTTTTTGACATATAAATCACATTGATACGAACTGTATTTCTTAAGGTGCCTGCTATCTTGACGTCAAGTTAGCAGGCACACCAAGATACTCAAATATCTTTTGAACCATAGTATCACTATTTATATGCTATACGTCACTATTTATCACTATTTTTTGACATAGTCAAAACCGTCTAATTCCGTGGTGTGCCTGTCAAGTTGACGCTCACTTTCAAGGTTCAGTATTATTAAGATAATTGTAGACACTATTTTGTACATTTTGCGAAATTTCATGCGTTATCGATTATATTCGAACTGGTGGTAGATTCTACTGAATTTAATTATATGATAGTTATCTGTTTATTAGTTTTCGACGTCAAGAAGTTTGGCACTTATTTCATTCGCTAAAAACCTGTGAAGGTTTATATTCTGGCATGGCCAACAATGACCCCTTATATAACTTTTGAATGGTAGACCGACAAACTCTGATACTTGGCGACATACTTCGACATACTCTCGATAAATTATCTATAAAGTCAGATTTAGAGTTGGTGATGGACACTAATGGTAGCCATGCCAAAAGAGCCACACTATAAGTTTTTATGTAAACGTACCTATTTAATATTTTTTTGTCCACTCCCTGCGTACCATTGTCCATTTGGGAAGGCCTGTGCCCAGCAGTGGGACGTTTATAAGATAGTGATGTACAAGTATATTATTTAGACTTCGTTTTATTTTCTGTTACAGTTTCTATAGCCAAATTGTTTGGCCCTAAGAGAATGAAAAACATGCGTTTTGTATTCTCTTAGGGCCACCACAGACATGCTACTTTTAGCACCGGCGATCGGTGCGACTGTATCGATGCAAAATCACGTTTTGACGACTCTCCGTTGATCGCAGTAAAATCGTGAGATTCTATCGACGCAGCATCGCGATTTCGCGACTTAATGCGTTCGGACGCGGTATCGGAATACTTATTCTGAATCGCGCGTTTTAGCGACTGTAACCAATACCGCCTTTGGCGTGATTGATATTTTTTAGAGATGGCCGAATGTGGTTTGAACCAAATACGAACTTCGGCCGAACATTCGGTAAAAAATCAAAATTCGGCCGAATTTCGGCCGAAGTTCGGTTCTTATCACGGCGCTTTCTCTATTACAACTACAACACGTTCTAACTAGTTTACGCGCTACCTTCTTAGAGCATTCAACCAACGCTCTAAGGCTATCTGCACAATTGCATCGCGCCCGCAACCCAGCCGCAACCCGCGACAAATGCCCTCGTCTCCCGTCCCGGCCCGCCCCGGGCATTATCAAATACGTTATCCACGCGACAAATTGCGTTATTGTTTAGATTATTATCTACGTGAATTAACGAGGTAAAGTAATAGATATATTTTCATGTTTCAAATACAATGAGTGTAAGAAAAGATCAAGTGTTATTTCAATATTTTCTTGTACTTACCGAAAGTTCGGCATTTGAACCGAATGTCGGCCGAATGCCGAAGTTCGGTTCAAGCTGCCGAAATTCGGTTAAACAGAATGTGAAACGAATTTCGGCCCATCCCTAAGTTATTTTCATAAAATAAGCAGCAGTGCAGCTTCATTAGAATCCACGCTAAGGTTGCACATTCGTCAAAATCTAGCGAAGCACTGACTGACACACTGAACACTGTCGTATTCCGTACCTACTTAGATGCCACGGTTACGGTAGCATGTTTGCGGTGGCCCTTACCACATGAGTAAAGAAACGGAACAGAGACAATGCTTCATACAACCGCGCCGGCCGTGTCGGTCGCGAGTCAACTACCTACTAAGTACAAGCATGCGGCGCATGTGTGCGTGTCAGTCAACTAGCCGCTGCGTCGCGTATGTAGGTACGCGCCGCCACTGGATAAAACCGGTAAAAAACATTTTGGATGAAGCAGTAGTTCATATTACACAGTGCATGATCCGTGTCCCGCCCGGGCCCGGGTGGTCATAGGAACTCTGTAATGAAACGACGCAACCCCATCGAGTTTCGGCTCGTTTCATTCGTCTTAACGAGTACTTTGTTTTTAGATGGTTACCAGGGTCTGATCTGATGATGGAGCAGGAAGGTGGTCCTAGGAACTAAGTAAAGAAACGACGCAACCCTATCGAGTCTCGGCTCGTTTGTTAAGTACAGTTCGATGCTGCTTAAAACACCATTGTGCTCCTGACAGCTTTTGAAGTTAAAAGCGACAATTATTATAAGAATTAACGGCAATGTAGATTCCACCCACGGGCGAGTAAAAAAAAGGACTCCGCGTCACTTACTTTTAAATTGACGCGATGTAGGTACCAAGCCAGTATTACTTATTATCTAAATACGGCACCCCCTTAAACAAAGGTAAGCCGATCGATCGGCCGTCATTGTAATGTCAACCGTCCCCGTCACACACACAAGCACTTCACTTGTAGGGTATCGCGACGCGGAGTCATTCTTTTAAAATACTGTTAAATAAGATAACTGTTTTGTTTCTTTGTTATAACACAATAACAAATCGTTAATTTTAACCTTATTTATTTACCTTAATGTCTACTCCTCGACTGTACCTCGATTTCCAGTCATTTTGTAATTCGGGCATTGAGAAAATCAGCAACATATGCAGCCGTTACCTCGAAATTTTCTCCACTCAACTCAACCTCAAGGATAAAATCGGTATGCTGAATTGTTGAAACCATCCTCGAGTTGAGGAACTTCTCAGTCGAGTCCAGCAATGATCTGTCAAACTCAAGGTATGTCGCGATCTACCTTGAGGTGTCCTCACAGCATATAAACAACGCTTCCGACGCACGCCATATTTTACTTATTTTGTTGTCATAATGAGTAATTTTCGTGAGTTTTTTGACTATCTTTATGAAGAATTGTACCAATATCGTCCAATAGAGCGGTATTTTCGACTTGCAACAAATCCGCTGGAATATTAGGTAGATGTGGAATTCCGAAGAAGATTTCGATTTAGAAAAGATACAATATTAAATATCCTGCTGCCACTTTTGAATTTAATGACGTCACTCCTCCACTCGACCTCACTGAAGGTTCCTCAGCTGGAGGGTGAAGCGGTAACTTAACATACCGATTTCGAGGGAGTTTTGAGGATTTCCTTGAGGTGACCTCGACTAAGGTCGAGTGGAGGAGGTCTGAAGGAAACGACTCTGCATACTATGGGTGTAAGTCATATCGAGATTTAGACTTAAGCAGGAAATTGTCGTAATGGGATTTATTCAGTATGGACCGGAGACCCGTGATTCCACCATAATTAATTATTGTGCTTTTACGTTTATGTTTATCTTTGTGCTGCCTCAGTCAAAAGTTTAGGCAAACCTAACTGGATCTTTGGATTCGTTGATTCAACATACAGTACTTACGTTTGTTATCTTCCCTTGTCCACGTGTAGTACGAATTTCAATTAGAGATTGGGGTAAGTACTAACAACAATACCGATCAGTCAATCAAATAAAGTTATTTCGTAGCGAGCTAATAATGTATAATAAGATAACTGCTAGAAACCGCAAGATATAATATATATAAGATATATATAGGTACCTACCTGCATCTGCAATACGATCTTATTATAATAATAACTAAGAAACGATGTCTATGAACGTTTGATGTGTTGTATCTACCTAATTTGTAATAGGGCCTTTACATGGCTCTGACAATATATTGGACGCCATAATTATTAACTTTATTACTTTGACAATAAGTCAAAAAACAATGATAAAACTTGCCCATTAGAGGTGTAAGATATCTAATATAAAAAGCAATGCATATTGCCTACACATTGAGCGCCAAAATCGAATCCTGTCTGTCACTGAAAAATCTTGTCAAGTTCTTTAAAAACACAATAATAATGTAGTTAGGCTCAACCTAGATTGAATTTAAGTGTGTCTCTAACACGTTGTGTCTCCTTCAGTCCAGTGATGGTTGTCAAGCCGCGAAGGCTCACTCGGTTATACTTACACACGAAATACTGGCTGTTCCCCAAATCGAGGCCGAAGATTGAAGAACCTATACCAATGGTAAAGATAAAGCTGACTAAACCGCGCAACCCACTGCTCGAGTGGCCGCCCACGATGGCAGAGTTGTTATCGTTGTCGGATGAGTCACCAACACCGATGTTTGACCATCCGCCGGTGCCGCCCGGCAATCCGCCGGTGCCGCCCGGCAATCCGCCGGTGCCGCTCGGCAATCCGCCGCTGCCGCCTCGGAATCCGCCGCTGCCGCCTCGGAAACCGCCGCTGCCGCCTCGGAATCCGCCGCTGCCGCCTCGGAATTCGCCGCTGCCGCCTCACAATCCACCGCCGATTGAACGCCAGCCGTCGACCTCGGGAACCCAACCGACTATTCATTACTCAGCAACCACAGACATAATTTCCGAGTCAATTGAATGTCAATTGATTGATTCAGTCGAACGACCTGCCGATCCATTGCCACAAATGCCGATCCGCACGTCGTTCCCGACTCGTTACCCTCCGGAGATGGCGGCTTTCGATCCGCCGAGGAGTCTGTTCATCTGTGAGCCGCCGCTACAGAATAGAACGCGGGCCGAGCCGGCCTGCCCGAAGCGCAATTGTGAAATATGCCGCCTGAAGAGGGGCGAGCCGCGCCCGCCCCCGCGCCGGCGCCTCCTTGACCGCATCTGCTTCTTCTGAGATACCTACTCAGTAATGATTGATATTTGATTGCCTAAAGTTTGAGTACCTACACATTTAAGAACATGGGACTTATTACTGCACCCACCTTGTAGTAACTAGTAAGTACCATTCGAAAGTGTTTAAAAATATTTTGTATAGCGACAACTCTGTAGGTGACATCAGAAAAAAAGTTATTCGAATATCATTGCCGAAAACCCTTTGAGAGTTCAACTCCCGCGCTATTCTATCGCATTTTCGAAATTTTTCAATTTGATAATCAAACTTATGCGCTTGATTCACTGATAATGGCAAACATGACCTATGTAAAGACCCAATCAGCCTTTTTTTGGCTTCTTTTTATGACATCTAAAAATGCTACGAGGTCGGTACGGGCTCCATACAAAATGCCCCATTGTTCTTTGCGAAGCTTTTTACAAAGGGTAAGGACAGTAAAGAGCCAGTACCTACGATAAAGCGCAGCGCTTTACAGCAAACACTTTTTTCTAATGAATAAATAGAAGTCACTTTTGCTTTTTGCTTTTTACAGATTAAGTAGGTACTAGGTATAGATTTTTTGTAAAGTATTGAAGCCTTAATAGGCTTGGTAGTTTCCATTACTTACCTAAAAATGTTTTCTTGATTAAATAAGCGTTTTGCGCTTTTGTTGGTGTCAATGCGGGTTACACGCATAATGACAACTGTACACAAATTTACCTATACGCATAATGACACACACGCAATATGACACACACGCACAATGACACACACGCATAATGACACACACGCAATCCATGTCTTGTTGTTTAGGTACACGATGTAAGAACACACGGGTGCGCTTATTTTATTATAAGTACGTTTCAATGATAAAATTGCATTTTAATAACTTCATATGGTAATACATAATGAACAATACCTAGCTAGGTATTTGCTCATTATGTATCTATTTTGCCCTCAAAAACGGTCATCCAAATTTGATGTCTCCATATGGTAGAATTAATCTTATGAAATGCATGAGTGGAACTCCGGAGTGCCAATTTTACATAAAGCTGAAGTTATAATATTTTTTTAAAAATTTCTTTGGATTTCCAGTAATATTATAGAAATTGCTGTCTAATAAAAGTTACTTAATTTCGTTTAATAATTTACATGACATCAAATGCAACAACAATTGCCGAAATGTACGCGCATCACTTCAGAACGGCTACACCTATTTGGGTAATTCTTTTTTTGTTGTGTTCGTAATTGTAGGTTTGTGTTACCGAACTAGTTTTTATCGTCATCTTACAATGCATCGTTCGATGAAATGTTACTACGATTACAAGTTGTTTGATGATACAATAAACGTGTGTATCGTTAAAAATGTATCCATGTTTCCTTAAACAGTTTTATCGATATAAATACTATAATATGAAATGTTCATTCGATGGACCGTTATACCCGTAACCAAAGCAAGTTCGAAACATTTATTTCATGAAATCTAATTCGATTGGATGAAACGGTATGTTTCGTTAATAGGTTAATCAAAAGAATCGTGAAATAGACATTAAAAATCGTGGAATAGTTTTGGGTGAAATGAAATTCGGAATGAATGAAATGAAATGAAGTTCTGAAGCACATTCAGCAGCACCTTTGATATAAATACTTGGCGAACTAATAATTCCATAAGTGGTTTCTCAATTAGTTTTCAAAGGACAGTCGCTGTATTATATTCTGTGGCTGTATATTGTCACCGCAATATCCGTCGTTATCGCAATACAAAAACAACACTTGCGCGCTGGAGGGAAACTCAGCAACTACAACTGGAACGATGAACTTTCCCTTCCTGCTGCTTGTCCACAAATGTATCACGAATACGAACCCAAGTTCAAATTAGTCATAGGCACAGAACAGAAGACCGCTTTCTTCTGTTCTGTGGTCATAGGCATCAAGGATCTACTAGTGTATTCAACATTCTCAAAGTGAGAAGACAAGTGCTAAGGCAGGATGATTCTGTCCCTATCGCGGATGATCCAAATTCGCTAATAAATTGTAGAAGAGCATGATGTTGGTAATACAGAAATATTAACCACCGAATACATAATCTGAATTACAATTTTTTTTACATAATAAAATTAAATAATATTTTTGCAATTTGCCAGTGACAACCCCAAAATCATAGAAATCAGAAAAAACTTTAGAAGCGTATTTCTCAGAGGACTTCAGACATCGCAATTTGATATTTTTTTGTGAGAAAGTATGTAATAAAAACAATAATTTCCTGTTAAAATGAAACCCTTAAGTTTAGTTAAAAGTTAATAAAAACGAAAATATTAAAAATGTGTATAACTCGCTCTTATTAATACGTACTTATTGACATCCTACTTCCTTAAATATAATGCATTTTGATACCGTTTCATAGGATTTTATTAAGCAACTATTTTTTTTGAGAAGAAAAAGAAAATTAAATTTTTCTTATTTTTCATTCAAAATTGTTTTAATGAATATCATGCGAAAGTGGCACTCGGGAGTTCTACTTATGCATTTTTTATTTGATTAATTCTACCAAATGGAGACATAAAAATTAAATGTGGACGACCGTTTTTGAGGGCAAAATTGGTACAGTGCCTAGGTATAAAAACAATATAATAATATAACAACTAATATCATACTTCTATTTATTCTAATAATTGTTTTTATAATGGTTACATAATATAGGTACTTAAAATCATTTAATCAGTCGCGGGGGGCATCAAGGCCCCCCGCTATAAAGAAAAACTGGTCATTTAGTTTTTAAAGGAAAGTACCTATACTTACTTATTACTTATATGTTTGGAATACTAAAGGTACTTTTAATTTTTATAGTGAACGATTTTATATGTTACTTTTAAGTAGGTAAGTAGGTACGTTCTAAAATTATAACTTTTGAAAATAGATCTTTCTTTGATTATACTTACCTACTTTGTTAATATTAAGTACCTATAGGTAGTAAACAAAATTAGTTTTAAAATAGTTTAAAATTTTACAAGCGTTAATAAAATGCTAAAATATATAAAAACATTAATCAAAATATTTTATCTGAAATTACCTATATTTTGTAAGTAAATGTTATGATGTTTGTTGTTATATAATACATTACACACCCAGAACACACTTCACATCGGCTATGACAAAATACATACCGACTATGGCAAAAAACTATACTATACTTACCGCGGCTATGAATATACTTGCCGGCGGCGATGACAAAAGTATAAATTTACCTTACCATACCGGCTTTGGCAGATAATATAACTCACTGACATATGACACTAATATCGGATTGGAAACAAGGCCCAGGAACTGCATTTTATAACGTGGCCACTAATTAAGTAATATATTTATCCAAGTATACATACTTAAATAGTTAATAACTTGCAAATGACAAGCACAATAATATTATTGCTTTTGTAGTGCGATATTTATAAAGATCATATGTATTCGGTAAATTATGTCAATGCCAAAATAGCCTCTTTCCTGTTGTACTTATTGATAATCACAGAACAGAAGGTGGTGATAATAGTAAACCTTAATTAGGTAAACGGCACGGGCACAGCAAGCGTTATAACTTCCCGTAGACTTAATGTGATATTCTTACTTGTATTGTGAGATTGGAATGTTCTGTTTTAGTAGACATGTAACTTAAAAAAACTTAAGACTGTTTAGTGTCTTTGTGCACTACTTATATCAAATTAATTAAATTAATTTAAAACTTTATGACAGTTATAAATTTTGTTAAGAGGTTAAAATTATTGACTATGTATACTTATATATTATAAAAGAGAGCATTATTTTTTCTGTAGTGTCTATTTATGTATTGCTACATTTTAAAACAATATTTACATTGTAAAAATACTTTAAAACTCATACTGTGACAATTAAAATGTATTTTTGTTATGAATTTAACCTATAAGTAGTACTTATATATATTTATAAATGTAGGTAAAGTGGACTTAATTACAGAATAATGTGATGTTATTTGTACCTACTTGTGTCACAATCTCAACACAACCGACTTAAAAGAAAATACAGTATACTTAGGTACCTAAGTATTCACGTTACTCGTAATATATTACCATACACCACACCTATATCGTGTATAAAAATGTGCAATTTTCATGATGGACTAACAAGGAAGTAAATAAAGATATTCTTATAACTACTTACAGCTTGTACCAAAATTAGTGTCAAATTAGAGAAATCTGTAATTTGTGTATGTACGTAAGTAAGTAGGTACATGCATTTTCTAAATTATAACAGAAGGTGCATGCATCACTTTAACGTAAATACACATGTAACTGATTTGTATTCTATAAAATTAATTAAGTGCTGACATAATGTTAAAAACAATGCTAATCAAAAGATTATATTCTTCATTAAATTCGATCCGACCATTGGATTAATAAACTTAAGTACCTACCTTCCTATGACAGGTCCTTATTAAAAGGTATACTTACTTATTACGATTTTGCTCACAATTTAAGGGTTATTTAAAAATTATATTATCGATTTTTTGTTTATTCTACGAAAAACTTAAATGTAAATGATTTGTGTTAAGTAAATATCAGTTATACTATTTTGAATTATCTACCTTACTTCCTAATATTTTTCGTTATGGTAACTAAGTACTTCTATACTTAAGTTTAAGTTAATCTCACTGGAATGTTTAAAAATTTATAAGTAAGTAATAAAATATGTTCTTCGGAAACAGGGCGTGATAATGTAAATAGGAAGTAAAAAAGTACGCCCCAAAACAGGTCTTTAGTAGGTACTTACTCTAAATTTAGCTTCTACATTAACGTTAATGGTGATACGTTATATTTAAAAGAAGACGAAACAGTAAAATTTTTATTACTTAAACAAAATTTTACCCAAAAAATGTGGGACTACTTATCAAATTTTTTTTCTGAATTTTTTATGAAAGTAAACTTCATAAGTCATAATTATGTACTTACTTATAAAAAGGAGTATCTTTGCCGTTTAGTACCTAGTAGATTGTGTTATATTTATAGATAAAAAAATAAATATAAAACAAAGGTGTGTGTCTATTACCTAAGATAATATGGTGCGATATCCCGTGGTCTTATGTGCCGTGGCGGCGCACGAGACTAACATAGGTAGTCTATGGTGACTGCTTTTGTTCAAGTGGACCGTACTTATAAATATATTATAATATTTATAAATATATTTGAACAGGTAGGAAGGAATGTAATTTTTTATTTCGTCGTTGTCTTAAAGGACGAAATCTATGTAAATAAAAACCAATTTCCGAAGCGAATGTGTTGTATTGTAAGTATCTAGGTTTGTATGGAAGAAGAATTTCGGGGGTACGAGCTGATAGTAAAAGTTATAAAGTAAGTACTCGATACTTATATTCGAATTAAAAGTTATTAAGACTGACGTGTTTTGAAAACTTTAGAAAGCAGAATAAATTTGGAATATGATGTATTTTGTATGGATATGGTTTTTGCGAAGCAGCACGAGTTGTACTGGTAGGGTAGAGTAGGGGGTCCATGATGACCCCTACTAAGAAATCGAGACACACCTTGCGGTTGTAAAAAATTGGTGTTATGTACGAAGTAAGTATACCATTACAAATACAATATTGAATATTACATTGGCACATTTGTGCATAGCTGGTGAAATGAAACCAAGTAGGTAATTAAATGCAGTTCCAGTATTAATTAAAAATAGCGCACAATGTTGCTTATTTGTAATCTTATAAAGTTAATCCTTGTTCTCAATGTTAGTGGATACAAACCTTAAGTAGGTAAGTACTTACATGATTCATAATATGATAAGTAGGCTAACTTAAATATTGATGTTCTTGTTATAGATGTAAAATTTATGTGAAACTACCCTTATACAACAGGGCTTTATCCTTCTATCTTCCTTCAGGTAATAGATACCTACCCTACAATTTACAAAGTTAGCAATATTATTTATTACTTAGTCTTAAGTTATTTCATAGTTACTTACTGACTCTGCGATTTATTTATATTCCTATTATTATATACAACCTATTCTTTAATTTTTATTACGTAATGTATGTAACTACTTACCTACATTTTAATATAAGTAGATAAAATTTTTCCTATTAATGTTGCATATCAATGTGAATAAGTCAGCATTCTAATTTATTTATTTCATTTTTTAGATGATTGCTTTTAATTTTTTAATTAGGTACATAGCGAGTCGAAGTTTTGTAATGGTATTATTTATTTTATTACGTGTTTCTTTGGGAAATTGTATTGTCCTACGCGCCTACATTCGATTACACTTGTGCAGTATTATAACATAAAACAGTTTCTGTTAGAATAGTAGGTAATACGAATTCGATTCATTTTTATGCTATGTAAAAAAACAATTATTGTAACAGCTTTCAGATAGTCTGGCTCTCTGATGCACCATACGTTTGTATTTTAGAGGGTTCCCTATTTAATACCGAAAGCCGTTTTACCGATTATCATTTCAACGAAAATTATTAACCGATCACTCAATCGAACGATTCCTTATTCCATATTTGGCTTTTATAACACAAGTAATTTTTTCTCAAAAGCCAGGGCTACATTAATATGTTAATTGGTGACTGTTGCAATAAACGTTTTTTCATTTTCATTTTTTTCATTACGAAGCTTTAACTTACCGACGTAACGATTCACCAAAAAACCAATCACCGTAATTCATTTTAGCGACCATACCTACGTATGTATAACCGACATATTATTATTTAACCGATGTAACATTTCACCGAATTTTAAGAGATGTAGGTCAACGCCTCGTGGCCAAGTGGTCAAGTGCTTGGCTCGATTTCCAGAGGTCCCGGTTTGAATTCCCATGTCGGATAAAGTGCATTTTTAATTTGTCGATTCATAGCCCGGGTGTGTGATCACTAACCCGCATTTGGCAAGGGTGGAGATTAATCCAATACCCATCAATTGTAATTAAAAAGGCATTTGATTTATCCCACATTTATTAATTTACTATTTTTATCAAATATGTTAAGAGTGATAACTGTTTCAGTAGACGTAACGTTTCAGTAGGGTAAAAGCCTCGATTTTTGAAATCAAGTCTTTGCTACAATTGATGGGTATTGGCTTAATCACCACCCTTGCCAAATGCGGGTTAGTGATCACAAACCCGGGCTATGAATCAACAAATTCGAAACGCACTTTGTCCGACATGGTTATTGAAACCGGGACCTCCGGACATCGAGCCAAGCACATGACCTACATACTCTTAAAATTAGTTAAAATGTTACATCGGTTAAACAATAATAATAATAATATATCTGTTATATTTATGGTCGCTGAAATGAACTTCGGTAATTGGTTTTTCGGTGAATCGTTACATCGTAAGTTAAAGCTACACATAAAGCATCGTGCAATTGAGTGATCGGTTATAGTTTTCGTTGAAATGATAATCGGTAAAACGGCTTTCGGGATTTAATAGGGAACCCATTTTAGACGAGAAGCGAGTAAGTTGCTTCGCTATTATGATTTATTAATAAATTCGTTTTACTGAAGCCAACTATCGAAGTAATGTACACGGTACTCGACTAAATTATTCGCCTAGTGCTTACAAGGTTTGAGTGCTTAGTGCTAGCTTTATTCACTATTAGCGAAACGTCTGCGGCTTCATCGACAGAGGCGGTTTGGGTCCATGTAGCGGCCCTGTGCAAATAATACCGTGGCGCCCCCTAGTGGGCCCGTGTGCAATCAATACCGTGGCGCCTTCTATTATAGTAGGCCTGTGTGCAATCAATACCGTGGCGCCCTCTGTAGGCCCGTGTGCAATCAATACCGTGGCGCCCTCTACTAGGCCCGTGAGCAATCAACACCATGGCGCCCTCTAGTAGGCCTAGGTGCAATCAATACCTTGACTCCCACTAGTGGGCCCGTGTACAATCAATACCGTGGCCCCCCTTTATAAGCTCATGGTACACACCCTTCACCATAGGTAAAGCCGCCTCAGTTCATCCGAGTAAACACTCTTATCCCGTAATGGTTTCTCTTATGTAGGTAGGTACAGGTAGTCAGTATTATAAAGGGTTGTTCAATAAGAGTTCAAATGGGTTCAAATGTCACGGGATCCGTAACATTCGGAGCGGTAAAATTTTCAAGGACTCTGAAGCACAGGTCCGGCTAAATTTAGCAATGACATTGGTTATGTTGACTTCAAGGGTATCGGTCAATTGCGGCTTATTGGCATAGACCTGCAACCTTTAGGGAACCCCACAAGAAAAAGTCTAACAGGGTCAAATCGCACGATCATGGTGGCCAGTTTACCACTGCGAGAAATAACCATGCCCTCAAATCGTTCGCAGAATGTCCTTCGTGGCGTCCGCTGTATGGCACGTAGCACCATCCTGCTGGAACCACATGTGGTCTACTTTCATATCGTTCAATTTGGGCCAAAATAAATCGGTTATCATCGTTCTGTAGCACTAGCCGTCCGCGTAAAACACGCCATGTTGACGTCTGCGAAAGGCTAAGTTTTTGTGCACGGCGAGGAATTAACTGCCTCGGGTTCTCCGCACACTTTCACGGACCGCGCCAATATTTTCGGCCGATCTAGCGTTTTTTTGACTTACGGGTGTTTCCTCATTATTTACTGAACCAATCGTCTCAAATTTGGCCACGACGTCGAACAATTGACTTTGAAGGGCCACCGTGTCTTCCACAAAATAGGCACAACGTACGCAACTCTTGCCCTAATAAACACTTATGTTGATAATAAAGTGTAATCATTTGGATGTGCTTTTCTATCGTGTAACTTGCCATGGTGATTTGGCATCAGTGATTGAATAATAAACAAAACATTAGACAGACGCCATCAAAACAAAATCGCTGCCACAGGCAGTCAACATAGACCCACCCAAATTGAAAAACCCTTTATTGTAGGCTATGTCCACCCACTAAAGGTCCATTACAAATGTTAGTCTAAGATTTTTTAAAGTCGGATGAGTATAGTTACTAGTTTCGGACATTAGAAACTTCCTACTTTGAAACTTAAAAACTCTTTATGACGTCAATAAAAGCGAGAATTTGTATGGCCAAAGTGCCCCTCACCTCGTTCGTCGCCAATAGCTTTAATGCCATACAAAGTTCGTTAGCTTGAATGAAATGTTGAATGAAACTCGCACTCAATAATCAACGTACGATAGGTAGGTACTAAGTAGCTATCCAGTTAAACAGCGATGTTTTACATAGTCAACAAACATCAACAGACTTAGGTAGTCATATTATTTAAAGAGTGTAGCAATATCAATAAGCGAACGTTTAAGGGGAGCATCTATACATCACACTGAACATGCTCACCAAAGGACAATGTTCTGCGCCCATACATTGTTAGCCTAAGAACCAACAATTATGAAATATTCTTTTCTAGCTTCGAAATTGCAAGTAAATAACAGTAAAAACAAATATTTTTGACGGACACTCCTAATCCAACCTCAATATCAGGAAAACTTGAGGTTATGTTTAATTACAGAATTTGAGAAGTGATGTTGCACTCTTTTGTTTTATTTGCCAACACTCATGCACGTTCACGAACATTTAAATAATCCATCATTATTTCACATTAATATTCGACAAAACACAAATTAAAGAAAATAAAACAAAACTGCAGACATGACGTTTCACTTTCCCGCCAAGAAGTCTAGAATGTCAACTTTTTTTTCTTGACTATGGATACTAGTCCTTCAGTCGTATTACTAGAGTTCATTGATCGACTTAAGTCGACTAACGTTTACAGTTTGGAATAAAATGCGATGTATCGTATTCTAATGATGCTGGGAGTATTTGGCACTAAGTATATCGAGTCAGCCATGCATGCATAATATTATTAAGTTTGTTTGTACATATTATAAATATTTTGGTCACAAACCTTTAATTCACTGACTGAATGCACTGAACTCTAAATGCCCAACCCATAATATAAAAATGATACTCAATATTAATGTCCAAAAAGTTCTTTTTATTATTGGTTACTTAACTAAAAGTTTCCGCGAATATCTAAATACTGTTATCTGTCGTAAAAAATAAGCTAAGAATTATCATGTATGTCATGTTTGTGTTGGTTCTTAGGCTAAATTCAACAATGTCCTTTGGCCCAAAACAACAGGCTCGTTACCGAGATATTCAACAAAACATTATCATAATTTTTGATACTTATTATCAAAAATAATCATAGCCCGCATAGTCAAATATAAAGTGGGTCTAGCTTATATTATTTTTGGCTATAGTAACAACAGAATAGTTGTAAAAAAATGCATCTCCATCGGATACATTACTTACTGGGTAGGTACCACTTGTACTAATACTACTTACTACTACTACTACCCACTACTTGTAGTACTAATCCAATTTTTAAGTAATATATTTTGTATTCGTTTGTATACATCAGCTGATGAAACTGCAAAACTGATATGGATTGATGTAAGCAAGTTAGTAAACTTGTTGTTGCAGTTCGGAACCATTTGAATAAGCCACAAAACCCAATCTGAAACTTTATTGCTCACTATATACTTACATACGTTTAAAGATGTAGTACGGTAATGTTTAAAAAAACAAATGAAACTGTGTAAATGTGTACTAATATAAAAGTGAAAGAGATTATAAAAAACTTACTTACTTACATAAACCTATGTCTTCCACTAACCTGTATCCAAATCAGGATTTGTGTAGATCGTTAGTTTATCCCACTTCTGAAATGTTGAACTTTAATTGTAAAACTTACTTATAAGACGTATTCGAATAATCTTACTGTATTTCTTTGACTTTGGCTACCGGGCCCTTGTCGGCCTATTGGCGTGTGTACTTCTCTTTATTCCATTAATAAATGTGAATTTGATGTTTAATCTAGATTGGTTGTTTCATTTACACCGGTATGACGGCTCACTAAAAGAATAGGTACTACCAAACCAACCTCTCTTTCTTCCCTTGGGTGTCATAAAAGGCGACTAATGGACATTTAAAGACTGCACTGCACATACATCAAACAGCAATCACCACCTATCTGACTGAACACCATGTGTAGTTGTAATTTGGTGAAACATAGACTATGGCAGGGGACTGATTCTGCGGTCCTCATTACCTAGTCTCTGACTAACACTTTGGGGGGGTAGTCCTGAATTTATGTACTTATGTATGTTTCACCTACGTTTGGTGTGGGCATACAGCGTGAACAAGTTGTTAAGGCTTCATAAAATGCCGCTGCGTAGGCTGGGATACTCTTATTAGAGTTATTCCTCAGACTTCATCGCTCATCATCATTAGCCTGTACCATTCTCGGTTTTTTGACAATCTGTCCTTCCGAGAATCTGTCTTTTTGAGAATCTGTCCTTTTGAGAATAACCCCTATAAATATCCAAATGCGGGGCATAGGCCTTTCCACATGGACACCATCACACGAGGAGATTGGGCCCTAACCCACCACGCTGGCCCATCGCGGCTTTACAAGTAACTCAACAAGTTACTGGATCGTTCTGAGCAACACTTGGTATGGATTTCGAAGGCAAACTTTCAAATTATGACCAGCTCACTATCAATACATACTAACGCCTTTTTAACCATAATTAAATTGTGGGGGAGGCCTTTGTCCAGCAGTAAACGTCCTCTGGCTGATGATGATTAATAACATAAATCCGGGTCCGCAGCGCCAATTTTCTAACAAAACATGTTAGTAAAACCGCCAGTCCGCTGCGCCTATTGTTGTTATTCTTTTTGTTTCATTTCAAAAATTAGTTCAGGCTGAGAAGGCGTGGAAGCTGTTATAGCAATAGTAGATTTGGTTCTCCAAAGAAGAAACAGAAATAGATTTCGGGTCTGACCCTACCTGCAATCTCGTTCATACAATATTCAAGAACTGAAAATTGATGACAGGTTCGGTATAAGAACTTTTTTAGACTTTAACTTTTTTATTACACTCCATCACAAACCAAAAAGAATTGTCACACAATCTTCGAACGATAAGGCGTCTTCCTCTAGTGAGCGCAAATACAAAATGCGTCACTTCCCCTCCCCGCAAGCGAACGCGGGGGATGTTATCCATTTGTCTCGGCAAACATGTTATTGTGTTTTTGCTAACAGAACTGTTAGGCCATGCCCCTATTCGGTTAGCAAACAATGTTATCCTCTTTGCAAACACGAAAAGGACCCGGCTTTAGGTATTTGTTTTTGTTGTATTCCTATAGCAGGCATCAAGAGTGGATCGTAGCATTCGTAGCTTATGAAAAACGGGTCGTAGCAATGTGGTATCTGCCTGTCTCTCCGGGAAATGGGCGCTAAGTACGATCACAGACCAGAGTGCCTACTCTCTAAGCGCATCTGAAACTTCGTGGGCCCGTAAATCGTCGACGTCGCAGTGATATGTTAAAAACGGAGATTTGATCAATTCCTGGGCTTTAATCAAATCACGGAGGATGTTAAAATAACAACACTATTTTATCATTTCCCTAAACAAATCTAGAGATTTGAACAAATACCAGAACTGGTTCCGTGAAATGACAATAAAGCTTTTCTATGGTATTTTAAACGTCGTTTATGTATAATTACATGCATAATTATAATAATTACTAAGTATAGTACTGTAACATTGATCTCAAAAATCACCACTAGAACATAAATTGCCCTACTCCTGTAGGTCACGTAATAGGTTACAAATTAAAGGTTAGAAAAAAATTCTTTTAATTACGAGGTAATTTATTTTTATTAGACAACAGAAATACTAGCTGCCCTACTCCTGTAGGTCACATGTTTTTGGTCATTTCACGGAACCAGTTCTGGTATTTCTTCAAGTCCCTAAATTTGTTTAGGGAAATGATAAAATCGTGTTGTTATTTTAAAATCCTCCGTGATTTGATCAAATCTCTGTTTTTATCATGTCCCTGCGACATATTATACCAAGCACGCGCGCTGTTGTTTTTTATTAGCGATTGACTCAGTAAATGCACGCACACACAGCCGTGTACGACGAATTACGGGCACACGAAGTTTCGGATGCTGATGATGATGTAGGGCCTCAGAAGTGGTCTGTGTACGATGAATGGGTGGCACAGGGTGATAGACACAGAGGTCGCCTAATAACGTTATCATAAAAAAAATAACGATCTAAAGAAAACATAGAACAACAACAACATTAAATCAAGTGGCAGTGTCCGCCTGTGTCCCATGTCGGCAACAGAACGTGCTACGTATCTAAAATAAAAAATGTTTTAAGAAACTACCTTTTTGTTACAAAAAGTGGAATAAATTAATATGAATATGAATTAGTGGGCTTGGCACGCCCTCTATCAGGTAATACATTTTGTTTTAAAAGCATCATCTCTGCTGTACAAAGCAATTACTCAACTCTTTGCTTTATAAAGCATTCGAACGGATGCTTTAAATGTATTAGTTTTTGGAATTTACACGGATGTTCCGTGTAAATTCCAAAGACTTACGTGAATGTAATCTAGATGTCGCTGTACCTATGTATAGGCTGGTCTTTTGCGATGGGTTTTAATCTTTGATTATATACATGTCTAGATAGACCCTGGCCGTAAAAAAAACGTAGAAAAATTTATAGACCTACTGTAATATTTTATAATACTATTGTTATAAATTGTTATTGTGGTATAGTATCAATATTCGAAATAAATAAAAAAAATATTATGTTTAAAATGGAATGTACGTCAGTATTTATGTAAGAAGTGTGTGTTTAAGTATATGTATGTAGGGGATGGTAGTATGTATGCTACAGAGCTCGATGGCGCATCGGCTAGCACGTTCGGCTTGCGATCTTGCCCGCTAAGTAACTTTCGCAATGCCGGGTCTCTGGATGTGTGACCAAATTTAAAACATCTGGAGCTCCTCCGTGCTTCGAAAGGCACGTTAAGCCGTTGTTCCCGTTTGTTGTCGTAAGATGACAGTTGTTAAAACCCACCAACAAGCATTGGGCCAGCGTGGTGGGTTATGGCCCAATATCCCCACGTGCTATCTCCACGTGGGAAGCCTGCGCCCAGCAGTGGGACGTTTATAGGCTGATGATGATGATGACGATGTTTGAGAAAGTGCGGGTGTATGTTTGTGCCCCTTAAAGGTCAATATTTCTCGTCTCATGTAAACTATTGGACACGGATATTGATGAGCAGTCATCACATTATGTAACCTTTACAACTGTTGGACCACATAGCAAACATTTTAATTTTCAGATTTCCAACTGATCCGGTAGAAAGAAGTCGTTGTCGAAATATTTAACTATAAGGTTTCAATAAAATAAGAAATTAGAAAATATAAAAAATTATGTAACATCTAAACGAAAGTTATTTAGGAACAAATACAAAGAGAACGCCATTCATTGTTTTGACTTTTATTTAAAATATTTAAATTTGTAATTAAAAAATCAATTTTGATTAAGTAATAAATGTAAATCATCCTGCCTGTTGCTTCTATTTCGTCCCTATTACAAACATAAAACACGCACGCAGGCTTCCATTAGCGCATTATTTTATTGTACTCGCCCTCGCCTTCAATCATCCATTTCTTCTAAACACTCCAGCTTCTTTTATGCGTTATACCTACATATACGATAGACATACCTAATTTAAAAAGTTATGTTATACTATGAATCATTTTAAAATTGTATTGTGCATAAATATTTTTTCCCTACTTTATTGGAAATTAGGCATTCGTTGGCAACCATTCGCGCTAGCGTCAGTCATACGCGGCTGTCACGCACACTTCAAATTCAATACAAAACCGAACGGATTTTGAGAAGCGTTTGTACCGCGATGCTCCGTCTAGACATGTATATAGTCAAAGGTTTTAATTTGGTGTTTTCACGAATGTTTCATTTTGAAACTACACTTAAAAGTTTCTTACAAAGTTTACCCCTCCATATTCATGTGATATCCCCTTTAAATTTTTATTTTCGTGGGACAAAGTAACATATAAGTACTTAATACAGGTTACCTTTAAAAAATACTGCTATAATCTGTGGCCAAAATTCATTAAAATCGGTTAACGATTTATGCGAGGAACGACTGTACGTGTAGGGCTAATTATTTTTTGTTGTGTTTCTAATAATCAGGACAAGGTTTGAATGAATGAACCTTTTTGGAGTTTCATCATGGGATACGAGGTTCCGCTCACGCGGACGAACTTGGCTCGACGGGCCAGCGATGTAATGTATACGTTACACTAGATGCCCTTATGAATAAGATTTTCGCTCAAAAAAGACACTTTATTCTGTTCAATACTCAGAACAATAACTAAAGCAGTTATTGTTCTGAGGTTAAATTTTTTTTTATTATATATATTTGTTCCATGAAGGAACAGGCTAAGGTCTGAGCCATACTGCCTAGTCATTAGTTTTTTATTTGTTTTTTTCCCTCGATGATAATGAGTGGTGATTAAGATGAATGATAAATGATGTTCCCCAAACCCCTTGAGTTCTCAGTAAAGATGTGGGACTTTATTGAGGTCTCACGCGGACTACTTGAGAGAATTTGAAAAGTGATGTTGCACTGTTTTGTTTCATTTGCCAACACTCATGCACGTTCACAAACACTTAACAGTTAATAATCCACTATTATTTCACATTAATGTTCGAAAAAACACAAATTTTGGAAAATAAAACAAAACTGAAGACATGACGCTTCACTTTCCCGCCAAGAAGTCCTCTGAGGTTCAATATTATAGCTTATTTCCTGTGACAGGTGTCAAGTCAAATGATCATGCCTAGGGTTGAGATATTACAGACGTAATTGAATTAAATGATAATTGAAATTATCAATTGAATATCATTATACGTCGTTAATCGTTCTTTGCTTTAAATTACCATTTTGGATGCTCTTTAGATCGCTCAATTTTTATAAATACATATTGATATGTAAATAAAAATACGTGAATAGATTTTGAATGTTTTAATAATGCACATATTCTTAGTAATGTATTGTTGTACAATCTAAATCATCACTATAAATACTTGTGTCACTAACAGTCCTTTAAATTAATTATTAATTCTTGGCCACTAAAGTTGTCAAATTTTACTACACGCTCAAAGTAACGTTAGCATTTTATTTGCTGTAAAAGGCGGCTGGGTGTTATTTCGAGCCGCTCTGTACTTACCCGTGGTACTACTGATGTACTACCGTCTTACTGGTAGCACCACGGGTTTTTTTAAAAATAAATAATAATAAACATCCATGACATCATCATCAACATCAACAACATCCACGGTCACTAATGCTCGTGCTCACCACACAAACATTTGCCTCTACCGGGACTCGAAACCGAGACCGTTGATGGCGCAGTCATGGCCGCTGACCACTCAACCACCCGGTCGTCCGAGCGTTAATTTGTAAAGAAAATGTAAGAAATTTAGTACGAGTACAAACCTTTGAATTGAGCCAAAATCAGTTCTTGCACGACTTAGAGACCCCCCACTGGCGTCTTTCGAGCGTCAGCGTCATGCCGGCGTCCACGTCATCCATCCCCGTTGCCCTCGCGCATCACGACCAGGGGTGGTCGACTTCGTATGGGCGAAGTGAATTTATCTACATGGGAAAAATTTAACAATCACAGGTGCTCGTATTTTAGATAATGGTAACATCGTACAGCATATTTTTTTATTGCGGTAACACCGTAAGTAAATGTCAATGATAGGGATGACCCCAAAAGTATTTTGAATCGAGAAAGCGAATAGAAAACGACTGTGTCGATACACGATATCATCAATTTTTTTTATCAAAAATAATACAATAACCCCTATAGACGGCTTTTTAATTCAATGCAAGTAATCTGACAGCTCCTTACGTAAATGTTGGAACCTTTTTTAATCACGCGTGGTCCTGTGAAATAACTAAAAGTATCTAGAGCAAAACAAAATTAACTTTTTTATTACAATTAATATAAATAAACCTTATGTTTGATTTTTATGTATCTTTTACACTATAAGTAACTTTTGTTACTTACAGAGAAAAAAGGTGGATTAGTTAGGTAAGTAGATTATATAGTTTGTTAGATTAGTTGTTGAGATTTAACTACATGTTAGATATCAGTTTTTTAATTAGTTTTGACGTCAATATAAGTGCCTGTATATATTAAATAAATCATTTGACTTTGACTTTTTACTTTATAATTTTGCTGAAACTTCCGATATTGCTCACATGAAGTCATTTGACAAATCCACACGTAATTTGAGCGCGTCGCGTATAAAAACTTTGTTTAAAATCTGTCAGATTATCTACTCCATACAATTATAAAAATGTCTAACAACCATTTTTATTTTACATGGCTGCCAATGCGTTACATTTAAGCGTTCTGGGCTAATCTATTACGGCTTTCTTAAAATATGCGGATCCGGCTTTGATAAAATGATTTCAAACATTCGACTAATTTTCGTCTTAGCAGTAACGTTAACAAAAGTGTTTTTTCGTCGTAATCCATTTTGGTCACTGATTGTACACCTAAACGATGCTCTAACGCAAAACAACGCTAGAACGACGCGACGCCGACGCGGCGTCAACCGGTCGTTTGGTAGCCGCTCAGCGCCGGCGCGGCGTTGGCGTGGCGTCGACGCGCGACGCCACGCGAGCGCTGCACTGACGCCGCGTGGACGCGCCGGCTCGACGCCGACGCTCGAAAGACGCCAGTGTGGGGGGGGGTCTCTGGCACTTGTATCAAAACAAGGTGGCTCGCACCCCCACCTAACCCGTCACAGATACACTAGTAATATAAGATAAGTGCATTACTTTTTAGTTAAGTGTCGCTCTTAATATCTTTCAATAAATAAATTATGGATAACGGAACGTAATGAACAGACTTTTGAGTATCGTTTGCACGATAATTTACACTTTAAAATTACTAATAGGAGATTGTTATACAAGGGGCTAAAATGACCCATTATATAAGGTGACTGCTAGAAACCGCAAGAAAGCTCAAGGGCTGGTCAGGTCAAGTGTTTTAAACATGACAAAAATGACAAAAAGGAATTCGTGTTAGGTACTTATCGCCCAGCTGGCGCGGACGACGGACGGGTCAACACTCAACAGACGGCCGGCCGGCCGGCCGTTGCCCGTGCGTTGTTTATAATCGTTATTTTTAATTGTTTTCTTTTTACTTTTTTAAGTTATTGCTTTAAAACAAATAAGATACTGAAAAACTATCCACTTAAAATTCACAAAATCAATTATTTAATTAAAAATTTAAAAACACAATTTCTTTTTGTGTCACTTTTGTCATGTTTAAAACACTTGAACTGACCAGCCCTTGAAGTTTCTTGCAGTTTCTAGCAGTCACCTTATAAAGCTCGAGGGAGTAAATAGAAACCGAGTTTTAATGGGTTTTTAGCGCCGTGTGTTACACTCTGATTTTCACTATGAATGCGAGAAAATAAAACAATCCAATACAATATGAATTGGTTTATTTTATTAAAAATTAACCCGTTAGTTGCTTTAACGACACCCAAGGGAAGACAATGGTTGGTAGTATTATTTTGATGAGCCCATCGCCGCTCTATGCTGTTGGATAGTAGATATGTGCAGTCTTTCCATCTCTTCCCTTGGGTGTCGTCAAAGGCGACTAACGGACTAATGACTGCACGTACATCCTACAGCATAGAGCGGCGATGGGCTCATCAAAATAATACTACTAACCCGTCTCTTCCCTTCGGTGTCGTAAAAGGCGACTAACGGACTAAATACTGCACATACATCCAACAGCATAGAGCGGCGATGGGCTCATCAAAATAATACTACCAACCCCTTTCTTACCTTGGATGTCGTAAAACGCGACTAACGGACTAAAGACTGCACATACATCCAACAGCATAGAGCGGCGATGGGCTCATCAAAATAATATTACCAACCCTTCACTTTTCTTCGATTTGGTAAAGGGGACTAACGGACTAAAGACTGCACATACATTCAACAGCATAGAGCGACGATGGGCTCATCAAATTAATACTACCAACCTCTCTCTTCTCTTCGGTGTCGTAAAAGGCGACTAATGGACTACAGACTTCTCATACATCCAACAGCATAGAGCGGGGATGGGCTCATTAAAATAATACTACCACCCCTCCGATCCCTTGGGTCTCGTAAAAGGCGACTAATGGACTAAAGACTGCACATACATACAACAGCATAGAGCGGCGATGGGCTCATCAAAATAATACTACCAACCCCTCTCTTCCCTTGGGTGTCGTAAAAGCGACTAACGGGCTAAAGGCTCACCACCTAAGCACATGTGCAGACTGTGCAGTTTTTTCTTGGCCAAGCGTGGTCTGTGTTGTCCATAGATTCAAATGATTACTAATTTTACCATAACCTTTAATAATAACTATCTCAAAAAAGTTATTGATCTAAGTAAACAGTAATAAGTAGAGTCTTTAATCATGATTATTCTACATAACACTAAATACTTCTTCGTTTTGTAGGCTCATTGTCATGTGACAGACAAAAATTTAAAAAAAGATTACTTTTCCCCTAGGGCAAGAAAAGTTATGTTAGCTCCGCTCTAGAACGCTACAATGACGGTCTTTTTGAGCAAGAGGAGTGAAAAATCTATTTTTTCCCCGCTCTGGAACGCTACAATGATGGTCTTTTTGAGCAAGAGGAGTGAAATAGTAGATTGTTATACAAGGGGCTAAAATGACCCATTATATACGAGGTAGTTTTACTCCCGAGCTTTTTTTTTGGTTTATCATCAGAAGTAACCTAATTACGTAATTCCTATAAAACGTCTCCATAAGTGTTATATATCAATGTAATCTGCATGAAATTTCCTATCGAAATATCATAAGCTTAGTAAAAAAATAAACTTACATGAGGGTGTGAGGTGATGATTGAATTATGATGAATGTTATCATCGCAGCGTACCTACACTTTCACACCTCAATACATATATTTCTCATACACTTTCACTCAAAACAACACTAACGCCACAAAGTTCACTTATTCAAGTATTCACATTTAAAATTTCAGGCTTTGAAGTCACATATTGACTTAGTTATTCACAATAATATGCACCGCATAGGCGGCCATCACCGAACTGAGTCCGCGAAATCTCGTTTTTTCGTTGTTTTCATTGTTATTAGTTACATTAGTTATTTGGTAATGAAATGTTATTTTATCAATAACTGTGTATGTAATCGACAAACTTACAAACTATTATTTATATTCCTTACTGACGATAAAAACCTACTCGCAATACACGCTTACGAAAAAATCACACTTCAAAAGTTCTTTGAAAGACTTTTTTTACAAAGATAAACACTGATTCTACAATAACCATTATTTTAACACAATCTACACTCTTTTCCAAGTAATTAAATATATACTTTATATAAGATTACTCGCCGTTTTCGTCGAGAATTCATTTTGACCTACCTACTACAAAGTGAGTGACGCAACAACTGACAAAAAAAACGTTCGACTTTTTAATATAATTTTTCTGACTTCCGTTCCAAATTGTAGTCAAATGGTTCCTAAATAAAAGTTACTCCATACAAACCAAATAATAATTTAAGCTAAACGGAAACACCGCTAGTACCAATCGAAAAGCTGAAATTTGAACGCCAGTGGCGCGCTGTAAAACACTTTGCGCACGTGCAACCAGAAAATCATGTATCAAACCTGAGTATGCTTTGCGCTCGACGGGTTCATGATTATTCTTTCTACATAGGACTAAATACTTTTTCGTTTTTGTAGGCTCATTGTCATGTGACAGACAAGAATTTAAAAAAAAAAAACTTTTTCCCCTAGGGCAAGAAAAGCTATTTTAGCCCCGCTCTAGAACGCTACAATGACGGTCTTTTTGAGCAAGAGGAGTGAAAAAGGTATTTTTGATATTTTAGCAATATGACAAGTTTAAAAGAAATTTGAAGCATGTGTTTGAAACATCTAAAATATTATACTTATATTTAAAAAAAAATCTTAAAATAGGTATATATTTCTACTTTAGAGCTAGTCAAGGCCAAACTCGCCATTCTCCTTTGGTGGTATTTAACAGCTCCATGATATCTTATCTTATCTTATCTTATTGGGGCCTGCAGAGGTTTCCCTATCGCAGCGGCACGTCGACCTATTGGGATCTTTTGTGCAACTCCGTCCTATCACTCTGTTTCCTCAGAGAAAATGACTGCCATAAGTTTGGCAATGTCTTTGAGGGCGAAGAGCCTAAAGTCTTCTGGTTTCGGGTAGGCGAATCCCAAGAGACTCATTCTTTTCCTAGCAAGGGAGTCACAGTCACACAGTAGGTGTGGCATGGACTCCGTTTTCTCCCCACATGCCCTGCACAAGCTGTCTGTTGCTAGTTGCATTCTATGGAGCATTTGTTTTATGGCATAGTGCCCGGTCAGGGCTCCGATGATTGTTCGTGCCTGCCTTTTGCTACCTCCCCATATGATTTAACTCTGACCTAGGGCGTCTCCACCTATGAAGGATTTTGAGTGTTTCTTGCCGGGTAGCTTTTCCCATTCGGTTTTATGCCTGTTTTGGATTTGGTCCTTAAAGGCCTTGTTGATTGTGCTCGGTGCCAGTGCAACAAACGGCTCAGGACCAATAAATAGGGTCTCTGAGCCCTCCCTGGCAAGTGCATCAGCCATTTCATTGCCATGGATGTGGCCTGGTACCCAGATCAATCTCACCCTGTTGTGTCCACCTAGCTTGTTTAAAGCTTTTGTGGTTTCAAGTACAAGGTTGGAGTCGATACGGGGCGATATAAGTGACTTGAGTGCTGCTTGGCTGTCACTCAGGATGAATATGTTTCGCTTTCTAGGGGCGAGTTCTAAATTCTTTTTTGCGCATAGGAGAATTGGAAAAATTTCGGCCTGGTATACAGTTGCAAATTTTTCCATGCTTTGACTATGTTCGAAGTCATTGCTAAAGATACCTGCTCCAGTACCCGACTCCATTTTGGATCCATCGGTGTACCAGATTAGGCTGTTCTTCTCTGGAGACGGTGGTCCTTGTCTCCATTCATCCCTAGTTGGGACATATATACTGAATTTCTTTTCGAACATGTACTGGGGGGATATTTTGTCACACCCCATTTCCATGATCCTATCAAGGGAATCATTAGGTTCCCATTTTGTATGTCTGGTCAGTGGCTTAGATGCGCCCCACAGCCCGGCCACCTTAAGTCTATGTAGCGCTTTCTTTGCCTCTGTTGCTATGACACTGTGCAGGGGTGCAAGGTCCGTAAGGACCTGCTGCCAGAGCTGCCGTCGGTGTGGTTCTGAATGCCCCAGTAATCGCCATGCATGCTGTCCCCTGAAGTTTGCTTAAAGCATTCTTACAGATTTTCAGCCTGGTCCTGGGCCACCAGACGATGCTGCCATATGTAAGGATCGGCCGCACCATCATCATGTAGATCCACCTTATGATTTTGGGGTTAAGCCCCTACGTTTTGCCATAGGTGGACAGACACATACCAAAGACCCAATAGGCCTTGGTAACGGTCGTGTCCATGTGCTGTTTCCAGGTAAGTTCCTTATCCAGTGTTATGCCTAGATATTTCACTTTTCTGGACCGGGGAAGCTGGGAGCCGTAAAGTTTTAGGCTTCCCAATTTCGTGAGGTTTTTCATCCTCGTGAAAGAGATAGCGGTTGTTTTCCCCGGGTTTACAGATAGATGATTGGTATTACACCAATCCTCCAGCAAACATAGGGCACGTTGCATTAGCTCCGATACCGTGGAGGGAAACTTTCCACTGACTGTGATGACCAGGTCATCCGCATAACCAACCGTATATAGTGGTCCTTGGTTCAGTTTTGCTATGATTGAATCAACTACAAGGCTCCATAGCAGAGGAGAAAGGACCCCCCCTTGCGGGTACCCTCTAGTTGTTTGAGCGAGTAAACTGTCTCCAAGCAGTTCTGAGTAGACAACCCTTTAACATGCATTCAATCCATTTGCAGATCGGTTGTGACACGCCATGATCTCTGGCTGCCACATTGATGGAGTCAAAGTTTGTGCGATCAAATGCACCTTCAATGTCTACGAATGTGCAGACGCAGATCTCTTTGTTCTCCAAGGCTGATTCCGCTCGGCTCAACACATGGTGGAGAGCGGTTTCTGTTGACTTCCCTGGCTGGTAAGCGCATTGAAGTCCGTGAAGTGGGAATTTTTTTAACGGTCCCGCTTTGATAAATTTGTCTACCATCTTTTCCAAGGTCTTAAGAAGAAAAGATTGGAGACTTATTGGCCTAAAAGCTTTGGGTTCTTCATAATCTGGTTTACCCGGCTTTGGTATGTATATTACCTTAACACGTCTCCATGTTCTGGGTATATCACCAAATGCAATGCAGGCTTTATACAATCTGCAGAGATGGGGGCCCAGAATGGAAGCGCCCTGTTGTAGTAGGATGGGGTAAATATTGTCAGGTCCTGGTGCTTTATATGGTTGAAAGTTCCCCAGTGCCCATTTAACCTTAGATTCATCCACCACCTTTTTAGCTATTATCCAATCATACTTGGAAGTCTTAACTTGCTGCTCCTTCCAGCTGATTAGAACATGAGTTCGTCTTGAATGATGCTTGATCTAGGGAAGTGGATATCAAACATGACCTTCAGTGTATTCTCACCATTTCCTGTTCGAGTTCCATTTGCTCTCATAACTGTAGACAGTGGAATCGCCTTTGTTGTAGAGATTGCCTTGGTTAGTCTCATAGCGTCAGGAACAGATTATGATAAGTCCCGTCAAGGATTTTTGGTAAATACAATCTGCCTATTCCTATGGTAATCACAAACCTGGGCTACGCATCAAAAAAATCCGAAAGCACACGTTGCCCGAACTGGGAATTGAACCCGTACCTCCGGTTATCGAGCCGAACGAATGACTACTCGGCTACCGGACGAAAAGAAGGTAGTACTTACCTACATTTGTAAATTTATTTAAATTTTTAGAAATGTGTCTTGACAAACTTGTTACTTTACGTTGTGCTTTCCTGCGGACAAAATCGCGGTCGGCCCGCTAAATTTTCATGAAAGACTGCTTTCAATCATCATACCTTTTAGATAACTCCACATGTTTTATTACGGGCGTTCTAACCCAACCAAAGCTCAATTATTTCAAAGCACGTGCAAGCAAGCTGAGAAATAGTTATTCACATGCAGCCCGTGTCCTTTACATGTAATTATATTATAATAATAGGTATTTTACTTTTTGTAAGCTAATTTATTTGTAACATCAATGGCAAACACTACGTAAAGACCGATTAGTGTATATCTAGTGCTTTTGCAAGTTAGAGGGATTTTAAGTGACTTTTGAGATTGATTTGGACTATGGGTAATATCAAATTCGGACACGGGGTTTTTCACCCAAGTCCTTTTCGTAACAACACGTATGTAAGAGTTGTGTTTTTTTTTGGAGTTCACACGAAACAAATCACGCTCGCTCCGGCCGCTTCTGTCGCGTAACGCAACGACCTAATCACAATAGGCGATATAGGCCTTGGCCTCCTTTCGCCCCCCTATTTATGTTTGTAGTTTACGGGAAGCTTTCGTTGTTTGTCTACATCGGATAGTGAATTATTAGTGGTCACGCAAAGTGCGTTAGACGAAAAAAAGGAACTGCGAAATTGTCCCTTGTTATTTTTTCGGTATCGACGGAGCAGGTTGTATTTATTAAGGTGTTAATTTAAGCAGGTCTTCCAACGGTTATCGTGTTAACGATTTATGTAACAGAACAAGGTTTTGGTTAGGTGGTGCAATTAGGTGGATAAATTGAGTTACTTGTTGCTAGAAGGTAGGAGTGTATAGTTTGGTCAGGAGATTTTTGTCTTGCAGTGAGACGAAATTGATTGTCACTAAAATTGAGAGATGTGTAAAAGATTAAAAAGACAAAGAATTAAACTTATAGATGCCCCAATATTACTGTTTTTTTGTTGATAAATAAATATTTTTACTGGAGAAGGTAGTAGGATGGCGCAGCGATTACCGCATTCGTGCAAGTAAAGCAATTTTCCCAGTGCCGGGTCACAAGTGGGTGGCCAAATTAAAACATCTCGAAGGCACATTGATCCGTAAGTCACGATTAAAGACAGCACTAAAGACAGCACATACATCCAACAGCATAAAGCGGCGATACGTTCATCACATGTCACGCTGAGCATTATGTGCATGAAGTCGCTATTTGGTGAAACGTGGACTAGGTACTGTTTTTATTTCTCTTAAGTAATAGCTTCGTGCGATCAGCACATTTAGCCAGTGTCAAGTAAGATAAATAATTATTTTCTTTTTATTAAGTATATCATAAATGAGTGATAATGAACATTATGAACGTAAATGATATTCCCCCAAACCCATTGAGACTCAATAAAGTGGGACTTTATTGAGATCTCACACGGACTTCTTGAGATAATTTGAAAAGTGATGTTGCACTGTTTTGTTTTATTTGCCAACACTCATGCACGTTCACGAACACTTAACAGTAAATAATCCACCATTATTTCACATTAATATTTCGACAAAACACAAATTACAGTAAATAAAACAAAACTGCAGACAATGACGCTTCACTTTCCCGCCAAGAATTCCAGTGTACTGCTTTCGCGATCCTCATTGCCAGTCTAACCCTTATGGGTAATAAGGCTGAGTGTATTTATGTATTACTAGCGGCCGCTCGCGTTTTCACGCGCGTGGTTCCCGTTCCCGTGGGAATATCGGGATAAAAAGTATCATATGTGTTAATCCAGGTTATAAACTATCTGTATGCCGAATTTCATATAAATGCATTCAGTAGTTTTTACGTGAAAGAGTAACAAACATCCATCCATACCTACAAACTTTCGCGTTTATAATATTAGTAGGATAGGATAGGAAGGATAGGATGGTGTTGTATCATTGTCGTTGTATCATTGTCGTTGTATCATTGTCGTTGCACGGTTAAACGTTCACGTGCTAAGGTTGGTTTTTAAATATTTGTTAATTACTAGCTTTTGCCCGCCCGCGGCTTCACTCGCGTTAATGTAGATTTTGTCAATCAGTTCTGTTTGTCGATCGATACAGGAAGCATTCACGTGAAACGATTACGTAACCTATTTAATTCAGGTAGTTGGTCAATACAGGTAAATACCTAGCCGTAGGTAATAGGTTATCTTCTAAATACCTAAGGCTAAAGGTTAAATAGGTACCTACTACAGGAAAAAAGTGTGTGAGCTTCCGATTGCCGTTGGTCTTAGTTGTTGGCGTTGTCGTAAGATGGTAGTTGTTAACTTGAAACCCACGAACTCTAAGAGCCATGCGGAGCTGTGTGTAGCTGTGTGGTGGCGACTCATTATTCAAAAAATACTACCAACCCATATCTTCCATTGGGTGTCATAAAAGGCGACTAAGGGACTAAAGACTGCACATACATGCGGCGATAGACTCACCCCCCTATCACGCTTATCGTAATTATATGCATCAGTTGTTATATGGTGTAACACACCAGACTTGTGGCAATGTAAGGTAGGTACCTACTTACTGCTTTTGCGGTCGTCATTGCTTATAGTCCCTGAATAACCCTTTGGGTATAAAAGTTGTGAATATAGGGTGTAGAGTAGAGTAGTACAGAGTCATAGGTTCTAGCCACAAATTGAAAATCCCACTTTATTGAAATTTTACCTTCAGTTAATCAATTAATATCCTTTATTGACTGCACTTGTCCTTGGCCGTTATTATTAAGGGCACAGAATGGAGCATTATATTAGGACACTACTATACATTATGTTGAATGTCCATTTTGCGCTAATATACCTACATACAAATTCTTGGAACTGGACATAGCCATGGTCGTGGCAAATTTAGGCTTTTTCAAATGCTTCTCGTTACCTACTGTATTGACACTATGTTCAATGTCCATTTGGCGTTAACATACATACAAATTCTTGGAACTGGACATGGCCATAGTCATGCGAAAATTAGGCTTTTTCAAATGCTTCCCGTTACCTGTAATGTTTTTCCTTGCGCTTTGATAATAGTCATAGAAACACTAAGTTTGATAGGAAAGTGGAGTTTGCATTTTTACATGAACAATTAATTCTCCTCGCCTTATGGCGCCTGACGCTGGGCTTGTTATTCTAAACGCAATTGCATTTGAAGGGGCGACTCAGTCACTCTCATGGAAGCCTAGCTGAAGGAATTTGGTCTTCCAGTCTTTCCTAGATTTAAAAAGGTGTCTCATTGGCTCTTACAGCAGCTTGTCGCTCTGCTTTTTCTTGCTTCCGTAACGACCGTCGTTTGACTGTTGCCACGAACGGAGGATTCATGGCATCGAGAAATTTTTGGTGCCAATTATAACCTATCTGAATAAAATAAAAGACAAACTACCACTTAACTCCTTGGTGACTAAGCTTCTACTAGCCTGATAACCGAAGGTCTATTCCTAGGTCGGGCCAAAGTGAGTTTCGGATTTTTCGATGCATAACCCGGGTTTGTGGTCATCCGTAAAGAAACATATAAAACATATAAATAAGTTTATTATTGAAATTATTCGATTCACAATGTTATATAGATATAGGATAAAATGTTTACTAGAAAAAAATCAACCAGTCTCAGTAAGGATGGGATTCCTCATTCGAGCTGCCTGAGGCTGGTTGATTTTTTTCTAGTAAACATTTTATCCAAAAAGTACAATGTCGCACTGCTGGGCAAAGGCCTCCATAAATCAAATCAAGCCAGCTGAACCAGGTCAACCGAAGAAATATTAGGAACAATTATAGTGTAAACTAAAACGTTTAAAAAATTAACGTAAAGACTAAACCACTAAAAAAATGAATATTCGTAATAAAAAAATGAATAGAAAATTGTGTCATATCATCAGAAATAGCGAATGTTTTTCATAATATCCCTTTTAATAGTATATATTTCAGTAAAAAACTTACAACCGCGATTCAAAATCTGTATAAGCTAGTACACCGCCCAGTCTTATTATTTTGTGTACTTTTTTACTTTTAATTACTTTTGTAATTTCACCCGTTTTCAGGAGTATTTTGTATAAAATAAATATGCAGGCTTTGACTGTTTTTTATAAAGGGTTAAACAATATTTCTGCAACGTTAGAAGCGAATCGGACGACAAAGAAAAAGTTTTAAACAAAGTTCACAACCCCCCTCCAAGTTTTATTTTCATGATAAAATGTAACCTATATTTTAAGTTAGACCTCTAGAAATATATCGGTGAAAACTGCATGTAATTCCATGCAGTAGTTTTTGCGTCAACCGCGTACAAACGTACAGACAGACAGACAAAAATTCTAAAAATTTTTGTTTTCGCTACTGTTGCTGTAATAAAGATCCTTCATATTAGTTTTTCTTTAATATCTTCAATGTACAGACATCGACCCGCTATAATTTTATTATAATTATAGATAGAAACCCAATGAGTCGCTTCAAATGTCCACGTATTATGCTGTCGAACGCCTTTCGCATAATTGCGTCTTAGCCTTCAACGTGAGCTTGATTAAAGGTTCCTAATGTTGCGAGGGATTATGCAAATGGCGCCCTGCCGGCCAGCCACTCGATAACAACGACCAGGATGGATGAAGTGTGACGTCAAAGGTCACAATGGCTTGCTCATAAACTGCGTCATTTGTTTTTAGGTACCTATTAGAAACAACTCGACGTAAACAAACTAGGTGCTTGCTAGGATTTTTCTTTACTGTTTGATCACAAAATAGAGAGTGCTCGAACGCTTTAACGAAAACAAGATTTTTATACGAGAATTATTAGAGTAATATTACTTTTATCTTACTATTCACATTACCATACGGATATTGCATAGTAAGATTATAGTAGGTAATACCTACTGCTCTAAGAGGTGGCAGAAGAGCCCCATGGGCCTTTAGCGTCGAGCTTTGCGATTACGCTAAACAGAGAGTAGATGCTAAAAATAGCACTGGATTATTGATACTTTTTTATAAGTATACACTAATGGGTAAGCGCAGGCCAATTGGCCTTTATCTCAACTGATGTAAAATGATGATTTATTTTAACAAAGACTGACCTAACCATAACTGATGGGCCATTGGGCCTACTTTCTAAGCGAATTCGAAACTTCGTTGGCCCGTACTTCGTCGTACAATAATAATAATAATAATAAAAAAGAGCTCATGTCATTCGTACGTCACATTTTTTCTCAGACCAATTTTATTTAATTTTGCTCAAATTTTGCTATTCATACTAAATTTAAACATCAGTAACATTACAACTAATTACTTACTACTTACCTCTACAAAAATTCAAGAAAATACCAAAGCAATATTTGCACAATAATGGAAAGTATGCAATAGCGGCATGGTGACGTGCAATGTCAACACATTGTACGTCAATAACAAAATGAAAACCCAATGATGTTATAATATGAAAACCAGGAAAAATGTTGACGAGAAGCAAATATAGAGCGAGACGAAGCGCACGCCCTCCATCATCACCCGCTCCGCCGACCTTAAGCTCCTCGTCTGATGAAGATTTCACCAGGGACGAGTCGAGCAGCGCGAGCGGGCGATCGCCGTCCCCGCCGCCACAACGACCTGTGCGACGTGGACGACCACCGCTGCCGGCACGCTTGGGATCAGTGGGGCCATCTGCCCCGCGTACGACCCCCGCTACCAGTGGTGTAGTGCGCCGCATGCGATGGACTCAGCCTATAAATGAGAACTGCATGCGCGCCTACTACGGGGCTACAGAGGGAGGAACGAGCCTGACCGCGTACCGCAATAGGATGCTGCCTCTGTTTCAGGCCCTTGAACCAGCCGCCGTCGTCTCTGCACAACGACTGTCGGATCAGGTGCGGGCCATCCAGCGGCTCAAGCTGTTGGACGACTCTACGCTTGATCGACTGCGTCTGGAGGCGTTACCTATTCATACCACTTCTACTTTAGCGCGGGACTCGCATGTTGCGTTGTTGACGCAGGGGCCGAGAGGCTCGGCTTCGACGCCTGCCCTGGCGGATCCCGCGCTGGACAGAGATGATTGTATGAATCCGAACGTAAGTACCCAGACTAATGAGCAATTGAGGAGGGCTTTGG
Organism: Scoparia ambigualis; assembly: GCA_963921215.1. NCBI lineage: Eukaryota > Metazoa > Arthropoda > Insecta > Lepidoptera > Crambidae > Scoparia > Scoparia ambigualis. Next base: position 29,570,302 of record OY992501.1, on the reverse strand, counting down.
AAGACGCGATTTTGGAATATCGTTCCACCGACTCTAGGCCGAGACTACCACGCTTGCCAACGAATAAACGCAATCTGGCATTAATGGGAGCCCTAAATGTTTTGCTAGTCCCGTATATGCGGACTAGCGAAACATTAGTTGATACACACTCGATTTTGTACTGCGCTGCCATAGCGGCATGTCGCATCGCTCGTGTTAAGTTTCCGGATACTGACCGAGCGCCGCGACACCCCGCTATCCCCGCGTGGCAAAGAAGAATCGAGTGTCGTATCAACTCGTTTAGGACTCTCATTGCAAAATTAATATGCTTCAGAGGGGGCAACCATCGTCCCCGAATCATGCTATTCGTGAACTAGGCCTTTGCTGGGACCGGGATTAGACCCCGGGACTACATAGCTTGTGTCACGGAACGCATAGACTTTCTGAAGCAAAAAGTTTATGCGCTGGCAAACCGTATTCGTCGCTATAGAGCCCGTGTGGATCGATATTGTCAAAATCGCCTTTTGCAAAGTGACCAAATTAAGGTGTACCGGAGTTGGGAAGGAACCGATCAATGTCTGAGCGACGGGCAGTGTCCGGATGCTACTATCATGAATAACTTCTGGCGTAGTATCTGGTCGGTACCCCTCAAACACACTGAGGGTGATTGGATTAGCATCGTTGAGCGTGCGTGTGAGTCTATCGAATCCATGGGGCTTGTGACTATTAGCCCCGAAGACGTGAGTTGTGCGATCCGTACGGCTCAGAACTGGAAAAGTCCTGGACCGGACGGGTTGCATAACTTTTGGATAAAGTAGATTAGATGCTCACACGACAGGTTAGCGACGCAATTCCAAGAAGCCCTAGAGGTCGGTTCCTTGCCAACATTTATGACAACCGGTGTCACCATCCTGCTCCACAAGTCTGGCAGTACCACGGAGCCGAAGAACTATAGACCCATCACATGCTTGCCAACGCTTTACAAGCTCCTTACATCCATTCTGAGAATTAAAATTAATTCGCACATTGTTGCGCACAATATTTTGGCTTCCACTCAGAATGGATGTAAGGTTGGGTCCCGTGGTACTAAGGAGCTCCTCCTCATTGACACGACCATTTGCCAACAAGTCCAGCGGAACAGAGGGGCTCTCTCCACCGCCTGGATTGACTATAAGAAGGCCTATGATTCGGTGCCTCATACCTGGTTGGAGAGGATCTTAGAGCTGTATAAAATTAATACAACTCTAAGATCTTTTCTAGGTTCTTGTATGAGACAGTGGACCACAGTCCTTCGTCAACCGGGTGGTGGAGACAGCCCCTCTGGTCCGCAGGACTTTGTAAGGATTGAGCGAGGTATCTTCCAGGGTGATAGTCTGAGTCCGTTGTGGTTATGTCTAGCCCTGAATCCCCTCAGCACATTGCTAGAGGATTCAGGGCTGGGCTATCGGCTTACGAGACAGGGTGCAGTTATTTCGCACTTGCTGTATATGGATGACCTCAAACTGTTTGCACCGAAACGTCATGAATTGATGGCGTTACTGAAAGTCACTGAGACTTTTAGCAGCGCCATCAACATGGGGTTCGTTGTAGACAAGTGCGCGGTCATGCACGTACAGCGGGGGAAAGTTGTAAATTCTACGAATTTGCAACTTTCTGAGACGATGACTTTCAGATCTCTCTCCGAAGCCGACACCTACAAATACCTTGGTATGTCACAGTCATTGGGTGTAGAGAGTGGGGGTATAAAACAGTCGGTGAAGGAACGCTTCTTTGGTCGCCTGACAAAGGTACTTAACGTCTTTTGTCAGGAGGCAACAAGGTGCGCGCTTTCAACGGCTGGGTTATGCCCTTACTGGTATACACCTTTGGCATACTAAGGTGGACTCAGACCGAGTTAGACGCCTTGGACAGAAAGGTTCGACAGCAACTGACATTAAATCGCATGCTCCACCCACGCTCGTCTGTTATGAGACTGTACATCCCGCGGAAATGGGGTGGTTGAGGCTTTTTAAATGCCAAGACCCGCCACAACCGTGAGGTGTGCAGTCTTCGAGAATACTTTCTCAGCAACGAGTGTGGCATGCATCGCGATGTGGTGTCGGTTGACAGGACCTTTACGCCTCTCTCCTTAGGCAAAGAGAACTGGCGCAAGCCTCAGGTGCTGAGCACCGAGGACCGCAAGGACGTATGGAAAAGCAAGGAGCTGCATGGCCGGTTCTATCGGGCCTTAACAGGGCCCGATGTGGACCTGCTCGCGTCGGTGAACTGGCTACGATTTGGGGACCTCTTTGGGGAAACCGAAGGTTTTGTCTGTGCAATTGCGGACGAAGTTATCAAGACGAACAACTACCGGAAATATATCATGAAGAACAGTACGGTCGACATATGTCGAGCATGCCGCCGTCCCGGAGAGCCACTCAGGCATATTATTTCCGGTTGTTCTCATCTTGCTAACGGCGCGTACTTACACAGACACAATCTTGTAGCCAGGATCATTCACCAGCAACTTGCTCTTCAATACGGTCTTGTTGAGTCCGAGGTGCCGTACTTTAAGTACGCACCTGAGCCAGTTCTCGAAAATGGTCGTGCTTTGCTCTATTGGGACCGATCGATTATCACGGACAGGACTGTTGTTGCCAATAAGCCTGACATCGTGATAGTCGATCGGTCCCAGCGGCGGGCAGTGCTAGTCGACATCACCGTTCCACATGATGAGAACCTCGTAAAGGCTGAGAAGGACAAGTTGAGCAAGAACCTTGACTTGGCTTACGAGGTTACCGCCATGTGGGATGTTGACTCGACTATCATTGTCCCGATAGTCGTATCTGAAAACGGCCTAATAGCGAAGAGTCTCGACCAACATCTCAAGAGACTCTCGCTAGACGGCTGGATCAAGGGCCAGATACAGAAGGCGGTACTTCTTGACACGGCACGCATCGTCAGGAGGTTCCTCTCTCTGCAGCCCTAACCACCGTTAGCTTGGGCCCTGCCCCGCTGCCGGCGGCACCCTAGGTTTAGGTTTTTTATAATGTTAAATTTTTTATTTTTTATAGTAGTTTTGTTTATTATTTTTATATGAAATATTATAAAAAACCTAGACTTAAAAAATAAAAAAAATACGAGAATAATAATAATAAATTTATTTATTCAAGTAACAAAGACTCATAATGGTTGGTAACAAAGAAACTTAAGAGCTATTGTTATTACATATTATTTTTGTAGGTATGTAATTTAATTTATAATTAAATTTCACATCGAAATCACAGAATAAAGTTAATTAATTTGATTATAGTATAAAAATAATAACAATAATAATAATCACATAAATGTTAGTACTCTATATTTAACATAGATGTAGTCGCCTGACATAAGTGCCACATAATGGGACAAACATTTTGCATGCTAGCAATAACCCTCAGGATGGTGTTGGTACTGCCTCTTATTGTGCGCAACAGAGATACCATCTATCCTCTACCATAGTTCACTTTATACCAAATAGCGACTGCACATGTGCTCAGCGTGACAGGTGGTGAGCCCATCGCCGCTCTAAGCTGTTAGAAGTATGTGCAGTCTTTAGTCCGTTAGTCGATTAATAAATAATAATCGTAATAAAAAAAGCTTTTTTATAATATAAGGAGGCAAACGAGCAAGCGGGTCACCTGATGGAGAGTAATCTCCGCCGCCCATGGACACCCGCAACACTAGAAGAATAGCACATGCGTTGCCGGCCTTTAGGAATAGGAATTGTGAGGGGGGGGGGGGGGGAGGAAAGGGCCTTCGGAACCCTTACTGGCCGGACGAAACACAACAGCACCAGCAGATGGGCTCACCACCTGTCACGCTGAGCACATGTACAGCGTTGCTTGGTGAAAAGTGGACTATGGCAGTGTAGGTAGGTACTGCTTCTGCGGTCCTCATTGCCTTATCTCTGACTAACCTTTTGGGGGTAATAGTCTGTGAATCTATGTATTGTGACTTCGATTTTCGATTGCAGAGACAAACGAGGCGAGTAACCTATTTACCATCACTAAGCCCTGAGTAATCAGAATTAAATAGTGATATCACGTATGTTTTGTGACTGAAAATGTAACTTTCCGTTCTTGTATAAATGTGTGTAGTTTTATAAGAAACTTCTACTTTAAGTTGTTGAATTGCATTCGATATAAATTTATAGAATATGCCAAAAAAAAACTTTATTTAAGGTTATTTCAGAGCAAAATATTTTTCTACTGACAAAAATAAAAAGTGTAAAATTTTACATACATAATATTATGATACGATCGGGAATAGAAAAAAACTACAAAGATAATATAATAACATTTAATTTCATTGTTTTTCTAAGTATTCTCCGTGACAATCGATGCATCTTTGCATTGGTTCAAACCAATTATTGTAAAAGTAATTCCAGTCTGAGGTGGACATAGTCGAAACGGCCGATTCGTAAGCTTCTGGACTTTGAAACCGTGACCACGTAGCAAATCTTTAGTTCTTGGGAATGTAAAGCCTCAGGTCAGGGCTGTATGGAGGATGGTCCGTCAACTCCACGTTTTCCTGATTTGAAAACTCAATCGTTTGCCGAGCGGTGTGAGAGCTCGCATTATCGTGGTGAAGGATTATGCAACGATTCGGATTACTTTTACGAAGTTCTCGTATGACTTCCGGCAAACAAGCTTGTTTACCAATTAACAGTAACCGTTCACCGTTCCTTTCAAGGAATCGTAGCCACATGTCCGGTTTTCGATACAAACGAAGCGACCATTTTTTTTGAACAAGCTACGAGAGCGCACAGCTTTTGTTGGCTTAACCTCATCTTCGTGGCCCAAACAGCCGAATGGTGTTTTCTTTCGGGGTTATATGAATAAATCCACGATTCATCACCCGAGACGATACTGTAAACAGCATTTGAGCTCCCTCTATCGAACCGTTGCAGAGCAGACCGACACCAATTAACACGAGCCGACTTTTGTTCTTCGGTCAAACGATGGGGCACCCAGTGGGAAACTAACTTTCTGACACCCAGTTCATCATGCAATATTATTTGAATGGCTGTCATACCAATGTTGAGAGAAGAAGTTACCGCTTTTTGGCCGACCAGTAGAGGGAACTGTGGTAAGAGATAATGTCCTCGACGAAACTCAGAATACCAGCGATATAATAGTCGTTTTACTAGGTGCTTCAAGTTCATAAATAGAAACAAGCTCGGCAAGATATTGTTCTTGAGATAAATCTTGGCAAAAATTGTGAAAAATTGTCGTACGGAAATGTTCCCGCGTAAGCTCCATTTTCTCACTGACTGAAATGGCCACCACTCTTGTCTTCTAATATTGTTTTTTTTTTCAAAAATGGAATTAAGTTCGAAAGAATACTTAATTTCAAATACCAAAAAGAATTTAAGTCTAATTTATTCAAAAGTATTCCATTCCCGATCTTTTCGGTGTGGCCTATGTACTAACCGTGTCGGTAGCGATGAAAGAATACAATCACCTCCTCTTTTCCCTTGGGTGTCGTAAAAAGCGACTAACGGACTAAAGACTGCACATACATTAAACAGCAAAGAGCGGCGATGGGCTCACCACCTATCACGCTGAGCACATGTGCAGTCACTATTTGGTGAAAAGGAGGAATCATAGCAGAGGACCGCTTTTGCTGTCTATATATATTGTATTTAACTGAGTAAATTTGAATTTCTGCGCATTTCTAACTCCACCCACAGGTCCTCACAATCACTCTCTAATTGCGGTAACCTATATACGTGAAGAAATATGGTTGGATACCGCAATGAGAACCCCGCCACCAGATTTATATCTATGAAAACCACTAGTCTCCCGATCGCGCCTGTACACCAGATACCGGTCATCAAAAAGCTCGCCATCGAATATTCAACTATTAAGCCATGTTTCACACAAGAATATAACGTCATAATTTGAACACAATACATTTTTGTAAAAATCCGTGGTCTTCGTACGAAGGCCACGGACATTCTGAAAGTAAACATTTAAATATAATATTTTAAAACATTATTAAATTGTACACTGTGCTTAAAAACAATATACTTAAACCTATTTCAATTGTCCCAATGTTGACACGTTTCGGACCAGCACATACTCCGATGTATCAGACTTTCGCATATAGATGCGGCCGCCGCGAACCCAAACATGCTTATATTGAAGCTCCTTCGCTCGAGCGCGCGCCGCTGCATGGAGAGATTTATTTTCAGGCGTGAGATTCTCTGTCACATAAACGGCTGTCTTTTTGTCAGTCCCAAAGCCCAGGTGTAATGTGTTAAGTCTCTCTTGCGGATGAGACTTTTTATATTTTATTGTGGTAGCCAGAAGGGCGTCCCGGGAGCGGGGACTGTTTAATTTTATCAGGATTGAGCGTGGACGAGGACTCTCTGTGTTTTTCTTTGCAATACGAGCGCAATAACAAAAGTCTGACTCATTTATGGGGCATAATACTGCATTACCCAATTGCTTAACTATTGACAAAAGATTCTCGGACTTCCGTCCCGGAACACATTGGATCTCCAAATTTGAGGCGCGGGACACCTGCTCGAGTTGGTTAAAGCGACTTGTGATGACATTCAATTCGCTGCGGAGGGATTCGTTTTCTTTCAGGACGGACTCAACTTTGCTTTTGGAGGTCGCAATGTCGATGTTTAATTTTTCGAATGAGTCATTTATAAAATTCATTGAGTCCGTCAGCGAACTGATTTCACTTCTAACCGCCTTCAGTTCCCGGTTTAGGTCGTTCTTTATAGCGATGGCGCATTCCTTTAACGAACTCTGAAACTACTCCTTTATAATAGCGCGCAACTCCTCGCGCGATACACATGAGCTGGAGCAACCGGCCGGTTGAGACGCGGGCGGTGGAGGCGGCGTGGTGGGTGCAGGCAGCAGCTTGGACCGGCCCTGCTTTCCGCGGCGCAGCGTCACATTAGCGTCAGCTTGCGAACCACTAGTCGGTGTTGAAGGTCGAACAGGCTTGTTAGAGTTGTCCCTTCGTGGTTTTTTGGTGCAACATTCCGGACATAGCCAACTGGTTTTTGTTTCCGATGAGAGTTTAACCATTTCAGAAGGTGAAACACCAACACATAAATCATATGATAAAATAACGAGCAAGTACAGCATTTCAGGCAGTTGTCATCTTTGGTAGGGCCTCGGCAGGCAGCGCACTCATGCATGGTGATTGTGTTTATAAACAACACACGTTTTGAAAGATGACTTGTACCATGAAACTTGTAGAAGTGAAAACATAAACGATTATCGTTATCGTTTTTCGACGAGTGCAGTGGTAGCGGGAACGATGTAGGTATGAAGCGGTTGGTTATTTCGGCCGCGGCGCTCAAGCGTCCGTAGCCCAGCGGTTAAGGTGCTCGGTGTAACACTCACCGATTCCGGTTCAAACCCCGCAGACGGCAGAATTTTTTTTCGACTTATATAGTCAGTGTAGGGCTTGCACCGGTCGGGGATCACAGCGGGGCGAAGCTCGGGCGCTCACAACAATTATTAATTTATTTAATAAATCTTCAAAATCTACAACACGTCCACACACGGTAGAGTCTGGGGCGGAAGGGATAAGTTACCGTTGAATTAGCTGAAGTTGCATTTTCTATTGTGAAATAGAACATAACTTATTAATCTGTGGCTTATCTTTCAACTTCTGATTGATACAAACACCCACATTGGTTCAGCGTGGTGGGTCATGGCCCATTAATCTTCTGTCTGAAGGTCTGTGCCCAGCAGTGGGATATTAGGCTGATAATGATGAAGGTTTACGAAACCATGGCTTACAATAAAGACTTTTTTCTATTTTTTTTATCTCTAGTCAATTACTTCTCTCCGTTAACCCGAGAGAAGGCGCGCCTTTTTTACCAGACTGCGCCAGAAGGAGGGTTATGTTTTTCTAGAGTATGTATGTATGTATTTATGTATAATTGCTTGGCACGCTCTGCGGCCTGAACACCTCCATGGATTTTAACTTGAGAGGTGTCGTTAGATTTGTATTTACTGTGAAAGTGACACCGAATAGAGGAGGTCAGCTCAGAGCGGCCACCTTAACTTTGGCTATAAAAAAATGCCACTAGGGTGTGTGGAGAAAGATGATAAATTTGGTGTAGTTTTTGCAGCGCTGGCAACATTGTTAAAACCGCCATTTTGTTACGTCCCACCCCTCAATCAGCGTTTGTCGCTTTGAGTAAGTGGTTGTGTGACATTTGCAAACGCCTGTGCTATGACTTTTACGCACATTATTCGAGTTTTTTAATCTTACCCCATGTTCTCTAACTTTGCTTATAAGGTAGGTGTGAGTATTTTATTTAAACATTTACTTATAAACACCGTGGCTCCCTCACATGTACGCGCCACCTCGCTTCATGTCGGAGCTGCTGCGGTAAGTGCTGAAAGTCGCAAACGGAACAAGTATACGAACCTAGGTCGCAACTATATATTTATTTCGTTTGCGGGGAGACATTGGGTCCATGAGGGCCGGAGGCAAAACAGCTCGTTAAAGAGTTAAGTACTCGCCTCATTGAAGCCTCCGGTGACAAGAAGGCTGGCAGCTACCTCTGCCAGCGTATTAGCCTGGCAATCCAAAGAGGTAACGTTGCCAGCATTCTTGGTACCGTACCCATGAGCCCACAGTTGGAAGACATCTTTTATTTATAGATTTATTTTCTTTCGTTTTAAGTTTAGGTAAGTAGTTTAATTTTGTTTAAGTAATTAAGTCATGTTGTTGTTTTATTATTACTTTTCTTCTAATAAATATGTATTATTTACTTATTATATTTCATTCTTAGTTGTGTTATTACATCGAAATATGCCTATTTATCGTATTATAGGATTTTAATTTCCGTCTTTACTGACGGGGAATTTTGAATGGCCGAAGCCATAGAGAAAGTTAAAAGGAAGGAATTGACAATATACGGCGCAGTCAAACATTTTAGAATACCCATTTTGCTCAGGCTTAGGCAAAGACAGAAGGGTGACCAAGTGATTTTGAATATTTTATCTTTAGGTCACTTTGATTTGTTATTTAATATTTGTTGATTATTAAAATAAATAAATAATTAAATAAAATGCATTTACTTCGACCAGCTTAGAATCTTAGTAGACATTAAAAAATATGTTAATTTAATAAAATAAGAATCAAAATTATTAACACAGAATCAAAATTGGAATTAAAGTTATAAAATAAAAAAGATTAAAATACAAAATTAAAAATAGAAATAAAAATTTAACTTGAATTAAACACCGAAACCAACTACTAGATTCATTAAATAAAATTTGAATATACTTAAAATAAAATAATAAAATTATGATGAAAGAAAATTTTTTTGTGGAATAAGCACGGTAACGAGCGCACCCATTCATGACGGCCTGCATAAATGCCGTTTCACGCCCCGCTTATAAGACTCGGGACTGTTGGAGCTGGGAAATTCATGCGCCGGCAAAGAATTCCAAAGCCGAATGGTCTAACAGAGGAACAACTTGACATTTTTTTTGGTACGAGTACTGATAGTCTGTACAGTATGATAGTTCCTAAGACCAGCACGTGTAGTCTGGGAGAGGAAAGAAGAGGGCGGGATAAGATCAAAAAGTTCTTCAGAACACTCTCCATAGTAATTCCGGTAGAAGACACTGAGAGAAGCAATGTCTCTACGCAGCTGGAGGTCCTCAAGGGAGGCTGTAACCTCAGCATCTCCAATACTGCGTACCGATCGCCTTTGCAGTCTATCAAGTGCATCGAGGAAGTGTTTAGCGGAGCCGTCCCATAGATGGGAACAATACTCCATACTCGATCGCACTTGAGTTTTGTACTTGAGTTTTGCTCGGGAGTGAAAATCGCCTCACCTTATTGAGGTACCTCCCAGGTACCTCCCAACTTCCGGGAGGCAGTTAAAATAGCACTCTCGATGTAGCATTTTGGATTCAGTTCCCGGCCGATGTCCATGCCAAGAAGGCTGAGGTTCACCGAAATGGGTAACGGAAAGTTCTGAAGAGAAGGAGGAGTAAGGAAGGGAGTTACCTTGGACGAGAATGCACAAACCTGGGGTTTGCAAGCATTAAAATCGACCAGGTTTTTAAATCCCCACTTAGAGACACGATCGAGAGTCAGGTTCAGTTTGGCAACCAGTTCTTGCCTTTTCCCCATGATATCGGCTTGCTTTGCCGCAGGATGTCCCAAGTACCGCTCATGCACCGTACTGTCATCCGCATAATAATGAATATTACCCAAGGACAACATGTCATTGATATGCAGAAGAAATAGAGTAGGTGAGAGCACAGAACCCTGCGGCACTCCGGCATTGACTTTGTAGAATGCAATGGAACTATTCTCACAAAGGAAACGAATCCTTCGCCCATCTAGAAAGTCTGCAACCCAGGCGCACAAACGGGGCGGCACACCGAAGGTCTACAACTTGGAAAGAAGAAGTCCACCGCTTCATCCCACGCGTGAGTAACGTACGATAGAAGATCACCCGTTGATCGCTTTGGTCTGAACTATGGTGCAGCGAGTGATCCTCTAGGTAGTGAATGAGCTGGGAATTAATTATCCGCTCAAACACCTTGCACAGCACAGTAGTTACAGCGATAGGTCGATAGTTGGCCGGATCCGAGCGATCCCCTTTTTTGGGGATGAGTTGTATGTTCGCCTCCTTCCAAGACACCAGCACAATACCAGTATCGTAACTCCCTAAACAATCGTGTCAATACAGGAGACAACTCAGCCGCGCATCTGAGCAGCACAATTGCCGGAACACCATCCGGCCCGCTAGCCTTCCGCACGTCGAGCGACCGCAGCACGGCACGTACATCACACTGCTTGATACGAATATCAGGCATGGTGGCCCCACAACGTGCTATAATAGGTGGAGCGGCGCCACAATCGTCGACGGGCGAATTGGCCGCGAAAAGTTCAGCCAACAAGCTCGCCTTCTCAAGCGGCTGGTAAGCTAACGAGTCATCTGGATGTTTCAACGGGGGCAGCGAGGGTCCATACCCAACAACATCTCATCAGCGATGGTAGACTCCGATGGGTCCTTTCCAAGAAAGCAGCTCTGGCCCCATGAGACGGATGCAAAGTAATCACGCAATCCGTCCCAATCCGCCGACGAGTAGTGCCACAGACGACGCTTGGTCTCCACCTTTTTCGGTGGACCAACGCTGTGCGGTGCTGTGGCAACGACCAAGCAGTGGTCTGACGAGCCTAGAGGTGCAAGCACCGACACTCTATAACCTGCAGGGCGACTCGTCAACAATAAGTCCAACAAGGAGGGCGCGTGACCTACAATATCTGGCATCCTAGTGGGCTGGTCTAACAGTAGCGTCAGGTCTTGCGTCCACCAGCGTGATCAGTTTTGGAGGAGCCCAACCATGTTTCATGGTGGGCGTTGAAGTCCCCCAAAACCACCACCTCGTCGTTTGGGAATCGCTCCTGCGCGACATCAGTCACTCGGCCGAGGTGGTTAAAAAGGCTGCTTGTGTTAGCATCTCCTGTGTGGGATCGATATAGGCACGCAAAGACACGGCAACGGGAGCCGAATTCAATGCGCACCCAAAGGATGGGAAAGGAGGGGTCTTCTAAACAGTGCAGACGACGATAACAAATGCAAGCCCTCACGTAAAGACATACTCCAGCTTTCGCGAGGAATTGCTTCCAAGCTGATAGCCAGGGTACCTTAAATAAGACGTGTCAGCAGGGCGACCTTCGTCAGAAAAAGCAATGCAGGCCGCGCCGTCTGGAGGTGTTGGTGGACGGCGTTGAGGTTAGAATGGAGCCCAGTGTTGTTAGTGAACTCCACCTCAAACAGCGAATTGGTAGTGGGAGAGGAGGAAGCCGCTGTATCACCTGCATTATTTTTAGGCACTGTCATTGGAAAAGGGAAGGAAGGGACGTGAACAAGTAGCCACTACTGTTGCAAAGAAATAAACAAAGCGAGAATTTTCCGCTTCACCATTGGAAGAGCGTTGCAACCACAGCCGACACGCCGGACGGAAAGGCCCCCATACCCTTCTAGAAGTGGTCGCCGGGTCCCACCATTCCCGGTCACCAACCGGCACAACGATCCACTTTGAGATTATGCGCGACCTGGTGAAGCAGCCTCCCGAGGTGGTTAGCCCCGGTCGGGCCCTGTACTATGCCGCGGGCGGCCAGCGGCACCATCGTTTCTACGGGTCTCCCTGGCCGCCATGTCGAGTTTCGTCTCCCGCTCAATGGTTCCACGGCAGAACTCTCTGGTTCACAGTTTGCAACAATAGCCGCTCCCCTGGCTCCGGTAGTGCGGCGCTGTTTCCCGGAACGCGACCTGCGACGAGCACAGATCACTTGGAGGGCGTACACTACTGCACGGTGGTCGATAACCGGGCGAGCTGGGCTCTACTACCAAATGCCACCCAGGGGTCACCACATGTAGGGTCTCAACACCTGCGGATGTGAGCATTGTTAACCCACAAAAATCTAATTAGTCTAATTACTTACCTAGTAGTCTAATTACTTACCTCGGTACATATTAGTAATAAAAGGATTTATTTGTAGTCATGTTTAATTTTAGTAAAACCCAAACCAATCAAAGGAAACAGTTTTAGAACCTTGACTTCAATCTTCCCCCGGTGGGGTAAGATTTGTAATATGTAAAAAAGGCAACTTGATTTAACTTTATTTTTAAAGGTATTTTGACACTACAGGCGGTTCTCAAATTTCAGAGCACTTTAAACCATAGCCTAGTGACCATCGACAACATCTAGTGTTCATTTGAATGATTTTAGAAACTATTTCAATCTTTCTCCGTCACCCTTTCATCTTCCCCCTATTTAATTTTCGTTATAAAATTCGTAATGAAAAATTGGGTGTGCCATTTGATTGCCTTCTATGGCCGCATTGAGCTGACTTCCCCTATATCAAAATAAAAATACAAAATGGCGGATTTGTTGCGCCAAATTCAAATTTTTGTCAAGCTCTGCAGCCTCGGCTCGATGGATTTTAGCTTCAAAGTATTTGAGTATCATAGGATAGGTGACTGTACAACCTCATTCAAAATAAAACTAAAAAAAGTAAAATAAAAAACTAAAAACCCGACTGCGTTTCTGCGTAATTTGGAAATGGAAAAACGAAACAAGAAAGTCGGCATACCCGATCATAAAGTTACTATACCTAGCGGAAGGTATAGTAACTTTATGTACCCGATTGCATATAACTTAAGAATCGCCAAAGTTGCAAAGAAAAATTGTAGCAGTCGGGGCCTATTCTAGAAAGTCAGCCTTCTAGTCAGTAGATTGGAGTTATCTGCAAATGTAAGTAATATAGGTATGTGCTCACAATTCACTAAGCCTCCATTTCTAGAATAGGTCCAGACTGCTTAAATTTTTCTTCAAATAAAAATAAATAAATTTATAGAAACGCAATAACAAGTTCTCAGCATAAAGTGTAGTATATAATTATATATGTGAGTGAGGGTCTGTTACATAATTTATAAATTAATAAGAATTATTTTTTAATAATTTGTTATTTAAATTTATTATAAGTATTATAAAGGATTTATTTATTATGTACTTAAATTGGTTAATTAATTTTAAACTATTTATTTATTTATTTTATCTACAGATTTTACAGAGACAATGAGGACCGCAAAATCAGTCTTCTGTAGACCACGTTTTACGAAATAATAACTGCACATGTGCTCAGCGTGATAGGTGGTGAGGCCATCGCCGCTCTATGCTGTTGGATGTATGCGCAGTCTTTAGTTCTTTAGTCGCCTTTTACGACACCCAAGGGTAGAGAGGGGGTGGTAGTATTCTTTTACTACGCAACACAGTTAGTGAGTAACACGAAACCGGGCTAAGATGCTATTCGCGTAGTTGGCTAGTGATAGTAGCAATCCGGTTATACTCGTACAATTACCTATGTGACGTTGGATGTTCTCTTTGCTTTTAAATCTGATCTCGTGCCGACTGAAATGACGCCATGAAAACAATAACATCATCATAAAAATGGCTGTTCGCAGACAGCGGCGTTTCGTTAGCAGCCCGACTGCTTGTTAGCAACCTCCGTTTTGTTTAGTGCGTCTTTTAAGTGGAAATTCTTTTCTAAAATATAAATGTCGTGGCGGAAAATGGAAAGGAGATAGAAAATTCTGCATTTCTTTTGTTAATAAGTAATTAAAAATGCTGTTCGTCTGGTAAGCGTATCACTTGGGAGCTGCTGAACGAATTTAGATGGAATTTTGCGAATAGACACAATTAAAATCCGGTCTAGACATAGGTAGTTTACTTTTTTATACCAATAACAGGTTTCTGTAAATTTTTTTTGACATTTTTAACTAAAGATACGTTATATTAATTGACGTGATTCACGCGTGGTGACTGGTGACGGACACCGGAAGCGTGGCAGACCGAGGCGGAGATGGAATGAAAACCTCGAAAATTTCTTACCTAGATGGTCTGACGAGGTCTAGTGTAGGGACGAATGGAAACGTAGAGGGGAGGCCTTTGCCCAGCCGTGGGACAGATTGCAGGGTACTAAAAAATTTCAGCATTAAGTCGGTTACAAAAGCATCGTTTTAGATGTAGTACAGGTAGATCACCCATGCTTAGAAGTTCAAAAAGTTTTAGTTTTAAACTGAAACTGGACAAGCATTTGGCCATCAACCTGCTTGGTGAGCAGGATGTAGTCTATGGTGTTGCATACTTACCCAGGAGATGCCTATTCACTCTTGCCTTGAAAAGACCAAGGTTGTAGTGATCGGGAAACACATGAGCAGGCAGTGCGTTCCATTCTTTGGCGGTTCGCATAGGAAACGAACTAGCAAAACGCTTGGTACGGACAGGTGGAATGTCAACTATAAAAAAAAACTTTTATTTCAGACCATGGTCCATATTCACAAATTACAAATTCAAATACAATAAAAATTACATATTAATACATTAAATTAATTAAGTAAATTACACCACATTATAATTATTAATTAAATTAGCTTACATTAAAATTGAATAAATAAAATAAAATAAAGTAGTTAAGTTAGTAACAATAGACTTACAACTATGTAGCGGTGGTAGGCAAGCCTGCGTCTTAGTGTACCGATGGTGGGATGGGGCTGGAGAACAAGATCGTGTAGTTCCTTCGCACACTTTCTAAAGTGTATTCTGTAAAACACCGATAAATTAGCAACTTTACGCCTATGACTGAGGCTCTGAAGTTCAGTCGTAGCAGTTTCGAGGCTCCAATGAGGCTCCTAGCCCGGATTTCGATCGAATTCAAAACTGCTAGCTGGTATTAAAACTCAAAAAGGTCACAACCCAATCAGTTCGCTTGTGACCACGGCCGCAGCATCGCGGCCGAAACGTCAAGCAGTAAGTAGATATGTACTTACTTACAAATTCAATCGTGTTAGGTCCCGTTAAAATAGTTTAAATGCAATGCAACGCGATAGTTTTAAGTCTTATGCTAGCTGGTACTTAGCAGAACCATCCCAAAGGTGACAGCAGTACTCCATGCACGGTCGGATCTGCGCTTTATAAAGCAAAAGTAGTTGATCCGGCGAGAAGTACCACTTAGCCCTTGAGAAGACGCCTAATTCATTCCAAGAAGCTGCAGCTTTTTGGTCACCGGTAACGATACACCCTGAAAAGTCGGAGTCAGTTGAAAAGGACTCCGTTTGGCGGTAAATAAACACGCCTGAGTTTTGGCGGTATTGAAACTGACAAGATTGGCGCTGCCCCAGTCAGAGACAGTCTGAAGTGCCAGATTCGTTTGCTTAACCAAGGACTCTCGTCAAGACTAGATTTCATCTTTGTTGGCCTTTGCATCCGATAGATATTTGCTAGGTAGTTATAGTGGTATCATCTGCATACCCAATGGTACCCGTTACCAGCAAGTTGTTGATATGCAAGAGGAACAGTGTCGCAGATAAGACTGAACCTTGGGAAACTCCTGCATCAATTTCCATTAGGTTGGACAATTGACTGTCCACCAAGACTCGTATTGAGCGTTCCCCGAGGAAGTCAGTGATCCAGGTGCAAAGACCTTCAGAGATTCCATATGCGGAGAGTTAACTGCGAGGCTAATGAGGCTGTCATGCCAGACCCTATCAAAGGTTTTGAAGATATCAAGCGAGGGCTTCACCGTTTCTCTCTCTCCAAAGATGGGTGGGCGTACATGAGAACCGAGAACCAGGTCGACCAACCGCGGCAAAATCCGAACTGGCGATCACTGAGGAGATCATTGGTCTCAAGGTATGACAGCAGTAGAGAGTTCAGTACACGTTCCATAATCTTGCAGAGTATGGCCGTGGCTGAAATCGGCCTATTGTTGGATGGATCGGCACAGCTACCTTTTTTTGGCACAGGCTGCACATTAGCCAGCTTCCACGACTTAGGAACTAGACCAGTCGTGAGAGGCAATACAGGCGTGTTAGAACAGGAGACACCTCAGGTGCACAGTTATGTAGGACAATCGCCGAGATTCCGTCGGGACCACTAGCCTTATTCACATCTAGATTCATGTCACGCGGAGACCTTTGAGTATCTCTTTGCTGCGGATGTGAAGTTCTCCCATAGCGGGGTCGGCTGTTATAGGTAACTTAGGTGGAACTTTGCTAGCGACATCCAGACGTGAAGTCTTCGCAAAAAGAGAGGCAAACAAGTTTGCCTTCTAGCTACAGTATGGGTAAGTGAGCCGTCAGGCTTTATCAACGGTGGAAGTGATGAGCTACAAAAATTGCACTTGATTGACAACAATTGACAAAAAGCTGTTTTGGCAAGGGACCAAAACGCCCTACTTCCAGATGGGTGCGAGACAAGTTTGGCACAGATGCGGCCGATGTGTCTAAAGCGTGTCCTACGTAATGTTCTTTACTGGACTTGGCGGCTTTCTTCAGGGTCTGGGTATCCGATGTTTTGCGCGCTCGAGCATCAGCCCAGGCTAAGAAAGCTGACTGTTTCTGCGCTTCGGCACTGCGACAATCAGCGTTAAACCAGGGGCGACGCGACTTTTACTACGCGACGGATTGGAATATATAATGTAATATTCCATACCCCGCAGTATGATCTCGGTCACAGCGTCAGCGCATTTGGACGGATCGTCTTAAGAAAAACAGCATTGCCGCCAAGGAAAGGATGCATAGAAATATCGCATCTCATCCCAATCTTGTATCGCCACACCCGTCTCATACCACTAGGGCTCTTATCAGGTAAGGTCAGGGAGTAAACGGATACATATTTCACCAGACAGTGATCGGATGATCCCAAGGGGGCTGATACCGATATGGAATGTTTGTCTGGATCAGTCGTCAGCAGAAGGTCCAGGCAGATAGCATTATGTGAGTCCATATCTGGCACTATGGCTATGCGCATAGCGCAGTTTACAAGCTGGGAGAGGTCGTGCGATAATGCAAGTCTACGCGCCTTCCTCCTAGCATGGTTGGACATCTGGAACGTAAACAATCATTCTTGGTTCAACAAGCATTAAAGTCCCTCAGAATGACTAACTGCGCCGAGGGATAACGAGCCAGAGCTAGATTAGCCGACTGACTTAGTTGGTGAATTAATTTAGTTGTCTTCCGGTCCCCGCTGTGCGAGTGGTAGACAGAGGTGTATATAGAGTGTGAGCTCTACTCCGGTGTCCACCAAAGCCCACAACACTGAAGATTTTGGCTCCTTAAAGCATTTGAGACGCTTAAAACAAATGTCATCGCGGACATACACACAGACTCCGGCGTGAGGGATAAACCTATGTTCCAGAGTGTACTTGGGGTAGCTGAGGTATGCCGCGTCAGCAATACATTTGATCTGGGTTGCGGTGAGGAACAGCAGCTGCGGTTTCTCAGTCTCGAGGTGGTGGTGAACTGAAACGAGATGGACTTTGGAAAGCATTTTTATAGTCCTATTTCCAAGGAACTTGGAACTCCTTGCTTGTTCACACACGGCGCGGGCACAGCTATTGTAAAATAAAACACTTCCATGGACCAGTACCCCAATCACAAACCATTATAGTTAAGGTAATCGTAATCGTAAGTTTGTTTTTTTTTTTTTTAATAGCAGAAGGAGGCAAACGAGCAAGCGGGTCACCTGATGGAAAGTAATCACCGCCGCCCATGGACACCCGCAAAACCAGAGGAATCGCAGGCGCGTTGCCGGCCTTTAAGGAAAGAATAGGCTCGTTTCTTGAATATCCCTAAGTCGTAACGGTCCGGAAATACCGCCGCCGAGAGCTGGTTCCACAACACTGTAGTTCAAGGCAAGAAATTTCTTGAAAAACACACAGTAGTAGACCGCCATTCATCAAGGTGATGTGGATGGAATGACAGTCGATTGCGTGTAGTGCGGTGAAGGAAATTAGCGGCAGGGATCAAGCCGAACAATTCCTCAGAACACTCCCTATGATATATACGGTACAATATACAGAGAGACGCAACGTCTCTCCGAAGAGCCAGTGGATCGAGCCGACCTGAAATAACTACGTCGCCGACAATTCGAGCAGCTCTGCGTTGAATGCGGTCAAATGGAAGGAGTTGGTATTGGGGTGCTCCAGCCCAGAGATGGGAGCAGTATTCCATATGCGGCCTGACCTGTGCTTTATACAGTTGTAAACGGTGGGCCGGCGTGAAATACTGACCCGTTCTATGTAGCACACCCAGCTTTTTCGAAGCTAATTTAGCTTTACCTTCCAAATGACCACGAAACTGAACGTCACTCGAAATATCGACGCCAAGGATTCCAATAATCGGATTGGTATCAAGGGGAGCTCCCTCAAAGTTCAGAGGTACGACGAAGGGATGTTTTTTCGCGGTAAATGCGCAAACTTGTGTTTTGGAGGGGTTAAAGCGGACTAGGTTATGTCGGCCCCAATCCGAGACATGACTTAACATGTTCTCGGTGTCAGTCACAAGTTTATTCCGGCTCTCGATGACGCTTTCCAGAGACATGTTAGTTCGCCCGGTGTAGAGCGTATCCCCAGTACTGTCGTCTGCATAGCAATGAATGCTGTTGTTATGCAGCATGTCATTGATATGCAGAAGAAACAGAGTAGGGGACAACACACACCGCTGCGGGACTCCAGCATTCACGGGCTTCATGTCGGAGCACGAACCGTCGACTGCGACTCTGATGCTACGCCCAGTAAGAAAGCTGGCAACCCATGAACACAATTTCTCAGGAAGCCCGTATGATGGAAGTTTAGAGAGAAGAGCCTTGTGCCATACCCTGTCAAAAGCTTTCGCTACGTCCAAGCTAACTGCCAGTGCCTCCCCCTTACTTTCGACTGCCTCCGCCCATCGGTGAGTAAGGTACACTAAAAGATCACCAGCTGATCGACCGCGACGAAAACCATACTGGCGATCACTTAGTAGCTGGTTCTCTTCTAGGTACCTTAAGAGCTGGCGGTTTATAATGGACTCCATTACTTTGGAGAGTAAAGAGGTAATAGCTATTGGCCTGTAGTTGGACGGATCTGAGCGATCGCCTTTTTTTGGAATCGGGTGGACAAGGGCTGTCTTCCAAGAGCTCGGGACGACGCCAGTAGTGTAAGAAAGCCGGAAAAGGCGCGTTAGAACTGGTGCCAATTCAGGAGCACACGTCCGAAGCACAATGGGTGGAACTGCATCAGGCCCACTCGCCTTATGGATATCAAGGGAAAAAAGAGCCTTACGAACTGACCTTTGCAGGAACTGAACGTTTGGCATTGTACAAGCGCAATGCGGTATGGTTGGTAGAGAGTTTTCCCCATCGTCCAAGGTCGAGTTTGATGCGAAAAGAGAGCCCAAGAGATCGGCTTTCTCCTTTGCAGTATAGGCCAGGCAGTCATCGGTCTTGTGCAATGGTGGTAGGGACGGCTGACAAAAATTCCCTAAGATAGCTTTGGCGAGAGACCAGAACGCACGCGTCCCCGAAGGAAGACGCACTAGCCTCTCGCCAATTCTACCTATGAATGATGGCTTCGCTTTGGCAATGTCCTTCTTAAAGGATCTGGCGGCAAAGTTGTACTTCTTTCTGAGCGCACTGGTGTTTGGATCCTTTGATGACACCGCGTTAGCCCAGGCTTGGTAATGTTGTCGCTTTTGGCGAGACGCCATTTTGCAGGAACGACCAAACCATGGTTGGGACTTGCCGCCAATGGAAACCACAGAGTTTGGAATAAAAAGTTCCATTCCCTGCAGTATCACATCAACGACAGAGTCAGCGGCGACATCAGGATCATCCAACGAGTAGCAAACTCGCCACCACGGGTAGGACGCAAAGAAGTTTCGCATCCCATCCCAGTCCGCTGACCGATAATGCCAGACTCGACGGCTAGCCGCTGGTTGCGGTTTTGAAGTTTCTGTGAGAGGCACAGTGCTGCGAATCAGACAGTGGTCTGATGAGCCTAGTGGTGCATCAACAGAAACTTCATAGCCGTCTGGGTGCGAGGTCAGCAGAAGGTCCAATAAAGAAGGTGCATGGCCCTCCACATCTGGAACCCGTGTTGGCTCGGTTACCAATTGGGACAGACTGTAGGCCAAAGCGAAGTCATGAACGGTTCTACCCGCGTGGTCAGTTGTGCGTGAACCAAGCCATTCGACGTGGTGGGCATTGAAGTCTCCCAATACCACAATCTCGGCCGAGGGGATCCGTTGGAGAAGGGAGTCTGTCGCTGTTTGGACGGTCTCGATAAGTTGGTCAGTTCCGATGTTACCGCTGTGGGACCTATACAGGCACGCGTAGACGCGAGGATGACGTCCGCAGTCGACGTGCAGCCATAAGATGGAGAGGTCCCTATCTTCAAGATTGCCAAGGCGACGAACGCACATATCCTCCCTGACATAGGCACAAACACCGGCTCGTGGCACAAATGCATGTTCCAGGTTGTATCCCGGGTAGCGCAAGTACGAGATGTCAGGAGGGGGGGATATCTGCGTCTCGGTGAGGAAGAGCAAGGCCGGTTTCGCCGTCTCGAGGTGGTAATGGACGGCGCTCAAGTTAGAGTGGATTCCCCTGATATTGCAGAAGTCCACGCGAAGCGTAGGAGGGGGTGCCAATTGTCTTGCCTTTCTCCTGCCTGCAGCATGCCTTGGCACGAGCGGAGTTTTGCCCTCCCCAGAATACGTAGGGCAGCCTGAGCGAGAACGCTCAGGGGGGATTCTCCGACACCGGATGTGTCGGTACCCCCCTGGGGTAAATCTAGATTAAAGTTCGCTGCCATATCAATTGTGAAGGGGGGGGCGGGGGAGGGGTCTCCAGAACCCTCACTCGCCGGACGAAACACAACAGCACAGAGTGCCATTGTTTCACGCCGAAAATTCGTGAGGGGGTGGTATTACGCCGGGCGAGCCGACCCAATGCGTGCTCAAACGCAGCGTGGCTCTACCACTCAGTTGGTGTCACTCATTTAGCACCACCCAGGGGTCACGTGTAGGGTCTCAAGGGTAAACCTACGGACGCGAGCAACTTAACCCCCAAAAGTTTACTAACTTTATGGTTTTCATACAAAATATTACGATTACGATTACCTTAACTAGTACCATAATAGTTCGTGCTTGGGGTACAGGACATAATATAGTGTCCGTGCCGCCTAATTAAAAAAGGGTTTATATTTCATTTAAGTACAATATTTTACAATCTTACTTACAAAATTAATCGTGTTATGTCCTGATAAATTAATTTAAATGCAATGTAACGCTACAGTTTAAAGGCTTAATATTTCATTTCCAATTTCAAAATGTTTTATTAAGAACAATTTTATCAAGAAGACGATACTACATAAAAAACAAAGAATACTTGCTAAAATACATTTTATAAAATTTAAGAACGCTAACGATTAAAAAGTTCGAAGTAAACACTAGAATGTAGAAAAAACACAGTTGAACGACGACCGTACGAGCCCCACTTCAAATTGTAGCAATTTATTAGTAAGTATTAAGTTTAAATATTAAGCCAAATTGTACGGTTTAAATTTTTTTCAAAATGCTGTGCTCGACAGGGTCCATAATGCACCTGTACATATAATAACAACTTTATAACATGATGGTGTGCAATAAAAATATTGAGTATGGAGTATAAATGCTAGATAACTATTTTACTGAACCACTAATGCAATAACATATACTCAAGTTAGAATTTTAACCTTGTCGCGTCAGTGAAAGAATACTACCAGCCCTTCTCTTCCCTTGGGTGTCGTAAAAGGCGACTAACGGACTAAAGACTGCATATACAGACCGGATAGAGCGGCGATGGGCCCACTACACGAGCACATGACTGTGCAGTCGCTATTTGGTGAAAAGTGCACTATGGCAGAGGACTGTTTTTGCGGTCCTCATTGCCTGTCTCCGAGACTAACCCTTCGGGGATGCTAATCGAATAATCGTGATTATATGTATAAATGTTATGTTATTATGGGTATCGGCTTAACTTTGGGCTATGCACGAAAACTCCGAAACACTTAGTTCGATTCCCATCTGGGACTGGGAATACCCAGGACCTCGTCGAGGACTTGACCACTCGACCACCGAGTGGTTAATTTAGAATACAAAAGATGTTACTATTAAAGAAGAATGGGCAAAACGTCCCCCCTCCTTGTAACACTTACATCTATGCATCTAATAAAAGTACTTGAAAAGTGAAGCATTTTATTATATCACAGCAAATCTGTCAGATATGGGAAAAAAAAGTTATTGAGAAGAAGAAAATTAAAATAATAAATGATAATATAAAATTGAAGTCAAGATTTATTCTTGAATTTAAACTCCTTCCTCGCAGATTGTTTTGCTTTATATGAGTCGTATAAAATTAAAAATTAAAAAAAATGAGGCCTATTTTTCATTTTCTTTTTCATTTTCCGTTTTTTTCCTTTTTTTTCCATTGATTCATTCGCTCCTTCATATTTGCTGTCCTTACAACAAAATACACTATTTATTTCGAAACTAACCATGTGGGAACTTACAAGGGGTGGGACGGGTTTCATACAAAAACGCCCATTCTTCTTTTAATGTAGATTCAAAATAGTAAATTATTACTTACCTACTTTTATTTGAAGCGCGGGAATCCTACATGCATAGATCTATGCTATATTAAGGTTGATTACCTAGAATCACGGTTTATCCATGGGGAAGCTCTGTTACACCACTGATGTGAACCAGACCTAACACAAGCAATTCGGTTTCCCATACCAACTACCAAGTTTAAACATTTATAAAATGACCCAATTTTAATGAAACTTTGGATGCTAAAGTAAAATTCAGAGATCTAGTTTGTTAAAAACGTAGACGACCTCTATGGTCGAGTAGAAAACGCCGGCTCTAGAAAGAAACTATTTTTCTAAATTGATTTCAGGTAGGGGTGATCTATATAGCATTGTGAATGCAAAATTTCAATAATAAAGATATGTACGAGTATGTTTATCTCAAAGAAAACGAAATGTTGAAAAAGTGTTTATCTGTTATCTGGTTAACCATTTAAAAAACAAGTTTAAGAAAATATCTTAATTATTGAAATTTTGCATTCACAATGCTATATAGATATAGGATAAAATGTTTACTAGAAAAAAATCAACCAGTCTCAGGAAGCTCGAGTGGGATTCGAACCCACGATCTAGTAAACATTTTATCCTATATCTATATAGCATTGTGAATGCAAAATTTCAATAATTAAGATATTTATAAGCAATTACGTCTTTATCGATTGTTAAATACTTGCAAAAGTATTTCTTTCGAATGTGAGGGTAGACTTCACAGTGACGTAATACCGCTGGCTTGCAGCGTAAATCAAACTACTAGGAAAAATTCAACGAGTCTTCTGGGGTCTCGGTAGCTCAGCGGTTAGAGCAGTGGACCGGCAATCCAAAGGTCGTGGGTTCGAATCCCACTCGAGCTTCCTGAGACTGGTTGATTTTTTTCTCGTAAACATTTTATCCTATATCTATATAGCATTGTGAATGCAAAATTTCAATAATTAAGATATTTATAAGCAATTACGTCTTTATCGATTGCTAAATACTTGCAATAGTATTTCTTTCGAATGTGAGGGTAGACTTCACAGTGACGTAATACCGCTGGCTTGCAGCGTAAATCAAACTACTAGGAAAAATTCAACGAGTCTTCTGGGGTCTCGGTAGCTCAGCGGTTAGAGCAGTGGACCGGCAATCCAAATGTCGTGGGTTCGAATCCCACTCGAGCTTCCTGAGACTGGTTGATTTTTTTCTAGTAAACATTTTATCCTATAAGTTTAAGAAGAAGTTTAATTAGCGTTAGATACTTAATTTTAATGAGCGTTGAAAGTTATCATTTATATTATTAAAAGAAAACCGTTTTTTTAAAAAGTGGAGCTTAAACTTTCTATAGTAGTGATATTGCCATTACTTAGCAAAATACATATTTTTTAATGTTCTTAACAAACTACACACATCAAAAGTGTCTAGGGATCAAGCATTTTTATGCGGATTTCTTGAGATTGAGATGTGGCTTTGTAATAAATTTATGATTTTATAAATTTATATGGATCCTTTTTGGTGCATTTCATAATTTGAAACAGGAACTTTCAATCAATTTCTAGTAAAAGATGAAAATCAGCTGTCAATATTTTCCCTATAAAAACATACAACGCATTGAAGACATTATTAGTGCTACTGTTTCCCTACTACTGATTAAAACCAACGTTATTATGGAGCGGCGACGTCATTTAAGCAGGGAAGAAATGCTCAGAGCCGTGGGAATGATAGAAGCTGGTTCCCGGCAACGTACTGTGGCTTTAGCTCTGAATACAAGTCAGAGTGTTATCAGTCGACTTTGGACACGTTACCGAAGCACTGGTACCGTGGCTGAGCGCCATGGAGGACGGTATCGCTGCACCACACGGAGACAAGACCGATACATTCAAATCACAACTCGAAGAGCTCCAACAATAACCGCCATGATGTTAGCCGTGAGGCTTCATCACTCTTCAGGGAACTTAATTAGCGACCAAACAGTCAGAAACCGCTTGCATGAAGTGAACCTTCATTCCCGAAGACCGCTAAGGGTACCACCTATAGCAATGCACAATCGTAGGATTCGATATCAATGGGCTCTTGAACACAGAAATTGGGCAGAAGAACAATGGCGTTTCGTGTGCTTTTCTGATGAGTCTCGTTTTGGTATGAGACCGGATACAAGACGTATACTACACTGGAGAAACCCTGGACGCCAACAGCGATTAAAATCCTGCCAGGAAGTCCATCCTTATAGTGGTGGAACCATCATGGTATGGGCGGCTATTTGGATCGACGGAAGAACTGAGTTGATTTGGATCAGAGGCAACCTCAACGCTCAAATTTATGCTGAGACGATTGTATCAGACGTCATCGTTCCTCTACAAGTGCAAATCGGTCCCTTATTTCAGTTAATGCATGATAATGCACGACCGCACACCGCAAGAGTTGTAAGACAGACTCTCGCCGCAGCTAACATCAATGTCATGCCCTGGCCTGCTCAGTCGCCAGACTTGAACCCGATTGAGCATGCATGGGATATGCTACAGAGAAGAGCTCTGCCGAATATGGAGGGATCCAGTCGCAAGAAGACCTTTTTTTGTTGTTGCAACGAACATGGGCGGCCATTCCACAGCGTGATTTGGATGAACTCATTTTGAGTATGCCAAACCGATGTTCTTGTGTTGTTCGCGGTAGAAACACGGATTATTAATTGTTTAAGTTATCCAATAAAATTTTAAAGAAAACTGTTATTTCAGTCTTTTTTTCGAACTTTAATGTTAGTGGTTCAAATGTCAAAAATCCCTTTATTAGGAAAATGGCAAATTTCTTTATTAATGCAAAGGTGACTTGGTTTATCGTTACTGTAGACAAATGAAAACACTTTATTTGATGAATCCTTAAAGAAAATTTTAATTAATATCAATCAGGAGAAAAGTTATTGCAAAAATATATGTTGATCCCTAGACACTTTTGATGTGTGTACTCGTATATAGATATCTGTATTTTACTTTATCATCTATACTTTTAATAAATCTGTAGAGAGGTCAATTCTGTACATGAAATATATTTCCAAAATAACTATCAGGGGGTGATAAGGGATCGATATTGATGCCAAAAATGCAATCAATAAAATTTTTGTCTGTCTGTCTGTCTATCTGTATAACCGTTATAGAAACAAAAACTACTCGACGGATTTTAACGAAACTTGGTACAATTATTTTTCATACTCCTGAGCTGGTTATAGTATACTTTTCATCACGCTACAATTAATAGGAGTAGAGCAGTAAAGAGAAATGTTGGGAAAACGGGAGAAGTTACTCCATTTTTAAGCTTCCGTCGCGTGTGCAACCTTCATGGTTAAAGCTACACAGAAATCATGTATAACGGAAATCTTCTCCTTAAAATTACCTATGTAAAAAATATCCCACGACAGTATATGTCTATCTTTTATGATTGACTCACAATAACACGTGTAACTCCCGATAGCTTAGCAGTTCGAAGCTTCGCTCGACGCGTCTCGCGGCCGAAGGTATAAAAAGGCGGGGCGTCCGAGCGCGAGCTTGGCTTGATAAATGGCGAATAACAGTCAACGTGGGGAAGACTGCCGCTATACTGACCGGGGAAGCAAGGAAGTTTCCCAAAAAATTAGCGCTCCGAGGACAGGCCATTGATTGGCAAAGCTCGGAGCGCTATCTTGGATTAACCATCGACCGGCGTTTGAGCATGGTGGCGCAAGTGAAGCATGCCACCGCGTCGGCGCGCACTGCCCGCGCCCTGCTCCGCCCAGTCCTCAACTTCAGCCTGCCACTCCGAACCAGAGTGGCTATCTACAAAACATACATTCGCTCGCGTCTCATCTATGCAGCCCCGGCTTTGCTAGAACTTTGCTCGGCCAACCAGAGGCGGCTGTTAGAGACGCAGCAAACGATCGCTCTTCGGGTTATCACCGGGGCGGGTCGATATGTCCGCAACGACGTCATCGCAAGGGACGTCACGATAAAGCCGGTGGAGGAGTTTGTGGCTGATATGGTGCAACGTACCTACGACCGCGCCGACAACGGCCCCCACCTCCACCTTCAAAACATCGCAACGCGCAACGCTTGCCCACCCGTACCTCGGCGGACTCCCGCCCTGACCCGCGCCCTCCCGAGAGAGCTGATTGCCCAGGACAGAGACGCAGTCGCGCAGGCGAGCCGACCGGCCAGCCGCGCGGCCCCTATAGGACACGACACCGCCGCGCAGGCAGGCCCATCGGCCAGCCGCGCGACCACCCGCTCTGCCCCGCTGCCGCCGCACAAAGCCCAAGGGCTCGAGCGTGCCGCACAAGGCACCACCACCGGACTGACGCATCAAACCCCCCACCTGCCCCCTTCCAACCGCCTCTCATGATCAGTTGTACGTCGCTCTTTCCCGGGTTAGCAGTTCTAGAAATCTTTATGTTCACGTGCCGGATGGGTCAACTTTCAACATAGTTTACCCGGAAGCTTTGCGCTTAAGTACTTTCGTTCTATAGGTACTTAAGCCTTATGTGAACGTGATCTAAACAATATTACCAATACATTAACTTAATAACACACAAGGAGTTACACGCTGATGGAGTCGCGGCCACAGCTATCAACAATAATATTGTGCGGTTCCGTATTGCGATATTTTTCAACAGTATTGTAGATTGACATATTATATTTCCCTACTAAAATACGAAAGTTAATCTGTCTGTTACATCAAAACCACTGAACCGTGAGGAAAGGCATAGGCTACTTTTTTTTACGAAAAACGACGGAAACGCGGACGAAGTCGCGGGCAACAGCTAGTATTACATAATTTCATAGAAATTAGCTGACTGGTTTGTAAAATTTTGATATTGGAAGTTTGTATGGGAAATCGTAATGAGTAAACCCTCTTAACAGAACAAGAAATAGTTTATTTAAGAGCACATACATTACAATAACGTCGCGAATTCTTAATTTGACAACTGTTTACCGGAGTGCTTTATATACCTCACATAACAATGTACTACTAACAGCCTAAGACTAACAGCACATTTAAACTTAAGCTATAAAAATCGTAACGACACTGAGCTAAAGTCAGATAAGAGCTATAACTTGCGTTCGTTAATAGGTAAGCGTGGATCCCGTCTTCATTCCGAACAGTCTTCCTTAATTACACATAATATCTACCTTAATTACGCATGTATATTGAAATTGTATATTACCGTGTCGCGTAAAGGTGAACGAATACTACCACACCCTCTCTTCCCTTGGGTGTCGTAAAATGTGACTAACGGACTAAAGACTGCACATACATCCAACAGCATAGAGAAGAGATGGGCTCACCACCTGTCACGCTGAGCACATGTGCAGTTGCTATTTGGTATAAAGTGAACTATGGCAGAGGACTGCTTTTGCGGTCCTCATTGCCTAGTCTCTGACTAAGTATAAGTAAGTATATTATGTATGTAATGGTTGTTGTAGCGGCGGCCTGCCAGGTTTCGATCTCAAGAGCGAAATGTATTGATAAACTCAGGAATACACTTTGCATAGCTTTGGAATTGAACCTTTAAAACTTTTGTAATTGACTATTTGACAGTTTTTTTTTGCTAGCCTATACTGTCCCACTGCTGGGCAAAGGCCTTCCCCAAGACCCTCCATCCATCTCTATCCTGAGCAACCTCATGCCAGTCAGTCTGGTGTGCGTCCAGATCGTCACGCCATCTCTTTCTAGGCCGACTTCGGCGGCGTCGTCCATCATTTGACAGTTGTAACAATAAAATAATAAATTGTTGGTTATAGTAGTTAATAATTTAACGATATTTGTATAATAGTTTTTTTTATTAAGATAACTAGTAAGTAAAGATTTTATTTTTACAAAATGCGATTTTTTATCTGTGGATTACAAGACCCGTAACATGGCGGCCATGATTGAGCTTCGTATGACGTCACATTTTACAAAATATACAAAAACTATCAGTCAGGTTTCAAGTTATATTTCTTTGTATAATGTGGTGTGGCGTCACAGGGCTAAATGTCACGTGTACAACCGTTTTCGCACGAAATTTAAAATGAATGAAGAAAAATATGTTTCCTATTAACTAAACTTTTTTAAGAAAAAAAATATTGTACGGGGTATAAAATAAGCGTTTGTTATTACTTAAGGGGATCCTGCACGAAATTGTGAAAATTTACGTATTTTTAAGTTACTTGTAATATGCGCTAAATTAGTTAAATACATTAAAAGAACTTACGTAAGTTAGCCTGATCATTCCACAAGGTCGTGGCCATGTTGAAATTTGAAACAAATTCTTTAAACAAAACAAACAATACATAAATGTAATGACTCCTAAAACATTTTTTTCGAAAACTTTTTTAATTTTACGCATGAAACAATAATTCTTACATAAAAATATTTGTATTGATATTCCGCAGGTCACCCCCATCTTAAAAAAGTAAATTTTAATTTTTAACATAAGCGCGTGATGGTTTGTACATTTCGCAGAATAAAAACATTACTCTAATCAAATTACTAGGCCTGAAATTTTAAAGCACAATTGTTCTAATTTTAAATGTCAATATGATTGATTTTGCTTTGAAGTTCATTAAGAGACTTATGTCAGTTTTTGCGATCGGGCGGCACCCCCTTAAAATACTTTCCGAAAACTGTTAAGTAGCCAATTACTTATGGTAAAACAAAAATGAAGTACAGCCTGTATATTGCCCCACTGCATGACAAAGGACTCCATCACAACAATATGTCATTGCTACAATTGATTTGTAGTATCTTAACCAGTTCACATAATTATGGGCCATATCAATTGATTAACCTATTGTTATATTTTTTGGACAGTGAACCTGATAAGCACCTCGCTTGCCAAAGCGGGTTTGTACAAATGCGGGCTAGGCATGGAAAATGCGAACTGTTTTATTTTATTTGCTAACACTCATTTATTGTCGTAAGATGACAGTCGTTGACACCCACCAACCCGCATTGGGCCAGCGTGGTGGGTTATAACCCAATATCCCCACGTGCTATGGTTCACGTGGGAGGCCTGTGCCCAG
Source organism: Scoparia ambigualis (assembly GCA_963921215.1). Classification (NCBI taxonomy): domain Eukaryota; kingdom Metazoa; phylum Arthropoda; class Insecta; order Lepidoptera; family Crambidae; genus Scoparia; species Scoparia ambigualis. The sequence goes on along the minus strand of OY992501.1, from coordinate 29,540,339 downwards.
CAGTGGGACGATTATAGGCTGATAATGATGATGCCCAAAAGTCTTAATAACCATCAGTCAAGCGTACCAAAGTTAAACTTATGTCATCAAATTTAACTGCACCATAATGAAGCGCCTTACGGACCGGCCACGACCGCGGGCGTCTTTCGAAAAGGCAAGCGCATCGTCCATCCATCGCGTTCTTTCTATTGCCGTTGATTATGACTGCTGAACCCGCAACGAACAAGAAATTCGCTCGCCATACCGCAAAGCGCCCGCAGGCGGCGTCATGGTTGGCGGCCGTCAGTCTTGTCTTAACGATATATCCTATAGAATTACAAACCGATAGCATAGCGACATTCATAAGTGCTTAATTACCTATTGTAGGCTAAACTCATTAAATCAGATTTAATAATTGTTACAATAATTAAATCATCATCTGAATTGAATCAAATCCAAGTAGATCGGCGCGCGCGTCTTTTACGTCGTAGGCAGTCTTCACTAGCGTCACCCCGCGCGCATGTGCAAACGGTTTTATATAACGCCGCCCGTACCGAAACCCAGAGCGATCCATGGTCTAACGTCCGTTAGGAAACTTTGCTCATTCATCTTTTCCCTAAAAGAGGGGTGTGGGGAGCGCGCTGCGCTACGCCGCGAGGGTTATGTAACTCCCTCCGGTTTGAGGGCTATTCGCACTCCAGCCACCCCGGTGAGCGGTAGTGTCGCCAGTCGTGAGTCGCGAGCGTGCCCGCGTCCGTGCCTTCCGCGCCACAGCCGCAAAGCCTCCGGTAACTTCCGTACTTGTTGTGCTGACACGGCGAACGCGGTGAGTCTTTAGAAAATAGAAAAATATATTATGTTAAATGTTTTATAGTATTATTCGCTGCAATGTTTTGTGACGGATCGTAAATGTGTCAATTTCCTCATTTTTTCTTTTTAAAGCTGTGCGTTTTTTTTCCTTCCAAATTTAATGATGTACTTTTGCATTTTAAAATGTATACGCTTTAGCTCTTAGTCGACTCGTTAAGGTTGAATCGTAATCATAACGTACAGTGTACAAACATTCCAAACAAAAAACTTAAACGAAATCTTTAGATAATTTGTGAACAACATTAATTTATTTTGTTCCACAAAATAAAGCGTGTATAAATCGTCACTAAATCATATTCCATTGTCACACCATTCAAAGGAATCGCGTAAACCATAGTCGCATCTGGGATTTTCATTGCCGAAAATCACGCGAACACACAACTTGCAGTTCTAAACGAAAATGTTAATACCACATCTTTTCTTTAAAAAAAAACATATTCACTTAATTTTCGGATTGGTATTCGCGATCGTGTCTACAAAAGCGCTCTATTTTTCCAGTAGACAAAGCGAATTATGCAAAGATATTGAAGCTTACGTAAATGATTGCGAGAGAAAGCGGTTTTTTCGCGGGATGCAGATAGGTACCGATTCTGTAATAAAATGGGATCAGTTTATCACGCCCCCGTCTCGTAGCAAATTTTTGTGATGAACGCTACGTGCAACTTCATTAAATTTCCTTTCGGTTTATTGTATACCGTATTAGACGCGTAGCACCTTTATCCGTAGAAACCCGTAGCATCTTAACTACGGCGTAGTCCGTTCTGGTCACACGTAGTGGTTTGCTATCAGTACAAAACAGTTGTGTTTAAAATTATTAAAGCATTAATTATATCTTTGTTCTCTCAAGTTGCGTGCTGTGTCAATAATTTGGTATACCTATTTATTTTGTTACCATCATAATTAATACGATACACTATGGTTTATTATAGAATGATGTTATGCAAACGGGTCAACAAAGCGGTGCGCGGTGGTGTTATGATAAAAAAAACATTACCATTTCTAATTATAGTAATTAAAAGTTGACATACCTATTATAAAGCTAAAACGTTCATTTCCATAAAAAGTTTGTTAACAAGTCCTTAGTTAACTGGTGTCGGAGTTTGTTTCTAACTGTGAACAATACTGTAGGTGTACAGTTTCAATTGAAGTTAGTTTTAGACTTTGCGGGGCCGTCCTTTGAATGCCAGCCACTACAAAATGACCGTGCGAAACAAAAGCCTGTCGCCGCGTGAACAAAAGTTGTGGCTGCATTGCATATACGTATTATAACCGAGATTTGTTTTTGCTATCACGGATATTCATTTATTTTCTTCTGCGGTTGCACATAGACCATAACAACTATAAAAAGTCAAAATAACTTTATTTAACCTTTGTCCATAATTACAAAACATACAGATCGTATGCGTACATGGTCGATTGCAAATTCATTTCAGGTCATATGCGTACATGTTCGATTGCAAATTCATTTCAGGTCGTATGCGTACATGGTCGATTGCAAGTCTGGCAAGTTGCGGATTTGAAATATAGTCTTATACGTGCACGGTACTTGCGTTTCTGGTACTATGCATTGAAAGGATTTCAACAATTGATAATGCGTAAATATAAAACAATAAGTTAAATTAAAACAAAACAATGGCCAATCGAACTATTTCATCACTACCGAAACCAAACTGATTTGACGAAATAAAATGTTTGGAATCTAAGAACATAACCAATCTTTTATTAAGACTTCTCTAAATTTTTGGAAGTATATCGAAAGCACGGATATAGGTCTCTAGTTAGTAATACTGTCTCTATCTCCGCTCTTAAATATAGGATGACAAAGAGTTTTTTCAAAACACTTGGAAACAAACCAGATGTAGAGAAAAGGTTAAAAACGTGATTCAAAATCGGTAACAATACAAATGTCTGGCGGCTCTAGACAAGCAGTAATACCATGCCATAGAGTCGCAATATTTAGATTAAGACCCATAATTAGTGTATCTACTTCTTCCTCAACAGTAGATAAAAGGCCAATAGACTCTTGAGATGGGATGGGTAGAAACATATACCGACAAGAAAGGGCCAGGATTTTCGGTTGAGGTTGGAGTATCCAGAACAAGCCCGTCACACACGCATGTAAAGAACTCACTTACAGTCAAGTCAACAGAAATCAGTGGATTCTCGGACAGTGACAAGAATGCGCTAGGTGTCGTTTTCTTATTAGGATCAGAAATAGTTTTAATTATATTCTAGGTACCATTTATATTGTTTTTATTTATTTCAAATTGCGATCGCTCATTATGCTCGCTTAAACCAATTTAAGTAAATTGATGAAAAAATATTTGTACCTTTTTTAAGAGAACGTTGTTATAGTTTTGCCTAGACTTACGAAAGAGACAATAACAACTAAGTAGGTATAAAAAGTTAAAAATAATACTATTTAACCTTTGTTTATAATTACAAAACATTTATGTCATAGTTCGTAATGCGTATAATGAATAAAACAACATAATTATATAAAAACAAAACAATGCTTTATCTAACCACTTCATCACTACGTGCGGATATAACTCGTATATCTTAACAAACACAGAGAATTGCTCGTGTTTATTTTGCCTACGTATATTATTCTAGACGGTTGTTCAGGAGTAGGACCCTTCGCAGGTCTGTGGCTGTTGACATTGTCGCATTGTCTGAAAATCATAGAATAATAGCTAAAGTATAGAAGGAGTCCAAATGAGACTCGTATAGTTGTCCTATTTTTTTCAAATGGGCCATAAACATTGAAAAAAAAAAAACAAAATAAGTTGCCAAAAACGTCAAAAGTCTAGCGAAAAAAAAACGGGCACCATTTATGATACAAAAATCAAAAGCGACCAAACGGAGTGCCCACTTAAATGTCATAGCACGCCTTCTAAGCTTTAGCTAATATTCTGTGCTGAAAATCAATAAGTTGTCACCTTCGATCATGTCCTACTAATATTAATAAACGCGAAAGTTTGTAAGTATGGATAGATGTTTCTTTGATTATATAATGTCAGATGTTTGTTACTCTTTCACAAAAAACTACTGAATGGATTTGGATGAAATTTGGCATTCAGATAGTTTGTAACCTGGATTAACACATAGAATACTTTTTATCCCGATATTTCCACGGGAACGGGAACCACGCGGGTGAAACCGCGAGCGGCCGCTATACTATAAATGCACGATTGCTGCTTGAAAAACGGTACCACAAAACAAGGCATAAATCAAAAATTAAGCGTTGTTTTGCTCTCAAAATTTCGAGTTTAGAACATGTTTCAACTTGCTTGAATGACTTCTTGGCGGGAAAGTAAAGTGTTTTGTCGAATATTAATGTGAAATAATGGTGGATTAATTACTGTTAAGTGTTCGTGAACGTGCATGAATGTTTTAGCAAACAAAACAAAACAGTGCAACATTACTTTTCAAATTATCTCAAGAAGTCCGTGTGAGATCTAAATAAAGTCTCACAGCTTTATTGAGTCTTAAGGGGTTTGGGGGAATATCATTTACCATTAAACGTTAATTACAGTGATATCATCTACTTTATGCAAAGAAAATATTCACTTTAATATCTTACTTGACACTGGCTAAATGTGCTGACCGCACGAAGCCATTATTTAAGAGAAAAAAAAAACGAAAAAAAAACTAGCGAGCCTAATTCCAAATTAATGTAACTCGAATATTGAGGTAAATAAACTAGAGAAGACGTCCCATACAATAAATGTGCAGCTACAATGATACTTGTACCGTGGTGCTGGGCTACCTAGTTGTACCAAAACAGAAAATATTGTTACTCTATGCATTTTACGAAAAGAGATTCCTTTGGTTTTATTTGTATTTCCTGAGTTGTTTAAACAGTACCTTAACACATAAAGGCATATTTTAATAAAATAGAACAAAGAATACATACGTATTGTTGCGTCTAGCGCCTGTCACAGACTACTACAGTTGGAGCGAGCTGGCTCTAACGCGTGTTACAAACAATCTAGTTGAGATGTCTTCTCTAGTACGTAGTACCTACATTATAACTCAATGAACTCGGATTATATTTTAAAGAATTTGTACTTTGTGCGTAAATTTTAAGGTTTACTTCACAATAAATGTTTATTCATATATCTCTTCATTTCTGATGTTGATCTATGGATGTCTCTTTACGCGGGGACATTATTTAAGTTTGATTTTGTATGAGACCGTGAATCTATAGTTTTTATGATCGAAGGTTGTCACAGATCAATTGTACTAGTCGAGCATTCAGGCGCACGGCCCAACCTTTGAGCTTGGTTTCTTGGTTGTATGGATACCCACGTACCCATACAATAAAAAATATTTAGTCATCTTGTATTATATTGTGTAGCCTCTTATTAATTCATAAAAGAAATGAAAAAACTGTATCATTAATTGCAAAGTTTTCAGTTGACAAGTTTTGATTGACAAATTCAGGATATAGTTTTGTCTTCGCTGATTTGGCAGTAGTTATTACATAGTATTTATAGGTACTTCAACTATGGAACTTGTGGGCCTCAGCAGGTGGTAGAAACGAGAAAGGCTGATTTATATTGATTTGTTATATTGGAACTGTTGTAATAATGTAATAAAATAATTAATAAAAATATAGAGTGATAATACTTCTATTGCAATTTTTCGACATTGAAACAGATTAGTAAAAATAAAACACAGTTACAAAATGAAGAGTCTTAACATTTTACACCGATCAACTTTGTAGATTTAGATATGACTCCTAAATGCCAATACAGTTATTTAAGAAAGTCTTTCCGGTATTAGTGCCTTGAATTTACCTGCTGTGAAACGTAGACTGTGGCAGTGTGACTTCTTTTGCGGTCCTATTGCTGGTCCCTGACTAACCCTCCGGGTATAATAGTCGTACATATATGTATATAATCATATAATGAACATGTATAGCTACTTTTAGATTACACGGTTCAGTGGCCGGGTGGCGTAGTGCGGAGTCCAGAGGTTCTGCGTTTAACAAATTTAGTTTTTTATATTTCTTCAGTTCCTACTTTAATTAATGACAGTAGTGTAATTCGTTGTTCCATAATTTGTTAACAAATATATAGAGACTATAAATAAACAATGTTGATTTTTCTAAATATGATACTTTATTTTTTATGGGGCCTCAAAGTGAAAATGCGCACACTTACACCACCTTACCCTACTATTGATGTTCAACGAATTAGAATAGACATGGAGAGGTTGTGTTAAAAAAGTTTGACAATTAAATATGTACTACATACATACCAGAGACTAAGCTATGTGGAACGCAAATCAGTATGTACTCTGCTATGTAGTTCACGTTTCACCAAATTACAACTACACATGTGGTCAGCGTGAGAGATAGTGAGCCCATTTCCGTTCTATGCTGTTGGATGTATGTGCAGTTTTTAGTCCGTTAGTCGCCTTTTACGTACGCCACCTCAGGAAAGAGATGTGTTGGTAGTATTAGGAAACCTAAACTTATACTAAAAATGTAACTTAACGTTTGTCTAACATTTTAAATGAATTAAAACTTTTATTCAGCGTTTCACGTCACGAAAAATTCTTATTCAGCGCAGGCTTTCGCGCTAAATGAAGCTCGTCTCTCGGGGCTTGCAGTCCGCCCATTGTCGAATTGCAATAACCCACCTCGGTAGCACACTTTTCAATTAAATATATTCGTCATTCAGGGAAGCTTTGTCGACTTGAAAGCTGGAAAGAAACGAATCGGTGTCTCAACGCAGTGCTCTTTTTGGTATAGCTTCAGTTTAACTCGTTATGCTTCAAACTATTTTTACTAGCTTTTGCTGGCAGCTTTGCTCGCATCAATCTTTTAACTGCGGCCGCGAACTGGTCAGTGCTTAATGTATAGAATTTCTATTGCGTTCAGTGGCGCGCCCCGTTCTAAGTGTTAATGTGATAAAGTAGATTATGTTATTAGGACTGCTTTTGCTCATTACCTTAGTCTCTGATTAACCCTTCGGGGATAATAGTCGTCATTATATGTATGTATGTATTTCTGCAAACTTAAAAGCAAATCGGACGACACGCAATAAAAAAATCGTACAAAGTTTACACCCGATTGCCCCTTCAAGTTCTGTTTTTGCGGTAAACAGCCTGTAGCCGTCTCCTGGCTATCTATGTTTATACCAAAATTCATTAAAATCGGTTTAGCGGCTTAAGCGTGAAAGCTTAACAAACAAACAAACTCACTTTCGCGTTCATAATACTTATTAGTCATTTACAAGGACGATCTAATTTGTCTATGGTCATTTACAACTAGCGGCACACGCGACTTTGTCCGGTTTTATTAAAACAGAAACGTTCAACATAGAAGGACTCCGCCTCGTTTCACGTAATGAATATAAATATCTAAATGTCAAATTGTACATAAAGATTAATCAACATATTCCTGTCGATGAAGCTTTTTCAAACAGTATCCAAAATATATAAAAAAGCTATTGAAACCGGATGAATGAAAACATTTTCGACGTGTTTCGAAAGAACCTTTTGTTAATAGCAAATGGGCGACGGATTATGACACTGAATAAAATATTTATTTTACATATTCGGAAGTGTAACAGTTATACTGTTATGTAATTCTTTTAATAATATCGTTTTATGCAAGTTTTGTTGCCAATAAGTGACAATTTGGAAATAATCACGAAGAATTTTATTCATTAAACTGAAAGCCTGAAATATCTTAAAAAACGAAATCCCAGGAACTGGATGATTGTTCAGCTTGCACGTTTTGGTTTAAAAAAAACACCTCTGTAAATTCTTACAAAGACGAAATTTGTCATCGCATATTTTAGAACTTAAGCGATTACAAAACTAGCTGTTTTTAACATAATATCATTTACGTATACTTACGCGTTCTTAAACATTTAATTTGTGGCTTTGTCTCTTTCGTCAATACATTTTGGATTGAAGAAAAAGTGGGAGCATATTCTATTTTAGACATGTTGTTATGTTAAATAATAGTTTGCGCCTTTCCCTATGCCTGTAACTTATCGTGGAAACAAAACAAACAGGTCTTTGATTTAAACTTACTCTTGTATAAGTAGGTAACTCCACTTATCGTCACAATGACAGTATGGTATTTTTTGATACAAATAAATTTATATCTAGTTTTAAGTTGACTACTTACCTGATAAGCTATGTATCTATTATACAAAGACAGGTTACAGATAGCATCATTGCTAGCATATAGGTAATTTAAAAGGCACAGTTACTGGTATAAGTAGTATAACAATGTCGATACAAAATTATCGCACTGTTAGTATTTCTACTAACGTAAATTTAGGTAATAAGTCTTGCACAACCTCTAGTTTAAAGTAATAGGTAGGACAAAAGCCAACCCAATTCAATTTAAAATTGTTCATCAAAACATGCAGCGCCTGGCCGGCAAAGAGTTAGAAATTGAACATTTTTTATTATATAAAGATATAAACATTTTATGTATAATGAGCACTTAATTAAAGACTATTAGTTTATTTTTAATATTAAAGACTTTCAGCTTTCCAGTGCTTTTACTAGAAAAAATGCAATTCGCGGCTTATGGAACGAAAGGATGTAGTTTCCCTTTCTATTGAACGCGTTATTGAGCTGTCATAATGTCGAGTTAGAGAAATTTATTATTGTTTGTGTATGTCGACCTCCTTCTGGTAATTTTAGTGTATTTGAGGCCACCATGGAAGATGTAATTAAGAAGATTTGTAAATCTAAAAAGAAGATAGTAATTTGTGGGGATTTTAATGTAAATTTATTAGCCAGTCATACAACTAGTGTAAGATTAATCTCTTTATTTTTGATTTGGATTACCAATTTAGAGAACAGACTAGAATTACAGCAACCACTGCAACCTGCTTAGAATTTTTTTAGAAAATTGCGCCCATTCTTCTCCACAGCTAAAGATACGTCCTGAATTCGGCTACCCATCCTTCCATATAGAGAAATAAATTTAAACTTAATTTTTTTACGATTCAAAATGCTTATTTTAAGCTTACTGAATAAATACGTTTTTATTTGATTTGATTCGATTTGTTAAGAGCGCAACAAGATATCACCAAAATACAAAACAAAAAATTGCACGTAGGTAAAAAATGCTTACGCTAATGCCTAAAAAAATGCTTGAATTAAAACCACTACTGACTCATATCAGCCAATCAAATTCACTTCCAATATGTATAGAGGACAGTTGTTTATACAAATATCGTGGAGCACTCTAGCCTGATCCCTGCGGTTACGATAAGCAGGCCCCTACCTATTTATCATAAAATTTTCGCTCGATACCTATATCGTATGTATTTACGGCGTCAGTGTTCGCCTCCAATCTCAGTCTGCTTCAATTTAGAGGGATAATATGGGATCCATAGAATATCGTTAGATCCCATTTCACTTACACCCTGATAAAGAAGGCCCGTTCAAATTTTTGAACCTTTCAAAGATTACGTTGGCGCCGCGACGTATCGATTTACTTTTTATTTTATTTGATAACTCTTCCCTTCGGTGTCGTAAAAGGCGACTAACGGACTAAAGACTGCACATACATCCAACAGAATAGAGCGGCGATGGGCTCACCACGTGTTACGCTGATCACATGTGCAGTCGCTATTTGGCGATAAGTGGACTATGGTAGAAGACTGCTTTTGAGGCCTATATAGTCTCTGACTAACCCTTCGGGGATAATAGTTGTGATTATATGTACATATGTACGCACATATATGTAATATGTGATCGAAGCCGGTTTGTGGTATTGCCAGTGCAGCCGCTTTTGCAATCGTATCGTAATTATATTATGTTTGTACATGTTTTAGTTCCCTGCCGTCACATTAACTGCAATCCCAATGCTTCTGAAGAGGAAATCTCAAAAGGGATGTAACTTAGAATAATAACGCTATAGAAACCAAGTTCGCGCGCCTATTTTGAAGCACATTAATTGGAGCCAGAAATGGCACCAAACGCCGGACCGCTCCGTAGTGTTCAATGTCACAGCGCGCCGAACGTGTCTCGCGAAAACAAAAAAAAATGACGGTTTGTGCAGTTAAATTGTGTCACAACACATCTGAAAAACAAAAGAAGTGTAATAACATCACTTTTCACAGGTAAGCTTTCAGTATTTCATAGTATCTTGTAGTTAATTAGGTCAAAATATAAACGTACTGCAGTGTGATTCTCTAAGTTAAAGCATCGGTAGCAGCGGCTGCCGCAGTGCTGTCTCTTTCATATTCATAGAATTGGAAAGAGACAGCAGATCACGGCCATGCGCGCACGTCACGCGTGTGTGAATCGGTTTAGTGCTTTATTTTTGACAGAGCGCTTGTATGAAGACTATCTTTCTATAGCGTTATTATTCTAAGGGATGTAAATATGGATATGTCAGTTATGGCGTCATTTCGTCGACTTTATAGAGAGAAGCAGGTATAAAAAAATCTCTGTACATGTTCAGACAAGTTGGCAAGTTTTAACAGGTTTTACGCATTTCGGTTTCCTAATGCGATACTTATATTGCGATTTTGAACTTTCTGTAGCGGACTTTAAATCGCAATAACTTAACTAAACAAAGGTTTTTAAAAATGTTTTTAAAATAAACTTTTTAGATCTCTGTATTTTATATTAGCATATTTAGCATGCCGAGTTTCATTAAAATTTTGACCTTTAAAGTTTGTATGGAAGACCGAAGTGCCGTAAACCCTTTTAAACAGATAATAATAATTTAAAATAAATTATTGTGACGTGACCGTATAACGTTTTCGTAGCAATCTATCGCAGTTCAAAACAGAATTGTGCCCCAACGTTTGACGCCTAATAACTTAGTTCTCCGACAGTTGGCTGCGACCTTCGGCTTTCTATAAGGAAACGCCTACATAGCACCAACTCAAAAACATGTTTACACCGGAGCTCTGGGCCGGCCCGGCTGCGAATTGCCCATTTCCACTCCATTCGAGGGTGGGGATCCAATTTTATTGCGTTATTATATCACTAAATTCATGTTCAAAATCAGTTCATATCTATCCGGTAACTAAGCGTGGCGGTGAATAATTTTCACGACATCGAAGACTTGCCAAGCGGCAAAGTGGCTTGTGGAATAGATTGGGTTATTGTACATTTGCCACAAAGTAAGTTCGTCACATTTTGTACACTCCATACAGTCATTAAAAGTTAATGGCCACATGCATTAAAACTTATGTGTAAGTTCGTCACAGGTAGGTAAGGGTTATTGTAAATTAGTCACAAGTGAATCGTCACATCATTTTTGTATAAAGTAACGGCAGCATAAAAGTTATTGGTTTTAGCGCTCGAAATATAATACAAAGTTATAAAATACCTTTATAGGATTTGACTTATGTCAACGCTACGTCATTTAGCGAAGACTAAATTGTCAAAGAGTCAATTAAATTAGTAACATTTATTTTACTTTTTATTTAAATTATTTATTCTGTGCGTAGCGGCTCACTACTCCTCTACTCTTCCATTGGGTGTCGTAAAAGGCAACTACTTCACTTCACTTACAACCAACAGCATAAAGCAGGGATGGGCTCACCACCTATCAAGCTGAGCACATGTGCAGTTATAATTTGGTGTAAGGTGGACTATGGCAGTGGACTGCTTCTGCGGTCCTTATTGTCTAGTCTCCGACTAACTCTTTGGGGATAATAGTCTTGAATCTATGTATACAGGGTTATTAGAAATACGTAGCGATCCCTTTATGGGGTGATAGTAGAGATCATTAGCTATCAAATAGCCCTAGAGCAGATGGGGCAAAAATGTACCGAATTAGAAGTTTTTTTCTCTTTTTTAAATTCCTTTTCTTTTTTTTACACATTAAAGTGTTAGCAAACTAAAAACACACAAAAACAACCATTAAATACGTAAATTTCTTATTTAATCCACTTTGATGTAGCCTGACCCACTTTTCTTAATATTTTAAATATTTCTTTACAAATATTTTTTTCGAAATCGGTACATTTTTGCCCCATCTACCCAAAGGCAATTTGATAGCTATTGATCTCCACTATCACCCCCTAAAGGGATCGCTACGTATTTCCAATAACCCTGTATATGTAACGATCGACTACAATGTACTTTGACAAACGTTAAGGAATAGACATGGAGCGTTTGCCGCTTGTCTAAAGGGGCAGAGGTATCACTGCAGGTAACACTCATTACAACGTTCGCACTTAACAACGTTTGCACTTAACATCGTTCTGGACTTAAAATGGTGGCCCAGTATACTTAACGACCGACGTATGGCGTAACGTGAGTAGGGTTGGGTGGGATTGTGCGTGCTTACTGTCGGCAAAGTTTGCGCTAATGAATATTTACTGTGGACGCAAGTTCCGTGGGAGCGGGTCTTGCATTAGCTCACTCACTTCTTTCGTTATTGTCAACTGCAAACTGTGCGCGACTGCCCGACTCGAACGACCCGGAAACATTTTCGGGTCGCCATTACAGGCGATGGGGGGATATGAAATTTTGTAGTAAAGATGTGAAGGTTTTACACAAAATCCGAAAAGAGCGCGTTTCAGAGAGTTGGATGTTTGCTAGCGTGTGTCACTAGATGGCACTTATTTGATCTCATACTAATTGTAGGGAAACATCGAATAATTAAATGTTTAATTTCTATATTAATCATCATCAGCCTATAAACGTCCCACTGCTGGGCACAGGCCTCCCACGTGTACAACAGCACGTGGGAATATTGTGCCATAACCCACCACGCTGGCCCAATTATATTTAAGTACTTCAAAAATATTATTTACTAATTTTGTTTATCCATGTAAGCCACCAAATTATAGTCCACTAATACCTAAAAGTCGTATAGTTTTATGCCACTTGCAATGGAGAGCCACATACTCCCATATTATACTGGTCTACCCATGTTGACAGCCAAAAGACGTTATCACTGTAAACAATTGAAACAATGAATACTGTTTCAATAAACTGACTTTATTTAATTTCATTTTACCGTCTTTATGATAATAATTACTAAGTACTGTGTTCACATTAGCCACTGGCTTGCCAGCATTATAAATCCAAATAACCGTGTCGCGCAGCGGTGAAAGAATACTACCTACCCTCTCTTCCCTTGGGTGACGTAAACGACGACTAACGGACTAAAGACTACACATATATCAAACAGTATAAAGCGACGATGGGCTCACCACCTGTCACGCTGAGCACTTGTGCAGTCGTTAAAAAGTGGATTAAGCTAGAGGACTGCTGCTATCCTCATTGCCTAGTCTCTGACTTAACCTTCGAGGATAATAGTCGTGATTATATTATGTACATATGTATAAAGCCGAATATATTCTTTTTTCTCTCACAAAAGACTTTAAACACTTTAGACTTTAAACAAAAGCACTTAAAGGAATCAGGCCAATACCTGCCATGCCCTTCTTGTGCGCCCAACGCTATTACGGCATGTTCTCTTTCTCTTACTTCAATCTATTGCAACCCTATGGTGAATGAAGGCCTCTCCATGCCATCTCTCTCTGTTGGTAACACAGAACAGAAGAAACAGGTCTGTTCAGCGGTTGGTAGCCGTTCGAAACCAATTCTTTCCCGCAACTCTGTCAATGTCATTTCTCCATTAAGTTGACTGCTTCATTATTAGTCGCCATGTTGGGGCCTTGTTTTACCATCGGCCGATGTGACAACGCATGTTGGTTTGTTTTAACGACTGCATCATACGACAATAACCGGGACCAACGAATGATGTTTCTTACGAAACGCAAAGATTCACGGTCACTCATCAGGTGAATCGGTATTGGTTTATCTTCAATATTACAACCAAAGTGCTAGTGCAAAGTTAATCAATAAATACATTTTCCATTTCAAAGATAAAGTTTTGTACAAGCTTCGTTCAATTCAATTAATTAGGAGGTTATCTTAAATTACTTTTCTTTAAATTACTTTCCTCTGCTCTTAATTGGCGTGCAATTTTATTTCACACTATAATAATGGAGCAGCAGGTACCTCTCCGATTTTGTATTAAAAGTTTAAAAAAGACAACTGCTAAGTATAGCAGGAATAAAACAAGACTGGAAATAGCACAGACAAAAGACGACCAACAATAACTTAGCCCACGGCCTTCCACAATGTATATGAATGTAATATAGTGAATTCTAAATAATAATCTATGGCTTGTCCCTCAAGAATATGAAGAAATACAAAGAAAGACAATGAGAGTACAAAAAAAAATTTACCTAACCCCAAGTTTCAGTGATGAAGCCGGGCTTTGTGTAATGTCCACCGAAACCCTGCCTACTTCATTGGGAAGATAAATTAGTAAACATTACATTAAACGAGATTTTTAGTAGGTAATAGTGTGCCTTCGCTTGTAAGTGTGGTGTGGGCTCCGGCGCCCAAATTAGCAGTATAATGGACCGCTAAAAGGCCTCGCATAATAATTTAACTCAGCACAGCCAGTTCAAGGTGAGTCCTGTTTGTTTAGTCCCTTGACAGAGATTTCCTTCAACTTAGTTTTTGGGTAAATTTTTCTTTGTGCACCGTCGTAGTGCGTCGTCGCGCCCTCTTCGTAGCATTAAAGCACTGTAAATGCTAGAACATACATACATTATAATCACGACTGTTATCCAAATAGCGACTGCACATGTGCTCAGCGTGACAAGTGGTGAGCCCATCGCCGCTCTATGCTGTTGGAAATATGGGCAGTCTTTAGTACGTTGGTTGCCTTTTACGACACCCACAAAGAGAGGGATGGTAGTATTCTTTCACTGCAATGGGATGCGGTTAAAGGCTAGAACAAGGCCCTCTTTAAGAGGGTTTACGCCATTCGGTTTCCCATACAAACTTCAAATGGAACTTTGCATGCTGAAGTAAAACACAGGGATCTAAATTATTTGTTGAAAACATTCTTAAAAAATGTTTATTTAACAGAGTTATTGCGATTTTTAACTTTCTATAGTGGACTTTAAATCGCAATAACTCAGCTAGAAAAACGTTTTTTTTAAATGTTTTCAACAAACTATTTAGATCCCTGTGTTTTACTTCAGCATGCAAAGTTTCATCAAAATTGTCTCATTGGTTTTTAAAAATTTCGACTTGGAAGTTTGTATGTAAAACAGAAATGAGTAAACCCTCTTAATGTATTTACCAAATTAGGCCTTGCTTAGCCGTGTTAGGATACCTTTTTAATTTTATTATAATACTTGTTTGCGCCACAGCGCAACGAATAACCGTCTCTGCGCCGGTCAATTAAAGTGCATATTGGTGCAACGAATAATCGGCCAATCAGAGGGAGGTGACAAATATACAAGACGAACCTCTTGGACCGCAAACATCACGCGCGGTCGCCCGGCAGTGTGCTTAGAGCGCTCCAGGCGAACCCACGCGCGCGCGCGCAAGAACTCAGCCCGTGACCACGTCTGTTGTGTGATCAGTTGTGTGTACAGTGAGAGCGCTTCTTTTACCAGCTCAACTACCCCTAAAACGCCACCGACCAGTGCCCTGAGTGAACTGTGTTGTGTGTTGCCGCCCTCAAGCCTGCGACCTCGCGCCTAGAGTGCCAGCCGCCTTCAGCTCCAGCACGATCCTGTGATCACAGCCCGGAACCAAGTAAGCCCCAGCTATCCTATTTTACCATTTCCCTGCGTCGCATGTTGGTGCCTTAAGCGCCAACAATACTTAATACGTATACTGACGACTGTTATCCCTAAAGGGTTAGTCAGAGACTGATGAGGTTCTCAAAAGCAGTACAATAAACTAGAGAAGACACCGCGACGCAAGTTTGTGCGCACTAAGGTGCAGCCCATGGGCTGCAAACGCCTCAGTGATTGCGCGTGATTCAAGCGATTGTGGACCTTGCGGCTGCATTTAAGTTGCGCAAACTTGCTTCGCGGTGTCTTCTATAAGTTATTGTAACTCAATGGCTCTGCCACAGTCCACGTTTCATCAAATGAAAACTGCACATTTCCTCCGATGTATGCTGTTGGGTATGTGTAATCTTTGTCCGTCAGAAGAGAAGAGATCGCCATTGATCGTGTTCAGTATCGTTTTCTTGGAGAGGCCTATGTCCAGCAGTGGGCGAGTATAGGCTGATGATGATGATGGGTTAGGAAGAGAGGGGTTGCTAGTATTCTTTTAGTGAGTCCCGCACACTCACGGCTCCACGTTTAAATTTTTGTGGTTTATATTCTTACGAGGGGACGTCTCAAATGGTATTTTATTTTAGAAAGATATTGAAGACTGTCTTCGTTTATCGATTTATACGTCTGAATAAGAATTTTAGCTTAGAAATCGGGATATAGTGACAACTGAAAGCCGCTGCTCTTTAAAAACACCTAAAAGTAAAAGACAACAAATACATTAAATTTCCTTGACATTGCTGTTGACTCCCAGTGAGACTTTCTTTAGCTTCCAACGAACGTAGGGATTTATTGTTTGACTCAATTTACAAGGGTAGGAATCAATTATAAATACCTTACCTATTGTAGGGTGCTTTCTTCAATCATGTAAACACTGCACAGAGATTATCGAGTAAAAAAATACGAGTAGGTCCGTAGTACAATTAATATAGTTTTTCATTTCAGCATTTAACTTTAATTTTTTATAACCATGTTGCGTAGCGGTGAAAGAATCCCCTCTCATTCCTTGGGTGTCGTAATAGGCGGACGGATAGGCGAACTTACAGACTAAAGACTGCACTGCACATACATCCAACAGCAAAGAGGTCGATGCTCTCACCACCTGCCACGCTGAGCACGTGTAGTATAGCTATTTGGTGAAAACTGGAGGACTGCTTTTGCCGTCCTCACTGCGTAGTCTCTGACTAACCCTTCGAGGATAATAGTCGTGATTATATGTATGCTTGTATATATTTCAGAATTTATTATTTTTTTATTCGTGTATAGTCACGTGCAAAAATATGTAAACAATTGTAGCTCCTAATACAATGGAATAAGAGTCAAAGTGTATACATATTGGTGTTCGTGACTGTACATTCACTGTATTATCTTAATATTTTTACCTATTATTTACGAAATAATCGCTTGACTACACATAACGTTACACCCTGAAGATCTAAATAAGTTATCTATTCGTACAAAACGAATGGGGAGTATGCTCGCGCCGCGACCTTTCTAACATTCATCATGTCCCGAAATCCGGGAAAAGTAACAAGAAATAAGAATTATGTTGTCGTAGTCCACCAAACTTCACAAGGTAAAGTTATGGAACACTTCGGCTCCGCTAATCAAATATATCTCGAATCCCTGCCTCGTCTATCATCGGGTATACATAGCGTACAATTATCATCATCATCACATAATATAAAGTTAAGTCGCCGTTTTCTACTGTCTGTAGCACCACAGCATTTATTACATCCAATTATGACTATTATCCCCAAAGGGTAAGGGTAAGGGGTAGGTAATTATAGTCAGGGACTAGGCAATGGGGACCGCAGAAGCTTGAGCTTTTCTGAGTGGTAGAGCCACGCTGCGTTGCAGCACACATTGGGCCGGCTCGCCCGGCGTAATACCACCCTCTCACTAATATTCGGCGTGAAATAATGGCACTTGGTGCTGTTGTGTTTCGTCCGACCAGTGAGGGTTCCGGAGGCCCTTTCCCCCTCCCCCCTCCTCCCAATTCCTATTCCTTCCTTAAACCTATTCCTCCCTTAAAGGCCGGCAACGCGTCTGCGATTCCTCTGGTTTTGCGGGTGTCCATGGGCGGCGGTGATTACTCTCCATCAGGTGACCCGCCTGCTCGTTTGCCTCCCTCTTTTATAAAAAAAAAATAAAAAAAAAAGAAGCGTCCATAGTCCACCGTTTTACAAAACAACATGTGTTTAGCGTGGTGAGCACATCGCCAGTTTATGCTATTAAGGCGAGTACAGACTTACGAAATGTAACATGCAATGTAACACGTAATGAAAGAAATTGCCGTCCAGAATTCCCATAGTGTGGATGCTTTGCGCGTACGAACCTGCACACTAAGCGCACGAACAGAGCATTTCAACTCGTGCGCGCAGCGATCCGCGTCCACACACTTATGAAATGCTCCTTTCATGTAACATTGCATGTTACGTTACAGCAATCTATACACGCCTCAAGTTACAGACTTACGAAATGTAACATGCAATGTAACACGCAATGAAAGAATTTGCCGTCCACATTGTTGCAATGTATCATGCAATGTAACAGAATTCCCATAGTGTGGACGCTTTGCGCGCACGAACCTGCACACTAAGCGCACGAACAGAGCATTTCAACTCGTGCGCGCCGCGATCCGCGTCCACACTTATGAAATGCTATTTTCATGTTACATTGCATGTTACGTTACAGCAGTCTGTACCCGCTTTTAGATGTGTGCAGTCTTTATTCCGTTAAAGTCGCCTTTTACGACACCCAAAGGAAGAAATGGGTTGGTAGTGTTGGTAGTCTATATAGAGCTGCCACTACACAGCTCTGTGTTCGCATAAACTTAAGAAAATTACAAAGTAACGCAGACTTCGATAAGTAGGTATGGTGGTAAGAGCCTTTAGGAGCTGATCAAACTTAAAACAAACCTTACCTCCAAGCAAACTGAGTACCATTTTCCTCGTCATATTACACTTAATTCTCGTTCCGATCAAAAGTGACGTTTGTGGCGTTGGCGTAGAGTCGAATTTGAAGAATAGGGATTTTATGACGACATGCTTGATTTGCAGCGAGTTATTAAATCCGTATTCTCTAAATTCGACTCTACGATAACGTCGCAGGGGTCACTTTTGATCGGGTCAAGGAGGGCGGTAGTTTGCGATCGAGCGTTACAGAATCGACATACTGTCCACTGCTCAGTGGACAACACCATTTTTCTGCAAAGAAATTGCAAAGATTTTTTAATTACATACATGCATATTTAGAATCACGACTATTATCACCGTAGAGTTAGTCAGCGACTAGGCAATGAAGACCGCCAAAACAGTCTTCTGCCTTAGTCCACTTTTTACCAAATAGCGACTGCACATGTGTTCAGCGTGACAGGTAGTTGACATCCCCGCTCTATGCTGACGGATGTATGTGCAGTCTTTAGATTGTTATCGTTTTTAGGACACCCAAGGGAAAAGAGGGGTTGGTAGTAATCTTTCACCCACAGATATAAGAAATAAATTTTATTACTCTGTGCGTTCACCGCTATGAGCCTCGGTTATACCTATACTATAATATAATACGTCATCATTATATAGTTTATGTTCGAAGAAGCTAGATGCGATGTAGATTCTATCAATCTATATTAGGTACTAGGTGACCCGACAGACGTTGTCCTGTCCTAATTATGAATATAGAATTGGTAAAAAAATATTTAAAAAAAGTGTAAGTATATAATTTTTTTTTTATTAGAATCTTTTCCTGGCAGTAACAAACACAACAAAAAAATAATTAGCGTAATCGGTCCACCGTTCACGTGTGATGACGTGGCCAAGGGAAATAGGGATTCATTTTGATATATACTTAGGTATAGATTAAAAATCAATTTCCGAAACGTTTTTACGCGCATCACTTCAGGGCGTCACCTATTTGGCCAATTCATTTTTTGTCGTGTTCGTAAAATTGTTAGGACAGGGTTTGTGCTGAAAGGTAATTTTTGGAAATCACAGGCTACTGTTTTTAAGTTAACAGAATAGAATAGAATAGAATAAATCTTTATTGCACATCTGTTACATAATTTATTATGCTAGTTATTAATGCATGAATGAGAATAACAGTTAATAACGGGCATGCAATAGTAGTCAGAATATGATCGAAGTAAGTAATCAAATTAATTTTTATTAAAATATTCATTCAAAATATGAAATGCATTTCGTATTAAACCACTTTTTTAATGAGCTTACAAACTTAAAGTCTGGTAAAGAATACAGATATTCCGGTAAATTGTTGTATATTCATATGGCAGATATATAGGAACTACGTTCGAAGATCAATGATCTTATCCGTGGTAGGTAAGTGCAATAAGTCTACTTGTCTTATTGGAGCCGATCTAACCCTTTTGTCAGATGTTCGCGGAAAATCCTGTATATTTCTTCTCACAAATTTACAGATTTCCAGTATATACATGCACGTCAATTTTAAAGATCGTTTTTTTATAAATATATTACGTACCGATTCATCATTGTGTCTACCAAAAACAGTTTACATTTATTGTTCACGCGGCCCAAGACGCGGTCGGGTCGCTAGTAATAATATTGTAAAAACTAGATACTTACACAATCCTATGTTAAATTTTAACGGAATAGTGACAATTCTGTGTTATTTGTATCCAAATAAGAAAGTATGTATTTATTTGTATTTTAATTTGTGGTATGGTGTGGTAACCAGTAATGGTGATATGATTATTGCTGTAATATTGCATGCTGTGTGACAGTAAAATATGTAGAACTTATAAAACCCCTCTTTGTACTATATTTTAACCAAGAAATGCTTTATTTATTTATTTACAAATGACGTACCTATATTATATGTTATGGCAGAATAGCAATTTTCGACGGTGCACTATGTAATAATTGCCCATGAGTGCACTTAATCGTGTTGACACGTCTCTACTAAACGAATTGAGTACCTATAAACATCAGTCTCGCTACGTACTCTTGTTCAGACGTTTTGAGAGCGTTCAGCGTTTTTATACGTGATCAAAGGTATTTCCATGAAAATCGTCTAAGAACATCTTTTCAGCTGTGCAATCAAAACTGAAACTATTAACCGTTGTGCATTGTTTATTGAAGATAATGTAAGGCTCCCCTTCCGCTGCGCACCAATATTTCGGCAAACAGGAATATAGATTGGCTGGTAGTCCACAGCTTCCTTCATAAACAATTGATTCACGATTGACGACCAAAGATTTTTTCTGTCGTCTAGAAAACAGTAAAATATAATTTTTGTTGCTGTCATTTGTAATTTGTATGTTTCTAGTAACCGAGTAGGGTATCAGTGAAGAATAAAGGCGACTAACGGGCTAAATACTGCACATACTTCCAACAGCATAGAGCGGCGATGGTCTCACCACCTGTCACGCTTAGCACATGTGCAGTCGCTATTTGGTTGAAAAGTGGACTATGGCAGAGGACTGCTTTTGCTGTCCTCATTGCCTAGTCTCTGACTAACCCTTCGGGGATAATAGTCGTGATTATACGTATGTGTGTATGTATGTTTCTATTGTAATGGAAAATGACCCTCTATGATAGTTAAGTCAAGTCAAGTCAAATTATTTATTCAATGTAAACCTTTACAGGCACTTATTGACGTCAATAATAATAATAATAAAAAAACAGTTAACTAACTTAATTATAGTTAAGACTTAACAACTAATCTAACGAGATATAGTTTGTGCCAGACAAATGCGCATCGCTACCCCCAGTACCACTGCACGCCGAAATAGAATCGCGTCGAACCGAAATATAAGCCGGTGGTCACAGAATTGTGTAAATAAACGTATCCTGGTACGAGACAAAAATAGCGGGCAAGTGTCTCTCCCCTAGCGACACAAACGGCTAAAATTTAGCAAATAGCATATAAGATAGCAATGGCATTTTCCAATATGACTCCTTGACGCTGTAAAACAAAAGAAAAAAGAAATACATACAAACATACATAATCATGACTATTATTCCCGAAGGGTTAGTCAGAGACTAGGCAATGAGGACAGCAAAAGCAGTCCTCTACCATAGTTCACTTTCCACCAAATAGCGACTGCACATGTGCTCAGCGTGACAGGTGGTGAGCCCATCGCCGCTCTTTGCTGTTTGATGCATGTGGAGTTTTTAGTCCGTTAGTCTCCTTTTACGACACCCAAGGGAAGAGAGAGGGTGGTGGTATTCTATCAACGCTACGAGACACGGTTAAGAAAGAAATGGCCGCGCTGTGTTTACTGTCGTTTCTTCTCAGTACTTAGTCTCCCGGCCCTAAGTCTTGCAAACCAATACGACCCAGTGGTATACATTCATATGAGCTCAATTATTGCATCTTACTAGCTAAACTGTTTAAAACATCTTGTATTATTCAAATGGTAATTGTAAGTGATATCAAAATTAAGCGAAAAAAAAAGCGGATCTTTTGTAACACTATAAAGTTACGGCTTATATTGGCGTGACGTGTACAATAACGCTCAGACGGTTAACGCTGTTATTTTAACTAGAAAGTGAGCTTAGTTGTGTCCATTTCCAGTGGCTGACTGGCTCTTCTGACCACTCGCTTGGAAGAACTGGCTTGCAGGTTTGAATTCGAATAGGACTACAACGACGACAAAGGGGAATGCCTCCTGTTCATTCCTGTTTGAAGTATGATAGTGAATATTATTATGTTCAACGTATTTCTCTTACTCGTTCCTAGGATTCTACGCTTGAATGTCCACGTTTTGGTTTCCTTTGTACTGTATGGTTTTACTGTTATGATGTTTTGCGTCTAATTTCACATTGCTTAGACGTAAACATCACTTGGGAAGATAATATAATCTATGATGGTGTTTTTTTTACTAGTTGCCCGCCCGCGCCTATGTATCTGTGAACAACTCCGTCGTCGTGACAAATTTCCAAAAGTGTTCTTTTACGCAAACCGTAATTCTATTTTGTTGTTGTGTGTAATTATCAGGATCAATTACGAAAACAAAAAAAAAGAATATAATATACCTATTAAGTATTAGGCGTTCGACAAAGGTTGATCAAGACTGGAGTTCTTGAATTCATATATCATACTCGAACTACACTTCAGGTGCTCCGAATTTAATTTTTCACGCAACTCTTCATTCGTTTCGTGTACATTTTTGAACAACACAATAATAAATCTTCACAATTGAGCATCTCAAATTGTTTGCGCGCCAGTAACCGACGGGTTGCGCATAAATTATATCTCTAATGTAAAAATAACTTGGTGTTCAAGGGATGAAACTAAATTGTAAAGCATAACTTTCAAACTAAATTTTGTCTGCAACAGCTGTTGTTTTATAATTAAATAAGAAAGGTATAGGTATTTAATTTCAGTATAGACAGTGTTTAATACTGTGTCTATTAGACACAGCAGTTGTGATCTTGTGATATTATTTTATGTTTATCTTATTTGAATGTAAACCATTAAATATTATGTTTTCTCAAAATAAAATTCGCTTAGATTGTTTAAATGACATAAAGGTTGTAGTTATGAATATGGGTAGGTATATATTAATTCGTAATATTTGATTATTTGCGTTAAGAATGCTCAAATAAACTAAAAAATAACGAAACGTTGAAAAAAATGTCTAACTCAGGCGGGAATCGAACCCGCGTCCTCTGCAATCCGTGCTGCTGCGTTGACCACTCCGCCACCCAGGTATTGGTTAGACTGACGAAATTTTTCAACGCTTTTGACTTTATGTTTTTATAGCAACAGTTTCTTCAAATCTCTTAGAATCAACATTATGAAAATATTTTTACAATATTTTAAACATTCAGATAAAATAAGACTGCTTTATAGATTCGTAATCTTTGATTATTGGCGTTAAAAACGCTCAGATACACTCAAAAATAACGTAACGTTGAAAAAATGTCTACCTCAGGCGAGAATCGAACCCGCGTCCTCTGCTGTCCGGGCACGTCGACCACTCTGCCACCGAGGTATTGGTTAGACCGACGAAATTTTTTTCAACGCTTTTACTTTATGTTTTTATAGCAACAGTGTCTTATCAAACCTCTTAGAATTTATACAATTCTTATTCGAAATGTTGAAAAAAATGTACTACTACCTGAGGCGGGTTTTTTTCAACGTTTCGTTATCTTTAGGTACTTCATATTAATTTTATGTTGGTAGTATGTACAATTATTTACTTCTTTATTTTAATTAAGCTTCCCGCCCGCAACTTCGTCCGCGTGAACAGCTCGTATCCCGTGACGAATTTTCAAGGAATATGTTTTCATAAAACCTTCTCATTACAAACTCAACAAAAAATTACCAATTAAATAGGTCAAGCCCTTCACGAGTTTTAGCAAAACATTTATATTTGTTTATTTTATTTATTTGGTCTACCAACATTGTTACATTACAGCTTATATCTAAAATGGTAATGTGAATAATAAATAATTTGACTATTCATTTTTATTTATGTAGATTTAAATTCGAATGTTCGAAGCCTGCTCGTATTATCTAGATTGTACACTTTTCCCGAGATAGGTATATTAATTGGTAGGTATACTTAGTACTTAGATATAAGGTTTTAGAAATACTTGTATGCTAAAACATAAAAAAGAAAAACGAAAAAAAGAAAACCAAAGAAAT
The DNA here is from genome assembly GCA_963921215.1 of Scoparia ambigualis. Classification (NCBI taxonomy): domain Eukaryota; kingdom Metazoa; phylum Arthropoda; class Insecta; order Lepidoptera; family Crambidae; genus Scoparia; species Scoparia ambigualis. The sequence goes on along the minus strand of OY992501.1, from coordinate 29,516,244 downwards.
AATTTGGTTTTTAGTTCCACTCAAAACCAAGGCTCTCTATTACTAAGAATGTCTCCCTGTGACCACGGACCCTGTAAAGGGTTCAAAACGTCAGGATAATATAAAAAACTATGTAAATAGTAAATTAAACGCGAGTAAACCCGTAAAAAAAGTGTTTCATTTCAATGTGTAGTGCTCGCTTAAACCTCAGAAAACAATACTAAGAATGTGTTTTATATAAGTAAAACATGCACCACTTAACGGGAAATAATAAAAAGGAAAACATTGTAAATCAACACATTACAGTATTCACTTCATGTCAGTTCAATTATAATAAATTGTCTCTTTATGGCGAGCTTCCGGTGTCGTACCCACATTCGTGTCCGCAATTCATAGAAAATGCATTTCATCTTTTCGCATGGGGAAAGGTCGTACCTACGCAGCTGTGATACAAATGGTTCTTATCGAAAGGTTCACGTTATTAGAATGCAATGCAGGAACCACATTCATGTTTACTTAATATGGGAAATTCCGGTTATTATTAAGTATTCCTATAGAATTTGTTTTTTAACTGTGCACATATTTTTAACATTGAAAATGTTTTTTCGATCGCTCAGGTAGGGCCGAAAGTGGGTTTACCCCGTGGTATATAGTGGTTTAGGGCCATGAGAACGTATGATGACTTAAAAGACGCAGAATTTGAATGGCTTTCAGATGGTGAAAAAATGTTTATAGTCGAAACCATTTTCGAAAATTAAAAAAAAACCCATAAATAAACCTTGATTTTTTTAACACCTTCCCTCGGAATATCTTCGATATCTCGTGAAAGAGGTCGAAAATCGAAAAACTGAGAAAGTCACCTAGAGATTTTGAGACGGGGAACATTTTATGTCTTATACTTTTTTTTGTGGGAGTGATAGGGGGGCTGTATGCTCCCCCTTAGCGGCGCTTGGAGCGTCGCCGTGCGGTATTACTCGGGCGTCATGGCCCTGTGGAACTTCGCAGCTTTGAGATACGAAGATCTATTAGGACTTAATAGACGCGAAAAATTAAGGGTTTAAGGACAGTTTAAACAAATTTTGAAAAAGTCGATTATTTCTTCTGAAAATAAAAAAATAAATGTTTTATACGAAGATCTATTAGGACTTAACAGACGCGGAAAATTAAGGGCTTTAGGATAGTATAAACAAATTTTGGAAAATTCGATATTTAAAAAAAATAATAATCTAGGTATAATACCTAGGTTCATTTTCAATGTCCTTATAGAGTAACTTAATCTATAGTAAAGATTTAATTAATTTTTTTAAAGTGAAAAATAAAGAAACTATAATTGATCAAACATATCCACAAAAATACTGTTAAAATACATACCTACCACAAACACAGTAATAGATAGAATCCCAAATAAATAGACTTTTTTACAACTCATAATTTTGTAAAACTAACATCTTAAAACCTAACACGTGGTCTTAGAAAATCGATAGTCTTGTTCATGGTCAATCGACAATTGAACTCTGACACATTACGATACCATAGGATACCTAGGTTAGGTTACCTTTACGTTACACGTGACCTTTCGTTCGCCCGGTATCCATGAGTTATTTTCTATTGTAACGGACAAATTATATAAATCTCTACATAGTATAAAAGAAAGTCGCTTCCCGCTGTTTGTCTTTCCTTATGTATGCTTAGATCTTTAAAACTATGCAACGGATTATGATGTGGTTTTTTTAATAGATAGAGTGATTTAAGAGGAAGGTTTATATGTATAATACATGCATAATATAGTAGAGAAACACTGATAATTTTATAGGTTTCTAATGTGATGTCGTAATTAAACACATTCTTTTGCGCTTACATTGCAAACACTGGCTGAACCCTACGAGATAGATCAAAATAATGTAAGTACTACAGTATTGTACACCTTATAATGGTCTAGAAAAAAGTCAGCGATGGCATAATTATGTCTATCTATTAGGGATAACCCACAATAACCATTTTTTATACTTTCCATTTTACGAGAAATAATGGCTTATTTACGAAGCGATTTTAAGGATTAGAACGTTAATCATTATACAATTCAGTACCTTAAATACATTGTGCACGTAATGTAGATCAATATGGCCCTTTACAGCTTTTGTAATTTAAATGATGATAACTGTAAAATCAAACACGAAAGTGCTATAATAACACTTTAGATTTTCGATAACTTAGTACATGTCTTTGATTTAATGTCTATCCAACCTTTTTGATAATACTCTTTACTACAATTACGATCTATTTAAACGAACAATAGTTGAATGGCAATATCAGTCAATGTAAGTTAAAATATTTAATTGTAAATGATAGCGTAAAATTATTTTAATAAAAAAGTTTGCAAATATTATTTGAATTTGTGGTAATGGCATTACTATCTACAAGTCAGTACAATGGGACAAAAGTGATTTCAATTTCATAGAAACAGAAAGAGGACACAGAAAATTGTTAGGGGCATCAGTTCTGTTTAAAAAAATGTAACAAATCCAAATGGAACGACTATTTGGAGCTGTGTTAAGAAGCACTTGCTCGCTGATATTGAATTATAAAATGGATAGTTTATTTAGAGCGGGAAAACATTTGTGCAACTTACTCCGATTTTCATAAAAACAAAGTCGACAAACGCTCGGACTTAGACAAATGATTGGTCTCGCTAGCGCAGCGAGACCAATCATTCATCTAAGCGCTCGGATTTGGGCAAGAAATGTGAACAATCAGTATTTACGCTACATGCATAAACAGGTAAAATAGTGAACGATTAACAGAAAAAAAATTTAAGATTTACTTGCAATTTGGCAGTTTTACCTTCAAGCTACATTTCAGAAAGCTGGCTAGATATTGTCAACATTATGCCAGAAAAAAATCGTAATATTGATGAGTTTGCAAATTACTTCAACACGCAGTGGTTTTCTACGATAAAAGCAGATGTGTGGTGCTGCATAAAGAAACAGACCTGTTTTTAGTAGACGGCATCTTCATACGGGTCAGCCAGATCCATTCGCTCACTCTTTTCAATTCATGCCGATTTTCAAAGTACAACGGAAACAACAGCTACGATTATACCTGTATTTTACTGTATATTACCTGATAAAAACAGATATAATAATTACCTACCTACATGTTTAGTTTTATAATGATTTAATGACAAAACAATATTTGTTATTTAATTTTTATCCAAATATAAAAAAATAAAAATATCAAATATGCCTATATGATTGACTTTTCTTCTTAATTATATTAAAGTTAATGTAGTATATTTAGTATCAGTATTGCACCCGTGCGAAGCCGGTGCGGGTCGCTAGTAATAAATAGAAAAAAATCAAATTATGTCTATTAACATTACTGTGCACATATAAAAAAAATTCTGTAAGTATAAATTTTTATTATTATTTGAACAATGTTTCAACAGAATTAATTAAAAAAAAATTCAGATGAATTGAGAACATACCTCCTTTTTTAAAATGTTTTTTAATCCCCGAAGGGTTAGTCAGAGACTAGGCAATGAGGACAGCAAAATCAGTCCTCTACCATGCACCACTTTTCACTAAATAGCGGCTGCTCAGCATGACAGGTGGTGACCCCATCGCCGCTCTATGCCGTTGGATGTACCTATGTGCAGTATTTAATCCGTTAGTCGCCGTTTACGATACCTACGGAAAGAGAGGGGGTGGTAGTATTCTTTTACCGTTACGCGACACAGTTATACCTCATTATCTGGTGGTAAAATTGAGACATCATTAGAAGTAAAAACGTAGTCATTAGCCATCTTTAAAGTATCACCCCTCAAACCCCAAGCGGTCGCATGAGACCGCACCTACAAAAACACACTTGACTTTGTACCGTGTTTTCATAGACTTACAGACTATTTTAGTATGAACAAGTTTGGTTATTTCGGTTCTGTTGTTCATCTTATGTATTGTTATCGCACAATATAGCATAGTCTATGCTCCATTCTGTCAAATTTGACGTTGACAGTTACTGTCAAAAAATTGTCAAAAAAATCCAAGAGTGAGTGGTTAAAATTCATTTTACTAAAACTTTTCCTCGTTGTAATCTGAATTTTGTAGTAAAATATAATAGACGCCCATTCTCCTACCGGGCGTTATAACGCCTATGATATATTTCGATAAATATAAGTTAGTACCTAATTGTATTATATTACATACAAACGTTGCACCTATTCATTGATAACACTTACATCTTGTAAGATTTATTTCAAACAGTTGTTTTTTATACATTATAATACTTTTAAGTACACATAGGTACTTTTTTGACGACATTTTAAAGAAAAACATTTAGTAACTTTCAAATACGAAATATACCAAATATTCAAACAATACAAAGTAACATGTTACTTTACGTTTTACGGGTAAGCCATAAAAGAATATACTTACATATAAATATATAAATATGCGCCATATTTTATCAGACATTATACTTACACCTAAAACAGTAACACAGTCATGCGGATCACTATTGCTTCTAGATAATTAGTCTGTCCGTAGCGGAACGAATGTCGGGTTGAATTCGAGAAATCCTAGTCCAATCTCCATGTAACCCATAGCTCCGACAGACTACTTACTGACTTGAAGCCAAGCCTTACACGAGCGTATTAGCAGTATCGCCTTTCTCGGTATATAGATAACACAAATGTGTTGATAGCGCTTTGATAAAAAAATAATACACTCACGGCTATATCCCCTAAGAATTAGTCAGAGCCTAGGCAACGAGGACTGCAAAATCAGTCAAAAGTCAAAAGTCAAATTATTTATTCAATGTAAACCTTTACAGGCACTTAATGACGGCAATACTAATAAAACTAAAAAACAGTTAACTAACTTATAGTTAAGACCTAACAACTAATCTAACGAGCTATAGTCTGTGCCAGACAAATGCGCATCGCTACCCCCAGTACCACTGCATGCCGAAACAGAATCGCGTCGAACCGAAGTATAAGCCGTGGTCATAGAATTGTGTAAACAAACCTGGTACGAGACAAAAATAGCGGGCAAGTGTCTCTCCCCTGCCAGTCGTCTGCTATTGTCTACGTTTCACCCAATAACAACATCACTACTCTTTGTTGTTGGATGTATGTGCAGTCTTTAGTCCGTTAGTCGCTTTTCACGATACTCAAGGAAGAGATGGGTTTGCAGTACCTATTCTTTAAATAATGAGCCGACACCATTATGCTCTTAAATGGTAAAATTATAATAATATTTCTAATAAGCGTAGGTACCTACCTAGTGTTTATAACAAAATTTAAATTGAGTAACATAAACCCTATTAACTATGATGAAGCAATACTAGAAAAATAAATAGAAAGATACTTTTAGACTTGCTTAAAGAAACTCCGGAAAAAGATTTAATTTCATTCCGTATCCGCTCAAATATCCGGCTGGTGATCGGATATAGCGGTTACGCCAAAGAAAACAAAAACGGGAGGATATGAGACTCGTATGGTAATTATTCCGGAGTTAATATATAAGGTACCTGCTATCAAGACATTTATTCTCATAAGAGTATACGTTAATTCTCTTAAATTAGAAATACATAAAAAAAATGCGGTTGTGTCGCGTGAAAATTACAAACAATACAAACAGGTGCAATATTAGCTGTTCTCAAGTGATGAGCGAACATTACATACACACATGGGACCGAAAGAGCAGTCCTCTGCCATAGTCCACTTTTCACCAAATAGCGACTGCAGATGTGCTCAGTGGGACAGTTGGTGAGCCCATCGCTGCTCTATGCTGTTAGATGTATGTGCAGTCTTTAGTCCGTTAGTTGCCTTTTACGACACCTAGGGTAGAGAGGGAGTGGTAGTATTTTTTCACCACACGGTAAGCGTAGCGGCACAGTATAAATAATATTTATGCTGTGGTAGCGGTAACATTACATAGGTACTTACGTGCGTGGCAATTTATTCTCATTTAAATGGTATTACTACATGTGGTACTGTACCAACATATTGGAAACGGTGCACATAAACAATATTCTTTACGAACATTCCTTATGCCGCTCCGTCCCAAATGCGACTTCACATTTTATAGCGAAGACCGTGGACCGCTTGCATATTGAACATTTTGGAATATTGAGCTCTGCCGCGCGCCGGCAGGGGTTGTAGTTTTAGCACGTCCTTCTGCGTACCTAATGCTTTTTATGCTTCTGTTTCTTTTTCTTATGTTGGCATTATTACATTCTTAGAATAGGTACGCCGTGTGTTACTGACGATGACGTTGTGATCATTTAGCATCATCTTCTTTAGTTGGTAGTAGCGTTTGTTTTAAGGAATCTTGAAAACATACCGTCTTCGTTTGTATGTTTTAATTACAGCTTTGATGAGTTTTTTGCCGATTCTTAGCCGTACAAGGTTAACCGACCCTCTGACTTTTATATCTAAGGAAGACCAACAGATTTTTCAAATAACATAAGTAATGTAGTAAGAACAATGACCAATCAAGGGTCAACCAAACAAAGGTCCTTACAACTGTAGTACCTAGGTAATTTTCCGATAATGATTCTAAACGTTCTATTATTTTCTATAATTCGATGGCGTAGGTTAAGATTCTATTCTATTCTACAACGGATAAGCTCTTGGCCTTCATCTCACCTGATGGTAAGTGACGATAAGGCCGAAGGTGGAAGCGCGCTTCACCCGGAATCCTCAACCACTGAGGAACTGGCTATCTTATCTCTATACTGTCGGAACTCAACAATGCTCTAAACATCGTTGTTATGGCGATAGACTTAGATAAGATGGTGGTAGCTAGCCAGGCGGACTTAACAGCCGTTCCACCAACCAAACCGAGCATACAAAGATGTACCCCCCGCTGGGAATCGAACCCGGGACCTCTGGGACTGAGACCGGTGGCTTAGCCACTAGACCACAGAAGCGGTTAAAATAAGACTTTTAAAACACCTCAATTATTATAGTCTAAACTGAATATAAGTAAAGTAAAGTAAATTATAAGCGTATACACCTTACTGCACCACTGCTAGGCAAAGCTGACTTTATCCATCATTGCAATCTTGATTTCTTCCGACTAGCGCAAAAACCGTTTAAAATAGAATTTATTAGAATAGCTTGCTTTTTAAAAAAAATAACATATCATGTTTTTTATTTACTTATCATGTTGTTATTTAAAGTTAACTTAAACATGCACACTACACATTAAAATAAGATACTTAAGGATCTGTTTGCGTAAAATAATTCCTAAAAGTAATGTAATTAATCAATTTAAATTCTTATTGAATTGAGTCTGTACGCTTAAGTTGTTTATTTGTTAATGATTATAATAATACATCTTAACAGCTAAAAATACTTTTAATAGTTGTCACATCATTCGACAATGTTATGATATTACTTACCTAGTAAAAAAATGGAAGTGACATATTTTTACTAGAACTTTTAATAAGTACTAAAAGAAAAGCTAAATAAACAATAACGTAAATCTCAAAATCACCCATAAAACATCATTTGAATTTGTATATTTCATGAAGATTAAATCTAATCAGTGTTAGATTTATGTATACTTACCTAAAGCCAGTGCTTCATACACAGACAGTGCGAAGCCATCAATCTTAAAACAAATTTCGTTCAGTTATTTGGATCTTAACAAAGCGAAGATAAATTAAAAAATTTCCTTATTGCTCTCGTCAAAATAATTTGCGGCAGTTATTATGACAGATCTGCCTCCTCACTCGGTTAATCAATTATTCAATTTTAATTAGTATTGACCACAGTCATTAAGCCGATAAAATTAAACAGACTAGGTACCAATTTCCATAGGAAAACATTATAGGCACCTTTCTTATTTCGCTAACTTTATATATTGTTTTGTTGTGCAATATTAATAAGTGAAAATAAAAACATGATTTACATTTAGTGAAAATAAATTCTGTTTTTGTTTAACTTAGACGTAAATAATAAGTTTAAAGAAACATACAGCGTTTATGACTGTCCGTCCCACTACAGTGCAATTTAAAATCAAGTCATCGAAACAATTGATGGATAAGTATTGCCTTGCAAGTGCGGGTTGGAGATCATGAACCCGGGCATTGTCATCTTAAAAATCACATAAAAATCCGAAACACACTTCGTCGACCTGGGTATTTATCAGAAATTGTATTATCTAAAATTAACCGACATATTCGAAGACCCGAATTAATTCCGTTATACGCTGTTCGTACGGTGTATAACTCCGGCACGCGTGGAATTCTTCCGCGCCATTCAAAAAGCCGGGCTAATTAATATACGACGCACATATATGATTATTTTAAGTGATTTGGAATGTTTATTACATCCAACCCACCTACGACCTGAACACTGTTTTGTAATAATTTCTCCCTTTAATATCGTTACAATTACCTACATGATTTAATATTTACGTGTGTGTACGTGGTTAAACATGACAAATTCACAGTGAACGCTGGATGATTTAGACAACGCAAAAATGTTACCTGCCGATATCGGGAACCGTGTGCTTTCTGAATCAATGTGAAGCCTTACATGTTGTTTTTTAATTTGGTAACCCATCCAGTTGACCGGCATTGCGAAGCTTGCTTAACCGGCAAGATCGCAAACCGAACGGCTTTGCCGCTTTGAAAATAACACTTGAAGTAAGATGACTTGTCTCAGGTGGACCATCCAGATTCCAGACCCATTTGAGTGGATTAACCCACGACCTTTCGTAATGCTTGCGACAGCTTGTCCAACCAAGCCAACGACAATAAAGACTATAATTCACATAACTACAAAATATAAATGAAACCGGACATGTATTATTCAAAATACAGGTGGTATTGCGAGCAATAAACAAACCAACCGCTAAGTCCCCTAACGAATATCAGATAACAAAATTGTAAAAGCCTTTTAAAACTTCGGTGAAATAGGTGTCGCTTACTCACCAATAATTAATAAACCGAACTTATTTTACAGAGCAAATAAATTAGAAACAATCGGTTTCCTTTGTTAAACTTAAAAACATAAACATTATTTTATAGATCAATATTAAATACTTGTTCATAGTACAATAAAACTGTTAAACTACCGGTACTGGTTGTCTGGCAGATATCGCTTAAAACGATAGGACCGCTAAATTGTAACTCTTTATAATAATTTATATGTTTAATAGCTAATTTTTATGTTTCTAAGTTCTATGTAACTCTTTGTGGTGTTGCATTTAAAGTGTTATCTACATATAATCACGACTATTATCCCCAAAGGGTTAGTCAGAGACTAGGCAATGAGGACCGCAATAGCAGTCCTATGCCATAGTCCACTTTTCACCAAATAGCGACTGTACATGTGCTAAGCGTGACAGGTGATGAGCCCATCGCCGCTATAGAGCGGTATAGACTGGTGGATGTATGTGGAGTCTTTAGTCCGTTAGTCGCCTTTTACGACACCCAAGGGAAGAGTATCCTTTCACCGCTACGCGACACGGTTTAAGTGTTATCTATCTATCTAAAACTAAATCAAAAAGAAGATTGAGAAAATGTAATTCATATCGCTCAGTCCCTCAGTGAACAGCGTTGATTGTTCCATTCAAAAGTATTGAATAACCACTCAGCGTTGGTGATTGTTATTGTTTCTTATACGCAACGGAAGAGTGGGGTTAGCTGAGTGGACTCGAGGGGAGGCAGGGAGGCTTACAAAAACAAGCGGACTTGCATACAAATCGCCGAATTACGAGAGTCTGCCGCCCCAATCACATCAGATGAAACCTGTAGGCTGTAGGAGAGCGCGTATAATATATTTCGGCGATATTTTTTGTTATTACTAGGTACTCGTATACCCCGGTTTTGTTCGAAATATACGTTTTTAATGTACCCCGCGCAGTCTACTCGCAGTCGGATTTGATTTCCTGCTGTTTTTATGTCCCGTTTCGAGCGTTGTTTTGCGGTTTTAGAGTAAAATACTAGGCTCAATTAGTGGGGTTGCCATGAATAGTTCTTTTTGGTCGAGACCTTTTTTAATATCTACTGACTGCCGTTTACATTTTTCATAGAACCATGCCGAGAAGCACTGCTCAGGATATCGGTAGCGGTTGTTTTCCAACTGAGTTTGGGCTTGATAGATGGCAGTCTACTACTGTGCGTTTTTCAAGAAATTTCTTGCCTCAAACTACAGTGTTGTGGAATCAGCTCTCGGCCACGGTATTTCCAGACCGTTACGACTTAGAGATCTTCAAGAAACTAGCCTATACCTTTCTTAAAGGCTGGCAACGCGTCTGCGATTCCTCTGTTTTTCGGGGGTCCATGGGTGGCGGTGATTACTAACCATCAAGTGACCCGCTTGCTCGTTTGCATTCTTATTTTAAATATTAAAAAAAGGAAAATTTAAATGAGATTAAAGAGTAACGAATATATATTTTAATTAAGGATTCGTTACCTTTTTGTAACTTTTAGCTGAATGCTATTTCTATAGTTAAGTGTATTGATGGCTTTTGTCTATACGTATAACATTAAGCACTATGTTACGTGTACATAGTGCATGCAATGTCATAAAAAGATCTACTAACACAATGTGATCATATAACATTTGACATAAAACCAGTATACTTAGCAAAATAGACAAATATAAAAAAATAACGCCACCAATCAATGATGTTCGTGCGAATCTCGGCTTAACAACTCTCCACGAATATTCACCTTAAGAACCTTCTACGGTAGAACAAGTTCCATCTATATAATGCCTCAACCTTTTTTATTTATCTCTCGATAAAAGTTACAAAGAGGCGAGCGGCGGTCAGGTGCGGGGTGCGTGCGAGTCACTGCTATAATTACCCGCTCCGTAAAGCGGCCTTTCAGGGGGCGGGCAATGCGCCAACTGATCGAGGGTTAGGTACCGACAAGAGAAAGTATCGAGTGAGAGACAATGCGGAATTGTAAGATAATTATATGTAACATTTTTTAAAGAGGTAGTTATATCATCTGATCAAGGGTAGGTTAGGTTAGAGACCGAGACAATTCGGAAATGTATGTAACAAATTGTCGAAAGTGTATTTAAAACAGGATAGCATCGCCCTCCAATGCGGTCAGTCGTAACAGCTAATGTATCACCTGATCGCGTATCGTTATACCGACAGCTGAAATGATAGAGTGAAAGATAATTCAGAATTGAATTCTGTTTGACATTTTAGAAACATAGTAGATTACAGGAATGTATCAACTCAGTTAAGTTTACCAATCGAAATAACAGAAAAATTATCTATGAAACAATGCAACAAACACTGGAATATAAAGGTTTCTATCGTTCGTACGCGTTAAGAATGCAGCGACGTCATACTTGTCCGCCGGCATAGCCACGCCTCCTAACCAATAAAATCGTTCCTGATTAGAAAGTCAAGTTCACGTGACCAGTTGAACGCATACATTTATTGAATTAAATTAAGAAAATGAATATCTCACAAATGTTCGTCAAAATAAAAGTGGCCCGGTAATTCATAACGGAGAACGAAAAGTAATTTACAACGTTTTAAAGTACTTACTTCAAACAGTGTGATTTAAATACGACTCTGGACATTAAAAGGTAAACGCCGGTATTACCGAGGTAAATTCAAGGCCTTCAGGATTAAACTTTCAAAATAACAATTTCCCTTGTGACCTACATCGAGTCTGTATAAATGGTTTCTTTATGACACATTAAGGGGATCCTGCACGAAAATGTGAAAATTTACGTATTTTTTAAATCACTTGTACTATTCGCTGAACTAGTTAAATACATTAAAATAACGTATGTAAGTTAGCCTGATCATTGCACAAGCTAGCCGTTGAAATTTGAAACAAATTCTTTAAACAATAACAAACAATACATAAATGTAATGACTCAATAAAAAACATTTTTTTCGACAACTTTTTTAATTTTACGCATGAAACAATAATTCTTACATGAAAATACCGCAAGAAAAAAGTATTGATATACCGCAGGTCGCCCCCGTCTTTAAAGAGTAAGTTTTAATTTTTAACACAAGCGCGTGATGGTTTTGCACATTTCGCGGAACAAAAAATTTTTTGGCTGGTTTTTTTTTCAGAATTGAATTTTTCAGACCTAGTAATTTAATTAGAGCCATTGCTCTAATTAAATTTTAGACTTATGTCTGTTTTTGCGATTGCGCGGCACCCCCTTAACCTTAGCAAAATATTGAGTGTTCTTACTATAGGTGACTCGCGTTTATATGAACGTAGTGCTCCGGCACCGGCTTGAAGGAAACTAATCGTTGTTTTGTTTTTTGCTTTGTTGTGCACAGTGCGACACGGATCAATTCAAAAGAATATAAATTAATATTTAATAAAAGTTTAACTTTTTGAATAAAATATGATTATAATTGCATAAAACTACAATTATATTACATAGCTCGGTGTTACCTGCGGATTTTTGACTACCGCGTTAATTATTACCTGCGTTTACCTTAGTACAAAAAACAGCAACTGCATGCAGTGTGCCCGAGAAAACAGTTAGGTATAATATTCTGAGAGAACAAAAGGAAACTAATACATTAAAATCGCCAGTGAAAAAGAGAGCCCGCCTGTCAATAATGATAAATTCGATAAATAAGACAAATGTGCTGTAAGGAATACAAGTACCTACATTAAATATATCTAATTCGGTTTTAGACAGAGTGTATTTTTAGAAACTCATTAAAATTAATATTTAAAAAGATAATTTGTTTGTGTTATGAACACCACGGTGTATAACACTTTTACCCTGCAGTCAATACTTATAGAAATATTACTACTGTAACAATGTACAAAGCTTGTTCAGTGATATTATACAATCAACCCGTCGCTCGTAGCGCGCCTCATTAAAATGTCAAAATGGACAGCAAAAAGCGACACGACATCGGCCGGATGCAAGCAAATAGATGGCAAATGACTCTACGGGGAAACCAGAAGCATTTATAATAAATGCAGACTTGTATTAAAATGCGTTAGTGATATCGAACAGTGCCTGGCTTATTTATGATCAATTGTTGTTAAATAACCATTATACATGTTCAGAGAGACGTAGTGACAAAAATTTTAGAAAAGTTAAATCTGGCATCTCACAATCAAATTTAAAATAATCAGAGTTGGTACTTTTTTTTTTTAAATATTTGTTACGTGAAGGAACAGGCTAAGATCAGAGACCATACTGCCTAGTCATTAGTATTTTTATTTCTTTTTTTTCTCCCTTGATGATAATGAGTGGTGATTATGAATGATAAATGATGTTCCCGAAACCCCTTGAGCTCTCAGTAAAGATGTGGGACTTTACTGAGGTCTCACACGGACTTCTTGAGAGAATTTGAAAAGTGATGTTGCACTGTTTTGTTACATTTGCCAACACTCATGCACGTTCACAAACACTTAACGGTTAATAATCCACTATTATTTCACATTAATGTTCGAAAAAACACGAATTTTAGAAAATAAAACAAAACTGCAAACATGACGCTTCACTTTCCCGCCAAGAAGTCCCAGAGTTGGTACTTACCGTTTTACTTTTATTATTACGAGCTGTCCCGTGGAACTTCGTACCGCCTAATGTAGTGTCAACTTTTAGCTGTTAATTCTAAAACCAATTCCGTCAATAGATTTTTAAAATCTTCCAACTTTTTTAATTACTTACATCCTCTTTGCTCTCTTCTATGGCACTCACTCAATCTCTTTATATAGAGATTTTACCTATTTTTTTTAAACATTTTCTCTCCCACAAACCTAACAATAACAAACACAAAAATAACAATTAGCCAAATAGGTGTAGCCGTACTAAAGTGATGCGCGTAAAAACATTTAGGCAATTGAGTTTTATTAACATAGATTGAGTTGTTGTCATGTAGAAATCCATAGTTCTATCAAGTCAGCACCATAAACTTACTTTAGTAGCTTTTTTTTATTTAGCCAATTTTGTCCCACTGCAAAGGCCTCTCCCAAACCTTTATCGCTTTTTATTACAAAATATATTTTTATAACTTCTACATAACTCAGTCCTATTAAATAAAATGTTTCACAAAAATACTCGTACACTTAAATATCTATTCATCCATAGAACCTTCTTCGAGTACGCCGAAAAATACGTTAAGACAAGTCAAAGACACTAACTAATAACAATAATAAACTACTTTTGACATGAATATTGCAACGAAAGATATCTAGAAACTGGATCTAGATATCTTTCGTTGCAATATTCTATATACTAAAAGCACCATGTCTCTTTCATTATGAAATGTATCAAAGTCTCGCTCGCTTGCTCGCCATAAAGCTTTCATTTTAATCATTAAGTAAAAATTAGTCAGTTGCTTTAGTTTATCTGTTAATTTAAAAAATGAGTCAAATACATAAAAAAGAATTAACTTAGGCGAACTTCTGACTGAAAAACTGTGAAAGCTAAACTGTGACGCATGTAATAATAGGGTGTTTGTGCAAGTGTTCTCTGGTGCATTCTATATTGTATTGCCTTAGCAGGTGCCGTAGGAAAACCATTTCGCTAACGAGAACTTCTAACTGTGATAACTGTGAAAGCCAAACTGGACTGGACCGTAGGAAAACCATTTCGCTAACGAGTTGCGTGGGGTTATGGAACGCAACGGTATCAGAACCTCTTGCATCTGTTCTAAATCCATTAAATTAATTTCATTACGTAATTTCGAAAATTTCGAAAATGCCTTCATTGTGTACGTAGGTACTCTTGCTAGACTTAGCTTACAGTCTAATGTTGAGTGATAGAAATACGGAAACAAAACTGCGTTGTCGAAACCAAAATTTAAATTTTCTAAATATACAAAAATGTTTGATTTACCTAGCTTAGAGTACAGTATTTGAGCTTTTTTATTACTACGCAATCGGTTTTTAAATTTACGGGGCAGGAGACCTTGTGCTTGAAAGTACCGGCAAGAAACTAAGCAAGGGCATTCCTTTTACTCTCTTTCTTATTTCCTATAACAATGCAATAAATACAGTGTACTATTGTATATTTGACATTGTTGTTCCACAGTTGAATATTTATTTCATTGTTTAATAACTCGAAAGGTGCTTTCATCCGACCCCTGAGCCCCGACCCTCGTGTATCTTGATTGTCAAACCTTTGTGATTCCTGCAGAGGCTGGTTGGTAGTGTGTGATCAATAACACTGTCCCAATTTTGGGGTCACAATCATGTGGTATAGAAAAATAACTGAATATTCAAATTTGCTAAGCTATGCGGGCAGAACTAAATTTATAGCATCGGCTATAGGTTGCCTGTAAAAAAATCGTTGGAGCACGTATTTATCTTTTGTTATTCGACTCCCGTAATTGATGGGTTCGCTTCTACGTATTAATGGCATGAGATATCAATCTATCGCTACGAGTATTACAGCATGTAATTTGTAATACGTCTAAGATTGTTTGCGGGTTTCAGCCTTCCGGGGAGGGGGAGGGAGGCGGTGGGGGGAACTAGCTAATGTTTCGTAACTTCTGACCCTTTGTTTGTAAACTTGCAAGTGTGTTGGTGAATTTTGCGGATGTTTCAGCAATTGAGTGGTATAAAGTAAGGGCGTTTCCGTTCTTTGCATCATGTAAGTTATAAAGGTTACGGCCAATTATTCGACTCCCGTAATTGATGGGTTCGCTTCTACGTATTAATGGCATGAGATATCAATCTATCGCTACGAGTATTACAGCATGTAATTTGTAATACGTCTAAGATTGTTTGCGGGTTTCAGCCTTCCGGGGAGGGGGAGGGAGGCGGTGGGGGGAACTAGCTAATGTTTCGTAACTTCTGACCCTTTGTTTGTAAACTTGCAAGTGTGTTGGTGAATTTTGCGGATGTTTCAGCAATTGAGTGGTATAAAGTAAGGGCGTTTCCGTTCTTTGCATCATGTAAGTTATAAAGGTTACGGCCAATTTGAAATCATTTCGCAACTTTTGCTTTTAAACTGGAAGTTAGGTAAACGTGAAAATTTTTAAACATTACCTACCTACATCCACACGACATGTGTGGTAGGATCGTAATAAATGAAGACTGTGGTCTTAGCCTAACCCTCCAGGAAACATGCTGGCGGGATGTACAACACGGCTAGGATAGAAGATACTGTAAGCTCATGAAGTATTTATGTCGCAAACTAATTTTGAGACTAACACCTCAGTCTTCCTATGACCACCAAAAAAACATCTGACTGATAAAATAGTTTATTTTATTTAGGGACATAGAATCTCAAACAAAATACAGTTAAAAGAACACTGAAGAGACGTTCGTTTTATTTTGTTGTTTTATAGTTATATTTAATACACCTTTATTTCATTGAGCACATATCAATGTCATCAAGGCCATAGGAATATTCATAAAAGGTTTAACTTCGCTGTTTACTGTATCAGCCGGCAAGGGTGGTAAAGTTTTATATTTCTTTACAGCTCGCCTTTTAACTTTGTTGAATGCAAACTGAAACGTGTGGGGGTGCAGTAGGTCACTGGTAATTTACGAGAAAGGGTTGAGCTCAAAAGTAAACTTCTTAAAGGAGACGACGCGTTGCATAAGTGGTCCTTTTCACGCGATGCGAAGAAAGAAGGCTCCCTAGACAAGTGGCGTTACATGTCGATTAGCAATTTGTAAAATGGCAGACAAGTTTACTGACATTTAGCTAGTGACTATTCGACCGCTATCACAGAATATATAATTGAAAAAAATATTTATAAATAAAGAACAATGAAATTAGCTCTAAAAATCTTTAAATGACCTTTCTTAACTTGGATTAAATGGTGAGTGTCGAAAGGCGGTTAATATTATTATTTATTTAAATTATGCCGTTCTCTAAAGGGAATTTTTTTTTTTAAGAAAAATAGAAATTAAATTATAACAGTGAATCGCCCCTTCAGTTTTGTTAACGTTCCGTCTTGATGTTTAACTTGCCAATAAAGTAATTCTTCCTCTTAACTTCCGGACCATAATATCAGTGTCTATTCAGTTAAACTTTTAATCTGCTTTACTTTTTTATATCCATCCTTGACTCTATAGGGACAGATATTTATTTATTTATTAATTTGGACTACAGAAAAAGTTATAATATGTTTTTTATCTAAATACACTTTGCTTAATTAAATTAAGACAGTGTAACAATCTATATAGTGGTAGCCACTTGACATAAATGCGAACACAAAACAATTAAATATTTAAAAGATTAATGTTATAATGTGATTAAAAGATTAAGTATTTTATTTAGTCGACCACGCATTTCCCAACAACTCTCTAAATTTGACGAAAATTGACGGAAAGAGTCAGTCAAAAAAATATATTGATATTAAATTTGATTGACAGCTTTATGCGAAGCCATCGCTATTCCAGAGCTAACCGAAAGCCTTATTCACGCCTTAATGTAATCGTGTTCAAAGTTATGCTTTAACTTCGACTTGAAACTTTTGATGAAAATTATCAAAACCCCACATATTCGCTCGTTTATTCGATTATCGGCAGATTAGTTCGTGTGACGTCTAACTATATTTATGTTGGTTACATCCTAACTAGCTAGCTAGCTGGTTAGCTATTCTGGAGCTTTGTAGTAGTCGCATATTATTAAAAGAATACTATCAACCCATCTCTTCTCTTGGGTGTCGTAAAAGGCTATTAACAGACTAAAGATTATCTTTGTTATTGAAATTTTGCATTTACAATCTAGGTATAAAGATAGACATAGGATAAAATGATTACTAGAAAAAAAAAGACTAAAGATTGCCCATGTCAAACGTGTCAAGTGGTGAGCCTATCGCCGCTCTATGCTGTTGGATGTATGTGCAGTCTTTAGTCCGTTAGTCGCCTTTTACGACACTCAAGGGAAAAGAGGGGGTGGTAGTATTCTTTCACCGCTACGCGACACGGCTGCCCATACTTCCAACAGCATAAAGCAAAGATGGGCGATTGTTACTGATTCGTACAATCGAATGGTTTGATACAACTAATATTAACAATCGAATACAAAAACAATCGATCACTAGTTCGCAAATTCGAATGAAACCGCTAGTTCACTCATTCACTATGCCATTCAAAATTGGTCTTTATCTATCGTAACATAAAGTCTACTTTTATTTGATATTCGAAGGAACAATCGAATAATGCAATGGCGCGATCGGCGGGAATGCAAAAAGAGTAAACGCCATGATTGTTTATACTTCTTTCTTTCTCTCTTACACACACTTGTTTCGTTTATCTTTTTATTCCCTCGTACAAGTTAGTTCGATGGTTTGAATATTCGACTAGATAAACAAGTAGTAATGAAATTTGAATCGGAAGGAATAAGACGACGCTATACACTCTTATTCGCTTCTCGCTTATATTCAAAATCGAATGATTTGTAAAGTTATTCGAATAATTCGAATGACTTCAACAATCGAATAATTCGAATAATGTCATTCACAATCGCCCATCACTAGCATAAAGCGGCGACAGGCTCACCACCTATGACTCTTAGCACATGTGTGTAGTTTTTATTTTTGGTGAAACGTGGACGTGGCAGTGTACTGCGTTTGCGGTTTTCAGCCTGGTTTTGACTAATTGACCGTCAAAATCGAATAGGAAAGAGCAACATCTTAAAACAACTTATAAATCATACACCCACAATTAAACAGATAGTGGTAAGGCTAATGCTGAAGGGTGAAGTTTCAGTCACTTTTTAACACACCAACGGAAACTGAACCAGGAAAAGCGCGACAATTTCAAAAAAATCATGACGTGGTAACACAGGGTCACACACACAGCTGCAATTTTCTCAGAAAAAAACAATTTGACATACGACATGACATCTCAGATCTCAGATTATTAACTAAAGCATATTATTCTATATCTCAGATAGACACACATAGAGACAAAGTGTTGCAAATCAAATAACTACGAGGTTCAACTTTCGTTAGCCAGACTTCAATCTGTTGTTAAATAATGACGTGGTCTTCAATAATGATATAATGCTCTCCAAAAACCCACATTTTTCACGTAAACCAACTTATCTATATTGTAATAGACATATTTTAAGTAAAACCATAATCCTGTGTGAAAGTTTTGTAGTAAGGTCGCTTTTACTTGTTTAAATTGTACTCTTAACAAAATATAAACTAAAATTAACCTTTTTTTTAAAACTAAGCTGCTCTGAGTCGATATTTCAGTAATTCTAAATTTTGAGGTCGGTTTATACTTTACTAAGAATGCGAAATGTGCCGAAATGTGCCTGCTTGGGGCAACCTACGTGTCCAAGCTAAGGCGGGAATGGAAAAGATTGCGAGCTGGTTTGATAACAATTTACTAACCACAAAATAATAATTACATCTGCTTTAGCATAACTAATAGAACACAACCAAAAATGATCTACAAAATTACACAAATGCAAAACTATAAACAACTACGATCGTAACTCATGTGGATGTCCTACAATTAATAAGGTTTCTCACACAAAACACTTAGGTGTTGCTGTGGATCAAAAATTGTCATGGCGTAATCAATTAGAATAAAAATCAAATAGGATAAGGAAGTTTACGTTTATGTTTAAAACCCTGAGACATGTAAAAATAATGATTTATATTGCACTTGTACGTCAGTGTTATCTTATTGCCCCCTATTGGGCACGTCTTCCAAAAAAACTTCTTTGCTAAAGGTGCATAATGTACTTCAAGCGGGGTAGATTTCCTACTGAAGAATTATATAGGTTATGTAGTGTCCTTTCAATAAGATAACTTTTTATTCTTCATGTAATCCTGAAAAAACATAAATTATTAGGTTTAGACCCCAACAAACAAAATAAAAGAAACAAAATGGTTGCTGTCTAAGCCAAACCCACCAGGACTACAATTTCATTGAATGTCAAATTTCTTGTATACCTAATAAGATAAATTATAAACTTACACATAATATACTCAAAAACATTCATACAGGATAAAATGTTTACTAGAAAAAAAAACTACCTGTCTCAGGAAAGCTCGAACGGTATTCAAACCCGTGAACTTTGGATTGCCGGTCCACTGTTCTAACCGCTTTTTTTTCTAGTAAGCATTTTATTATATCTATAAAGCATTGCAAATGCAAAATTTCAATAATAAAGGTATTTATAAGCAATTACGACTTTATCGATTGTTAAATACTTGCAATAGTATTTCTTTCGAATGTGAGGGTAGACTTCACAGTGACGTAATACTAATATATAATACAAATACTCGTTGAATTTATTCTATTAGTATCAACTAATAGAATAAATTCAACGAGTCTTCTGGGGTCTCGGTAGCTTAGCGGTTAGAGCAGTGGACCGGCAATTCAAAGGTCACGGGTTCGAATCCCGTTCGAGCTTTCCTGAGACGGGTTTTTTTTTCTAGTAAACATTTTATCCTATATCTATATAGCATTGTAAATGCAAAATTTCAATAATAAAGATAACATTCACACTACAAAAAAAATATAATAAAATAGCTACAAACTTTAACCTATGGCGAGACAGTACATGTTTTAAAATGTGTTATATGAATGCTTAATTTAGGTATTGATATTTATAATATATTGTGTTCAAAATAATGAAATACTATATCTTTAGAAACAGACATACATTCACATTAACATACATTTCACACTCGCATACACACGCACGCACACTCACACACACGTACACATTCACATATTTAAAAATTATGTAATTTTCTAGTTATAATTTTATAACCTTTAGTTGGCCTTGCAAAACTAGAAATATGTTTATGGATATGGAAAATCGAGGTATTCTGTTACAGATATCCTTATATTTAAAAACAGGCTCCAAAACTATGTTTGTAACTTTAATCTTTTGAAATAAATAAAATTGTATATTTTTTAAATTTGTTGCATGTACAAGGTTGTACCGCTATGAAACATTATGTACAGTATCGAGTACGAGCCTATGTTTTACATTCCAATTAAAATGAATATAATCTTCGTCAGTTTATTGCAAGTTCCAAATATTTTGCAAGTTGCCAAGGATTAGAGTATAAGATATCATTTCTGTCGATTCCACCGACACTACGGCAAGCTTTGTCGTCGAATTTGTTTTTGTTATTCTCCTAATTGGCAAGTCCGACATCTAAAGCGAAATCGTGAACACAGTTATTACTCGTATAACGTTTAAAGCTGACAAAGAACCATCACAAAGTGCAGCGTAAAATTTAGGTTTAGTTGCAGTTTCTTTTGCAGGGGACTTCTCAGATATCTGGGGGCTTATTGTATAACCTCAACATCTATCGCAATATCTTTCAAGTACATTGCTCCGCTAGTTTGATTATTTAAAATCCTTTATAGATTATGTAAAATACATCCATACACACATGTAATTACGACTATTATCTCCGGAGGGTTAGTCAGAGACTAGGTAATGAGAACCGCAAAAGCAGTCCACTACTATAGTCCACTTTTTACCAAATAGCGACTGCACATGTGCTTAGCGTAACAAGTGGTGAGCGCATCGCCGCTCTATGCTGTTGGATGTATATGTTCTTTAGTTCGATAGTCGCCTTTTACGACACCCAAGGGAAGAGGGAGTGGTAATATTCTTTCACCGACAACGCAACAGGGTTATTTTTTTTAAATAAGTTTTAAATTAGCACAGTTCTAGCAAAGCAATGTAGGTACTTGTATTTGAAAGGTATTGCGATAGGTCTTGAAGTTAAACAACTAACCCCATAGTTTTAAACGAATGCCGTTTCTATGTCTGTATGAAAAAATGAGATAGTATTCTTCGGTAAAACACTTCGAATTTCGATCTTAAACACTAACCGAATAAAAAAAGTATTTTTGTTAACGTAAAATTTAAAAGACTACGAGACGATACAAAATGATGGATTGAACCTTTAACAAAATATGCAGTAAGTACGTATTTTTATTTTACGTCTGAATTTCAATAAGCTAGATAAGATAGAGCTATTGTATTAAGTCCACTAATATATCGAATTGAAAATATCATAATCGTGAGAAGATAATCCGCAAGGCTTACCTTCCGATATATAAGTCCAAATGGAAAGCTTTTATGAACCATCGTCAGTATTCAGAGAATTTATCAAATTAAATTATGTATTTTATACATACATTCTGTCAAAAAAGTTTCAGGAACTGATGATGATGATATGCCCAGCGTATTTAGTCGTGGTGTTGTGTTGTTTGTTGTTAGATTAGATTAGATTAGATAACTCTTTTATTGCAACAGTTTACATATTCAAATACATACAAAACATGAAAATAGGTAAAATACATAGTCACAATTTGGTGGTCTTATCGCTATGAAGCGATTTCTTCCAGACAACCAGTAATATTTGTTGTTTGTTTTAAACTGCTATTTATTTGTTCCTACGGTAGCACGCATTGGGTAATTTTTTTCTTACAATAAATAACTTTGATGTACCTACATTACGTTTACGTATGTTTTTCGCTGATCGCCTAACCCCCCTTGGGTTAGGCGATCAGCCAAAATTCCGCACTTTCGCGAGTGTTGTGCGGTGCGGGGTCCGCGGTAATTCGTAAGCGCCATTCACATTTTTATCAAAAAGTTAATAAAATTTTATGATTTTATAGGAATTATTATTGTAAAACCCGGTCGTAATGTGCATTTATATGCAATTTAAGAGGTAAGCAGGATTTTTTTATATCGAGCAAAATGTTTCCAATCGTGTTTTGGAAAAAGTCATCCCCTCACACATACTATTACGTTCTGTAATACATATTAAAAATTTCAGCGCGAAATATCTAAAATATTTTGAACAACAGCTAATAGAAAACAGTAAACTTTTCCGTTTTCACTGCCTAATCCCCCTTACCTGTAACCCTCAAATGCCTCGTCACCAATTATGTTTACTACCTGTAGTAGATACAGGTTAATATTATTTGAAGTGTGTCGGTAACTAAACGGAAATGCTCAGGTTGGATGCTAGAAATTGTGTTTCTCCCAATATAGATTCGTTAGACTACTGACGTGAAACCTTACACTATCCTATTTGTTTTCTTGGTGGGTTCTTCATGTTCATCATCAGCCTAAATAAACGTTCCGCTGCTGGGGACAGGGAGATGGGCCATAGCCCACCACGCTGATGGCCCAATGCGGGTTGGTGGGTTTTAAAGATTGCCATCTTACGACAACAACCGGGACCAACTGTTTTACGTGCCTTCCGTAGCTACTGTGCTAAATGAGTAAACAGCTAAAGTCTGGCTAACGAAAGCTGAACCAGGAAAAACGCGGCAAATTCAAAAAAATCATGACTGGGGTAACACAGGCTCACTCACACAGCTGCAATTTTCTCAGAAACATTTCTATTTGACATACGACATGACACCTCAGATAGACACACATAGAGTCAAAGTGTTGCCAATGAAATAACTACGAGGTTCAGCTTTCGTTGGCCAGACTTTTTTCTATTATTAATGTGTTAAACATTAATTTCTATTCATCGTTAAAATATTTAGTCAATGACAGGCAGGTATAATTGTAGTTATCAACCGACCATGTGCTGTGTGGGTGACGGCTCAGTAAAATAATGCTACCAAACATCTCTTCGCTTGGGTGACCGAAAAGGCGACTGACGGACTAAAGACTGCACACTCACCACCTGTCACGCTGAGCACATGTGCGTTATTATTTGGTGAAACATTACCTATGGCAGAGGACTGACTTTGCGGTCCTCATTGCTTAGTTTCTGAATAACCGTTGGGGTAATAATATTCATAAGTGTATTTATGCGTCAACCGACCACAATATATGCTACCAATTACCCACGGGTATCTGATACTAACGGTTTCGCCTCAAGCAAACTGGATTTTATTAAATTACCGTGCTCAGAGGATATGCCATATTCGCCGTCTGAAATGATTTTTGGACGACGTAAGTGTCAGGCGGAGATTGCCAGGAAATAGGGCCAGTTGGCACTTTCCGCCATAAAGGCCATTTATCTGCAAATGGGACGTGGCGCCTGGCCTTTTTTGAGCGCGAACAAACCACGTGGCTTAGCTACATTTGTCAGCTTTCTAGCTGACATAATAACGCTCTCAGAGACGTTAACTATAGCGGCAAAGATACCTAATATAATATTTAAGATAATTTAAGAAAGTGTATAATAATCGGATTTTTTTTTCGTTATCGTAAGCCTAAAATGGTAGATTATTCATTAAAACTTTTACTGCAAGTTAATACCCTACTACGATGATGATAATAACACACAAACCTACCTTCGCGTACTGACATATTTTAGAATGTTCGTTTACAACGGTCAAAGCACAAAGATAACTAAGTTTATAAATTATGTTTTTTTTTCATTATACGACTTATTTATACTGATTTAATGAGTGTTTGATCATAATTTTACTATTTTCTAGCTAGGGTTAGGTTATGAAATTTGGCCTAATAAATATTAACATAATGAAAATAAAGTTGCGTTAAATGCGTTTCGTTCATTTAAAATATACAAATTACATCTTACACATTGGTAAAGTACAGTTAGGTATACCTAAAATAAACAGACGAAAGAGATATTTATCGCACTTTTATCAATAGCGTTACTTCCAAACAAAAAATCGGAGTCTTTTTTTTTCAAAAGTTTTTAATTACGACTGTTTTCTCTATTTTATGACTTTAAACACAGGATAAACGGTTTTCGTTTTTGCACGCAGTTTTAAAAGAAAATTTAGTTTTTTCGTTTAATGTATTTTTACAACATACTATGTTCAATTTTCAAATGTGTACAATAATCAAAAAGAAAACTGCATTTGTGAATTACTTCGAGGCGAGGCGAGATTAACTATTAATTTCCGCGCCAAGTACTTACGCGTACGCGCGAAGAGAAAAACTTAATCTACAATACCTTTTAATTTTTAAAGTAGAGCCATTAAAATCCAACCTTTGAACTGTCCCACAGCTGGGCACAGGCCATTATTCAAATAAAGCCATCGCTACAATTTATTGGTATTAGCTTAATCTCTACAAAATAGATAGAGATAGATAGATAGAGCCAGAAAAAAAGTTTTTTTTTGTAGTTTCCTCTCAATAAAGCTTCTTTACACGCCCGCCGAGCTTCTGTCCATTCGTGTCGCGTCGGCGCACAACCAATTTGTGTACTCTAATTAACTAGATTCATTTTGTCTGATTAGATTAAGTTGGTGCTTTCTTTTACAGATTTTCAAATACTACGGCGATCTTTTACACGATAGGCACATTTTTGTGTGTGTATTTAAGATTAGTAGTTATAAGTAGTGTAAATGAACTATACTAATTTCATTAATTAGCATACTAGAACATGATTAACTCATTTTATTTATAATAATTATAACATTTTTGGAACAGTTGTTACGGGCTACATGGTTCACGCGGACACAGTCGCGGGCGGACCGCTGTTATTGATATTATTAAAAGAAATGAATAATTTTATTATTTTATTTTTTTTTCGCTAAGAGGTGGTAAGACGATTTGGACGCACGAAACTGAGACCGACCTCATTTACGAGGTGGCTCAGGATAAGAGGTGGATCGAAGGACTTGGAGGAGACCTTTGCTCAGCAATGGGACAGTACACAGACTATTACATTATATACAGTAGGTTAAGTAAAGTATTTAACCTACTGTACAAAATTTGCTGTTGTAAACTTTTGTCTCAGCGTTCAATCAAAGTTGTTTTGTTTAATCACCTCCAGGCGTGTCGTCTCCAACTGTATGTACTTGAACAGCTTTCAATACATTTCCCGAAGCTTAGGCAAATCTGCCGGTCTAAACCAATGTTGGATCTTGAACAATCGCGATTAAAAATACTACATTAACTATCTAGCAGTGGTTTAAAACTGTTATGTTAGTTTAAAGCAAGTAAGTGTAAAATAAAGAAAGACAAAAGAAAACAAAGAAAAAAAGTCAGAAACTAAGAAAAATAAATTCTAGTACTTTGCATACAAAATGGTGACCAAATACGTAGTTGTCACTCAGCAGAGCTGATCGCTGGAAAGACCTGAATGCGATCAGCTCAAAACGAAAGGCAAAGGTGTTATGTAATTTATAGGAGAAATTATGTACAGCAGTGGGTGGTAAAGGGTTCAAAATAATAATGCTGATGATTTCATAAAGAAATAGTGAAGTTGTGTTCAAGCCAATTTTGCTATGAAATCTTCGATCACTCATATAAACGAAGAATTAAATATTACTAAAATGGTCAGCTAATTCGGTTGCCTATTTATAATATGAGATGATATTTGAGATTTGGATGTGTCAGAAAGTTTTGTGTCTGTAATAGAAAGCAGGAAAACTGCGTGAAATATTAAGCACCGTCTGTTATTTGGTTGTGTTCTGTTGTCTATGCGGAAAGACCTGTGCCCAGGCAGTGGGACGTTTTTAGGATAGTAATGATGACGAGGATAAGATCCGGAGGTCATTGGAAACCCACGGCCCTGGTTTCTAAAAACCAATGAATTATACAATTAAAATGTCGGACAAAGTACGTTTCTGTTTTTAAGGTGAGCCCGGATTTGTGGTCACCAACTCGCATTTGGCAAGTATAGTGATTAAACCATTGATTGTTGACTGAACTAATAGTTAATTTATTGGTACATCACTTTTATATTATTATTTACTGAACTCAATCATCAACTCTAAAGGAGAACTCTTTTTGTTACGTCTTTTTAAAGAGTTCGTGTTTTTTTAAGCTTTTTTAGAGTCAAGACAAATACGTATACGATACGAATAAGTTTTTAACCGACAGACAGATAGAATACCATATAGAGTGGAGAAATGTAGCCTTTTCACTTTTATAAACTTACGTGAGTATTAAAACTGTTTTCAACAATAAAAATATGGGTCATAAGGGAGAATCATTAAATAGGTAGTTTGGTATACATGAGTATGAAACCAGTTGAGAGTTAATAATTTACTTAATAAGTGAAAATATTTACGTAGAAACGATTAATATAGACCACTTCGTAACATTAACGGTAGGTAGTAATGAAAAACTCAATTAACAAAGTGAAAATGTGACGGTAAAGTAATTAGCGATGACGTAAAAAGTTTTAATTACGTTGCACTTTTACTCAGTTTACAGCAATAATTAATATTTGTTCAAGTAAGAAGCACCTAAAAGCTAATAACAAACCTCCACAAATAGAATATGCGGAAGAATAGTTATTTCGATATGTTTTTATAAATTGTTTTTTACCTTTGCTTTGCGATTTCGTTCGCGAGGACTATACTATCTCACAGGGACAGCATAAAAAGTATCTTATGTACTTCCGGGTCGTGGTCAGATGTTTCGCCGTTGTCCATTGATGCCCTTGAAAGCCGCGCGGCTTCGTCCACGCCGGCTGAGCACGGCTCGCGAGCCGTGGCACCCGAGGCAAATTTGAAAGGTTGCACTGGCTAACTTTAGCTCACGGGACCGCTCGCAACATTCCATATCGCGAGCAGGAAGTCCGAGCCAAATCGCTCGCGAGCCGTGCTCGGCCGGTGTGGACGCGGCTAACAACGAACAGGATTTAATTTTTATCGAACGAAACAATATACATACATTGATGAATTTCTCCAAATAAGTTTCGAACAGACAACTTTTCACATTCCGGTAGGCATTTATATTTTTTTTATGTGAAAAGTAGGTAAACCAGCTGGAAGATAGAAAGTTACTACCGCCACTCATTGGGGGTGGCAATGGCACAAACAGAGGAGTCGTTTATGCGTTGCTGGCCTTGAGGAAAAAGTAGGAAGGAGGTTGGAGGGGGAGGGGGGGGGGGAGATGGGCCTCCGGTGCTTTACTCACCGGACGAAACACAACAGCAACGAATGCCAGTACTGCCAGTTTTGGATTTTAACACTGGACACATGGCAATAACTCAGAGAAAAATCAATAGGTGTACACATTTCTGACATTATGAAATGAATGAATCTCCAATCCGCCCACGTTTTCATGAAAACATTCAATGAACTGGAAAGGATATACACTTCATTCAAAGACTTACGAGTATTATAAATATACAACAAAATCGCGTGAGAAAAAGTATTTTTAGAAGCGACTTGAAGAGAGTCGAGGAACTCTAATCGCCGTTATTAAAATTACGTTACTCACGCCATTTCGCTAAGGCTTTTAGGTAAAATGCTTTTGTAAAATTAGGCTTATTCGGGGTAGTATTTTCAGTTAGCAGACTTAACTTACTGGTCTGATATCAAAATAATACAGTTACAGTAATCATTGACCTACCACGCTGGCCCACCGACCACATTGGATTTCTTATCTGAATTGAAATCAATATTTTATTGAAATAAAAATACATTACAATATATTAAGAATACTTACTTATAATTCTTGGTTAAAGATGTATTATTTTAAATCAATCAAGAATAGTTTTAATTCAAGGTTATATCAAATATCAGTTTAGGATATATTTTTTTTAATGTAAGAAAATATTAGATTCAAAAAATATGAGGCAACCATAATCTTAGTTTAATACAATTTGCTTTCATACAAGATTATTTTACTTAGGGTGGATTCGACCAAACTGGAATAAGGTCTTATACCTAGATTAAGCGCCGAATTTGTATAGACTAATCTCGGAGTAAGTATTATTCCAGTTTGGTCGAATCCACCCTTATTCGGAGAATACCGTTTTTTCTGTGTACTTATAATTTTTTCCAATATTTGTACAAAAACGGCATTTTTTAAAACGGTTTCAAACTGTATGGACAATAATAGTCACATGATGTCCATGCCTCGTTCTACTGTCCACCCCTAACGTTGGAATATTCGATTAAGCCATAATTTCCTTTCATAACGGACCTAATTGCAAATAGATTTCCTGCCTACATGTAGGTTTCGCCCACAATTTTAATAGACGGGTATTTCTTATGTCTTCATTTTGTATTCTGCCGTCGTATACATTAGTACATAAATACCGACATTTACAAATCAAATCATCGATACTATTTATGGGTAGTGAGTCAATCACCACCCTCGCTAAATGCGGATCAGCGTGTATGCATGTATCGAATAATTTGCCCGCCCTAGGAAATGAACTCAAGACCTTATGATATCTGAGATCTCACCCTTACACTGTCAATCCTTATACGCACAAAGCGCAGTTGCGTCATCGTTTTTGATGCAGACAGCTAAAGAGTGGAATTCCCTTGCGGATCTGTTTCCTAACACGTACAACCTGGACATTTGCCCAATGTGGTCCAATGTGGTCGGTGGGCCAGCGTGGGGGGTTATTGTAAATTCTTCCCATGTGTGTTATATAAGAAGGCCCGTGCCCAGTAGTGGGATAATTAAACATACATACATATAACACGACTATTATCCTCGAAGGGTTAGTCAGAGACTAGGCAATGAGGACCTTAAAAGAAGTCCTCTACCAGTCGACTTCCCACCAAATAGCGACTTGTGCTCATAGTGACAGGTGGTAAGCCTTCGCCGCTCTATGTTGTTGGATGTATGTGCAGTCTTTAGTCCGTTACTCGCCTTTTACGATACCCAAGAGAAGAGAGGTGGTAGTATTCTTTTACCGCTAATATGCGACACGGTTATTATAATTAATAGATTATCAAAACATCAACATCATCATCACCACCTACTTATAAACGGGGGCTGGGTTCAGGAAATTCCACATGAACAATAATTTGACGAGTTTGAGCCATCACCACGCAGGGGTCTGGGGAAAATGTGGGGTAAAGCGTTTTGGTGGGGTCGACTGCCACCAAGCGTAAACAACCAGCACTAACGGATTTGCTTCCACGGTACGGAAGAGCTAGAGACATTTTAATTTGGTCACTCATCCTATCTCACAACGTTGCGAAAATCGCCTTAACTTCAACCAGATGAAAGGAATAGTTCCTAGAGTAGGCGGTGATTCCAAACCGCTAAAGTAAACGACGAATGAAAGGAAAGTATGTGGAATGAAAGTGCGAGAGGAAGGAAGGAAGCGAAAACTGCATGGTATTAACGTTGGAGGAAGAACTTTAAATAAACCAGAGGATAAGTGGTAACAGCTAGATTATTTTTTAAATCCTTTACAGGCAAGTATTTGACCGCGATCTCACCTGATGGTAAGTGACGATGCGGCCTAGTATGTAACATACTTGCCTAGATAATGCCTGTTCATCCTTGCCTTGAAAATGTCCAGGTTGTACGTGTCAGGAAACAGCTCCGCAGGAAAGGAATTCCACTCCTTAGCTGTCCACATCAAAAACGATGATGCAACTGCGCTTTGTGCGTATAAGGTTTGGCAGTGTAATGCTCCACATTCACGGCCATGTACATCCAAAAACTGACCGTGAGTGTGAAATCTTATGTTGAAATTTTTAACTGACGACAACCCACGGATATTTCCGGGCGGACCGTAATCCGCTACCTTCAGTTCGTTTGCCATCAGTCTAAACTGACCGTGAGTGCGCGTGCTTACATCCGTTTGCCATCAGTCGGAGCCAGTGTTGCCAACTTAGCTAATTTATAGCTAGATCTATCTATTTTTGGGAGCCAAGCAGTTACAATTTTATGAAAAATGCAGCTAAATTTTTTAGCTTTTTTTTCTAGCTCCTTTCATAAGAAGTATAGAAGTACATGCGAGAAATCAACTTTTTCAAGTTGCGATAAAAACGAGGCAGATTTTGGCAGATTTTTTTGCCAATGTCGGGCAGATTCGCCATTTTTGAGATGGTCACACTGCCCTTCTATCGAGAAATGAAGGCCGGTTTGAAGCCAGGAATGGGGACCATTTTAACTGATCAGTTGTTTTATCTGATCAGTTTAACTGACCGTGAATGTCGAGCTTAAGGGTGAGATCCCAGATATCATAAGGTCTTAAGTTCAATTCCTAGGGCGGGCAAATTATTCGATACATGCATACACGCTGATCCGCATTTAGCGAGGATGGTGATTGACTCACTACCCATAAATAGTATCGATGATTTGATTTGTAAATGTCGGTATTTATGTACTAATGTATACGACGACAGAATACAAAATAAAGACATTAGAAATACCCGTCTATTAAAATTGTGGGCGAAACCTACATGTAGGCAGGAAATCTATTTGCAATTAGGTCCGTAATGAAAGGAAATTATGGCTTAATCGAATATTCCAACGTTAGGGGTGGACAATAGAACGTAGGCATGGATAATGTGATTATTATTGTTCATACAGTTCGAAACAGTTAAAAAAATGCCGTTTTCGTACAAAACTTGGAAAAATTTATAAGTAAGTATAGAAAATGTTAGTCCCTTTTTTGGTAGTAAAGGCCGGGACATTATAAGTGACAGCTAGATTTTGTATACAACCTTCACACGGTAACGATTTGACAGAAAATCATGGATAAGGTATAATTTTATCGAAAATTTAATTTATCATTTTGTAGAGCTCACGCACGGACAATTAAAAAAAGAAATACTCCGCGCCGCAGTACTAACGCGAAGCAACTTTTGGGCTGGTGTGTGTGCTGTCACGGGGACGGCTGTCATCACAATGATGGCCGATCAGCTTACTTTTGTGCAAGGGTGTGCCGTATTTACATCATAATACTAGCTTACTTTATGCGCTTCACTTTATAAGTAAGAGGAATCTTTCTTTTTTTACTCGTCTATTTGCTAACAATTCCAATGATATTATAATGAAAAGAAGTAGATGCGTTGCATGCGCCTAAAACTGTCATAAACTGTCAAATATAAATCTAAGCTAATTCACTCA
This sequence comes from Scoparia ambigualis, assembly GCA_963921215.1. Lineage (NCBI taxonomy): Eukaryota > Metazoa > Arthropoda > Insecta > Lepidoptera > Crambidae > Scoparia > Scoparia ambigualis. The sequence goes on along the minus strand of OY992501.1, from coordinate 29,484,599 downwards.
CCTGTACAAACAGTGTCACACCACTATTTATGTTCCCGTTTAGTCTGCACCGACGGCGACGCTACAATTACAAAAATGGCAGACAGCATGGCGGCAACACTTCGTGTAGTCCCACGATGCATTGGCAGTGATGACAATTTACATTGTCAATTTGACTGAATTTTTTCCGAAAATTAATTATAAAAACGCCGTCGTATTAAGTCGGCACATGCGGCCATATGAAATCATCGACTAGAGCTGCCAAGTTACCTAGACCGTATAACATCGCATTATTTTCAGTGTGTAGTGTGTATCTCCTTTTATTATAATATCTTTGAAGAATTCATACAGTTTTAACGCGAGCAAAGCCGCGGGCATAAGCTAGTAACAGTTATTAAAATTTATAATATTTTATTCGGTACGGGCTACAATTATTGAAATAATATGAATGTCACTACGCCATCATTTGGTTTGAAATCTACAGAACGTGAGACCTTGTACTGAGAAAAGTTATTGAATTTCTTTTCTTGCTTTATTTAACAGTTTCTAACATATAGAAAAACATTATTTTCTATTATAGAAAAACATAACAACCAAAACATGTATAAAATCGAAAATTTCAAGCTCTTAAAATCGCTCTAATCCATTAAGACGTGAAAGAAGTAAATTAAAAGCGCGTTCCTGGAAAATTACTAGAAAATTTATCGTAAATTAAAATTCATTATTGCCGCCTCTATAAAAACGTCGTAGTTCATAATTACTGACGATCAGTCACGAACGTTATAGCTAATCGTGTATCAAGTAATCATTTGTACCAATTCAAAGTAACAAAATCGTACTGAAAAAAGTTAAGTAAGTAATTAAAATTGTTCGATTTTGATTATACTTATATTCGATCATGAAAGTAACGCCGCAAAACTGAATGAACTGTGTGGTTGACCACTGTCTGAAAAATATAAATTTTATTTTTAACGCAGTAAAACATGAGTGACAAAATAGTTTTCATCATCGTCGTCTCTAGTACAAATTCACCAATGAGCTTGGGAAAAGTATTTTGACGTGACAACGTCTTAAATTAGGTTGCGGCTGGGAGTCACTTATGAAAAAGTGTAACGCTGGGTAACGTTACGATGAGTCACCGAACGAGAGAGAGGCCCGCCGAATGCCTTGCGTCTCTCTCCCACTCAACTATGATAAATTTGTGCAATTCTTATTTTCATTCAATTCCTTGTTCCTATTGTGCAATTTAATTATATTCATATCAATAAATATTCTACCGAGAAAAAGACGTTGTCACGTAAAATCTTCGCCCGTAAAACCGACTTTACAGGCAAACAATTTTTTTATTTATTGATTTTTTAAATATTTACATTTTAACTTAAAATATGACATTAAATTTTTTTCTGTAGCCTTTCAAAATACTTCACAATATTTTTTTAAAGATTCATAAAAATGACCATACGCTATTGTTTTTGTGACAATCAAAATACGCCAAACCCGCGGCGTGACGTCATCGGACTCGCGGGACTTTGTTTTATTAATATGTCTACTCTGAACCAGTGCAGTTGTGCCACAGATTACTTAATAATTAATTGTGCAAATAGTTAAGTAATGTAATCGGACGCCCGTCGGGTGCGGGCGGCGAGAGCGGCGGCGGCGGGGGCTATCGGATACGATGACGTCACGTCACGTCAGTCGAGTGCCAGCGAACTAAGCGAGGTAGTAGTGTTTTATGCAATTATATAAGTACAATAACTTTGTAAATACTTATCGTATCGAAGTGAAATAAAAACTATTAGAATAACGACTTCTATAATGTTATAAAGTAAAAACTAACTTTTTTTCATTTTTCCCAAATCTATTGTAGGTTCTTTTTGATTTTAAGCCTATAACGGGCACAGAAAATTTTCAAACTTTTAATTGGTCTATATCAGCTACAATCTAACATTATGCAACGGATTAAAAAAAAGTTAATATTACTTTTTCACAGCCGAGGACTTAACTCAGCTTTGCGATTCTCTAACCGACACAAAGACGCTGCGCGCATGGCTGTGATCTGCTGTCTCTTTCCAACTCTATGAATATGAAAGAGACAGTCAATTCTCAGCGCTGCGGCAGCCGCTGCTACCTCGAGAATTGCACTGCTGCTGTTTATGCTTAATAGCATTAAACAGCTGAGCTTACTCCTCGGCTGTGCCTATCAAGAAGTTCAAGTAATTCAGTTCATAAGACATCAGGGTCGTATCAGGGAGAGGATGAGAGCATTAGTAAAGCGGCGAGGCGTTTGGTTTGCGATTGCCAAGTCCCTGGATAAGTGACCAAATTGGAAACATTAGAGCTCCTTCGTGCTTCAGAAGGTAAGTAAAGTCGTCGTAAGATGGCAGTTGTAAAAACCCACCAACTCCCATTGGGCCAGCGTGATTGGTTATGGCCCAATCTCATCTTCATCGTTTTCCATCTGGTAAGGCCTGTGCCCAGAAAAGGGAACTTTATATATATGATGATGATAAGACATACAATAAGTTGTAATTTGTAAATTCACAACAAAATCATTCAGCCTCGAACAAGGCCTAACCTGAATTATGGTGACTGAATAACGGTTAAACATAGATAAATACTAATAAACATACAACTCGTTCACAAACTGTCGTGCTCATTACACAAACATTTTACCCCTACCGGAATTCGAACCTGGGACCGTGGGTTTCGCAGTCATCGTCGCTGACTACTCGACCATCCGGCCGTCAATGTTGGAAAAGGAAAATATAATATTTCCTACAAAACGACCCTCACCAGCAGATGAACTCGCAATAGAATATTTTTACGGAGACACTATGTTGTTTTGCGCGGCTCTTTCATATACTCGTACATATCCAGTGTATTTTGTGAGACCACACCGCGAACGAATAAGCTTTGTAACGTGATAGACGAGGCGATGTTTATCTTTGAATTGTCTGAGTCTACTCTTTCAGCCTCTGTGCGAGGGCTTAGTGTATTCGTGACATAATATCTATATAATAAAAACCACGAATTTGCCACGAATGTTTGTTCGCGCATTTTTTAGCTTTTACATAAATATGAGGCCTTTGCGCGTACTATTCATGCAGCATACATTTTCACATTGGAAAGCTTAATTACATAACTAATGTGTTGCACGAAATTGGCTCATAACTTCGATATTAAAGCAAATTTAATACAGATACAACGTATTCCCATGCCTGTAATATACCAATTTCCACGGTGAATTACGAAGTTACTGAAGTTGCTTAATCGGATTGTAGATCTTGCTACAACCAAAACACGCGAAAACCAACATAATAATATTATATTCTTTATTGTAGGCGTAGGTTTATTACAACAACGTTGATACCCTGAACGTATATAAAGGCTTTGTCCTTAGATGAGATCTCTTTTAACCTTGTCTCAGGTAAGAACAAAGGTTACAACAACTTATATTTTAGAAGTTTAAGTTTTATTCTATGTCTTTAATCGTGTTCTAACTGAGAATAATTTCTGCTAAGTTCGACTGAGTTTCTGGGTTTTGCATAGTCAGAAGTGCATAGTACATATTGTTTTACGTAGCGCAGAACTTATTAAACTTGTGTTTAACATTCTTTGTTTTTTTTTACAAATTAATACAGGTTAACCGTACCGCGTAGCGGTGAAAGGATACTACCACTCCCTCTCTTCCCTTGGGTGTCGCAAAGGCGACTAACGGACTAAAGACTGCACATACATCCAACAGCATAGAGCGCTCGCTATTTGGTGAAAAGTGGACTATGTAGAGGACTGCTTTTGTTGTCCTCATTACCTAGTCTCTGACAGTCTGATAGGTATGTATGTATGTATGTATGTATGTATGTATGTATGTATGTATGCTTTTTTTTACTGTTATCTACTTTTTTTAAAAAGCATAGAAATTAGATAATAGGAAAAATTGCTTATAGTAATATTTCCTCGTGATCACGTAAGCGAATGCGTAAATTACGTGACTAGCAATATTTGTGAATGGATATATTACTTTAAGTAAAAAAAATATTTATGAATTTACCCTCCGGGAACAAAAACGCACAGAAAATAAAGAAACTGGGAAATAATGCGTATGCAAAAATTGCTTGCAGAAAAATTCGATTTTCGGAAAGTCATCACCACATTCCTGCGCGACTCCGGCGCGAACCGCGAACTTCATTTGCTAGTGAACAGTCACTAAAGCGTCTTTATCTGGTATAACTACTTAATTGTTGTGGTGATGACATCCTCGTACTTAACATCGGAATCTGTCTCTGAGGAAGACCTTTTTTGCTTACTATTATTTACTTACCATCCATTTGAAATTCCAGACCGATTGAATCCCATATTTTATCTTTTTTTCGTTAATTCTTATAGTCTTTTTTTTTCAAATCATATATAACGGGATATCCTCTCACTGTTTCGATAAACATCTCTGTATTTATTTTCTGTTATTGTCATAGTGGAACGAAATAATTAATAATAAGGAAGGTAGGTAGCTTTCTCGCACGTAGGTATACATGTTTGACGATTAAACGCGTGCGTCCCGCTCTGCCGACGCGGCTATCCCGCTTTGTGATCGCGTAGGTGTGCAAAGCGCCATAGATAAAGTAAGTGTAGCGTCTGCCGCGCGGCAGACGCTCCCGCTTCGCAGTCGCTTTGATCGCGCAGGTTAGGCCGAACCTTGGCTTGAACCTTGGCTTTTACAAACTCGTACATATTGTAGAACCATTTATATATTTTTAACATTGAAAATGTTTTCGCTCCAGTAGCTCCAGCCCCCATTTTCGCTGAAAGTGCGACTCGCCCGTGATACCCTGAGGTTTAAGGCCAGGAGGACGTATGAAGGCTCAAAAGATAGATATTATAATTATGGAAAAACGTTTTGGAAAATTAAAAACTATTTTTGGAAATTGAAAAAAAACCGACTTTTTTGACCGATAAATCATGTGTATTCCCAGAAAATTCCCGAATTGCTCGAAGCTCTTGACAGGTTGCAAAGACGTGCTGTCCGTATTATCGGTAACGATGACGTTACGAACAGTCTGGAGCCGTTACAGCTACGTAGGGACATTGCTTCCCTTAGTGCTTTTTACCGCCTTTACCACGGTGAATGCTCTGAGGAGCTCTTTGACCTCATCCCTCCCTCTCCTTTCCTTTCCAGATCGACGCGTGCAGGTCTTAGAAGCCACCCTCATACCGTGCTGACCATCAAGACATGTATCAAAAAGTTTGGACAATCGTTCTTTTGCCGAACTGCCCGTATGTGGACCGGGTTATTTAAGCGGGGCGTGAAAAAGCATTTATGCAGGCCGCCATAGTGAGAGCGTTCGGCATAGCGTGGTAGCGCTGTGACGAACGCTTTCACTTCTTGGGCTTCACTGGCTGCTTTTCATCAGGCAGAGTGAAGCCACTATGGCGTGCCACAATAAAAAAATAAAAAATAAAAAAAGATATCTCGAGAACGGGGACGAATTAATTTTTTTTAAAAAAGCACCTCGTTATTGAACTAAGGAACATTTTACCTTATTACACTTTTTTGATATTAGTGACGGTTGAGGCTGTAGAGGTGCCTGTACCAGTCCCTAACCTACTGTGTTAGTTAAAAGTTAAATCATTACTACGACAAACAATATTGATCCGATGTAATAATACACTACTGCTACGGATGTACTTGTATCAGTTGCTCTATATTGCGTGTAGTATCTTGATTTCGGTGTCCTCGTCATATTGACCAATCCGCAATGTCGCAACTAGGGAAGGCCTAATGAAATTTGCCGTTAATTTCCGCCTGCTGTTGGCTCTTGTCGGACACCAACCCTTGGCGTCACCTGCTGGTGTTTATTGAGGTGAAGACACAATAGCTAAGATATATTCCTTGGATATTAACGTTACCGGCAGCCAGCATGGAGCTCACTACCTTGTCACGTTGTGGAGGAACGGGGGAGACACGAAGAGGAGAAGTAGAATGAAGATAACAGCACGATGAGTTCAGACGTATATTATTTTAAATAAATGGTTAGTTATTATATGAAGCACATTTTAAGCGTTAGTACACACACGACTAGGTAAAGGTTTAGGTTATAACTTATTATCATTATCAGGACGTATGCCTGGAACTGCCTAGTTATAATAAATGCACTGTTCGCAATAACAATAATTCAGAAGGAAAACAATAATTAGAAGGAGCTCATTCTAGCTCCGCGGATGAATCTGAACTGAATTTACACCAAAGAGTAGAGCTATAATGAAAACAGAGGTTAGACAGAGAATGCAAGTAAATATTTGAATTATAAATTTAAAACTAAATATAAAAGAATGTCATTCACAAAGGTTACAAATACCAACAAGGCTTTAGTTGCCTTGTTACAACCTGTCACGCTGAACACACACATGTGCAGTTGTAACGTGGTGAAACGTGGACTATGGCAGTGGACTACTTTTGCGGTTCCCATTGCCTAATCTCTGACTAACCCTTTGGGGATAATAGTCGTTAACCCATTTATGTATGTATGTCTTATTTAATAAAAAGCTCGGCAAATGACTACTCTCCACCTGATGTAGTGGACGTGTAGTCCAGCCGTGAAGTCAACTGGTGGAACGTCGAGAGACGTAGCATCTGTTACCCTCACTCTGCCTCCTCACGCGGTCACGCCTCGTTTGAAGGACTTCATGTTATAGAAAGGAGGAAAAATGTGTGCTGGTAGACTATTTTCATATTTTGACAAAGAAACGAGTCACCAAATATCCTGGTGTGCGGTGTAATAATGAAGAATACAACGTATTAAGTTCTTATACATTTTGGTATCAATATCCAAGGGGGTATAGTTAAAATCGTTCTTAGTAATAATCTCTTCACACATTTGTTTTACAATTTTCTGTAATTATTGACTTAGCAACAACGACCCACATTATAAGAAGACGTCGTATAGAACAAAGAAAACTACAAGTTTTAATAGTACTACAGTACAGTAATATATATTTTTTTGAAAATGTCGTTGCATCTGTGCTGTGTGGTTTGCTTCTTTGCCACAGCTAAAAATGACGTTCTGAATACCTATTCAGTGGTAGGTTAAAAAGGATTGGAAGAAAGTACTTATTAATTGATTTATAGAATATATATGTATATGAAAAAATGATACGACAGCTAGAGCGTGACACCTGTCTATACACTCGCTCTTCAATAGTTAATTAAAATATAAAGTTTTGAAGCATATTATGACAAGGTCAAGGTGGATTTTGTAATCCCGCCTCGTAATACACCTGCGCTATCGTTTTCTACTGCGTGCGCCGCTGCTGTGGCGTCTGTGGAGCACCCAATGTTTACAAGGTTTATGGTGATCCATCAAGCAACATCTTATAAACAACGAGCTGTCTTTTGTCGCCTTGACGACGGCTCCGCTTTGACCAATAGGCGTTGAGCCCGCACTTACGAACCAATAAGAACCGAGTTTTTTTCGTGCTGCTGACGTTTCGCGCCTGCGCCCGCTGCCGCTCACAAGATCCGTCACCTTGTTTTCTACTAATTTGTTTTCTTTTTTTAGGTTTATTTGTTTATAATTTAATTTTCATATGATTAAGTTTACTAGATGTCCCAACGCTCCACGACTTTAGGCCAAGATACCGGTAATGGCCATTATGTGAGGTGCGAGCTCTGCTCTCAAACAAAATTTTTCAGAGGCACCAGAGGTCTAAAGATCCACATTGGTAAGGTGCACAGACCTTCTCATGCCTCCCAGCCCACCCCTTATGTGCCCTCTCGTTCAGTTGACCCACCCATCCAACAAAATATTGAATTTTGGAAACAACTTGCAAAATTAAAAAATGCTACCCCAATTATAAAACGAATTCCGAGAGGAGCTCGCACCTCAGTAGCTCATTCTTTAGCGCAAACCATAGGTAGGGTCATCCACGAAAACACCTCGTACAGCTGGGAACTACTATTGTCATTTGCTTATCGCGTTCTTCATGTAAGCAAGGATGACAATAGTGGTACCCTAACCCATAAAATCAAATCCAACTGCACAAATCCATTACCACCGCTGCATAATTCAGTCGTTAGTTTTAGAAAATCGCAAATCACTTCATTTAACATAAGCAAGGTTGAAGAAAAAATCAATGAAGGTGATTTAAAAGGGGCCACCCAGTTGATTTTTTCTAGTGATACCGTTGCTCCTGACTCTCCAGAGACTGTGGCATCACTAATTTCTAAACACCCTCCTCCTGCAGCAACACTTCGCCTCCCCGATCCGCCCGAGTCTACAGATGCTTCGCCTTCGACCAACGAAGACGAAGTCTACAGTTCTATATTTTCATTTAGAAATGGCTCTGCCGGTGGCCTCGACGGTCTCTCCCCGCAACATTTTAAAGATTTGGTTTGTGGTACCTCTGGAGACGCCGGCAGAGTCCTACTCACCAAAATTACCCAACTCTCCAACCTCATGCTTGCCGGTAAAGTTCCGCGAGACATCACCGGTATACTCTACGGCGCTAACCTCTGCGCTTTAAGAAAGAAAGATGGCGGTATAAGGCCGATCGCCGTAGGGTGTACCATCAGGCGCATCGTCTCTAAAATTTGTGTCAAACACACCCTTTCTGACCTTTCATCAAAATTTCAGCCAATACAACTCGGGTTCGGTTCGAAAGGTGGCTGCGAGGCCGCCGTTCACTCAGCCCGCACCTTCTTGCTCAATGATGGTGGCGAAGTTCTGCTGAAGGTGGACGTCAAAAACGCCTTCAACTCCGTAGACAGGGGTGCCCTGCTGGCTAAAGTAAAGGAGGAAATACCTTTGTTTTTTAATTATTTATGGCAATGTTACAGTGAACCAACTAAATTAATTCACCGTAACAATATTTTACATTCTGCCGTTGGTTGCCAGCAGGGCGACCCCCTGGGTCCAGCTATTTTCTCTTTGGCTATCCACCAAATAATTACAAATCTAAATTCTAAATTTAACGTCTGGTACCTCGATGACGGCACTTTAGGGGGTAGCTCCGACCTGGTTCTCGAGGACCTACAGAATTTAATAAACCAGTTTGGCACCATAGGTTTGGAACTAAATTTCTCGAAGTGTGAATTATACATATCCAATACCGTGGCCCCGGACCGTAGAGCTCAAATTATTTCTGACTTTAGTGTTCTGGCCCCCAACATCAAAATTCTCAGCGACGACTCATTATTTTTATTAGGTGCACCACTTCTCGAAGCTGCCATGCCGGCTTTTATTGATGATGCCATCGCTAAATTCAATTTAAATTCAGACCGTCTATTCCAAATTAATCCACACATGGCACTATTTATTATTCGTTTTTGTCTCTTCGTTCCAAAATTTACCTATGTACTCCGATGCTCCCAACTCTGGCTTTTTCCAAACTTATTATCAAATTTAGATATTCTTATTAGAGATACTCTAGTTAAAATTCTTAATTGTCCCATGAGCGACCGCGGATGGCTTCAGGCTTCCCTTCCTGTACGCTTCGGGGGCCTAGGTATTAGAAATTTAAGCAGTGTGGCCCTGCCAGCGTTTTTGTCTTCTGCTCATAGCACGCACAATCTCTACCGGAAGATTATCAACCCATCCCTGGGTTCCGTAGAGTTGTCGTGTGTGGCAGATGCCAAAAACGCTTGGATATCCACCTGTCCAAATTCAGACCTCCCTTTGTTACCACAGTCGCAGAGGCAATGGGACGAGCCACTTTGCAAACAAGTTCATGAGGAGCTCCTATCCACTTCTGCTGATTCGGCAGAACTCGCTCGTCTCACTGCCGTCTCCGAGAGAGAGTCAGGCCACTGGCTCCAGGCATTACCATCTGCCAACGTCGGTACCTTGTTGGACGGGCCGTCCCTCACTCTAGCGGTCTGCCTCCGTCTTGGCGCCAGGGTAGTCCACCCTCATCGCTGTGTGTGTGGGGAGGCTGTTGACGAGCTTGGCCACCACGGCCTTTCTTGCGCTCGCAGTGCTGGTCGTATGTTACGGCACTCTGCTCTCAACAGCATCATTCGCAGTGCTTTTGCCACCGTTGGTGTAGCGGCTGTTTTAGAGCCAACTGGTATCTCTCGCAGCGATGGCAAAAGGCCTGACGGTATGACTATTGGACCTTGGAAGCTTGGCAGGTCGTTGGTGTGGGATGCGACCTGTGCAGACACCGTGGCTCCCTCACATGTACGCGCCACCTCGCTTCATGTCGGGGCTGCTGCGGTAAGTGCTGAAAGTCGCAAACGGAACAAGTACGCGAACCTAGGCCGAAACTACATATTTGTTCCGTTTGCAGTGGAGACAATGGGTCCATGGGGGCAGGAGGCCAAGCAGCTCGTTAAAGAGTTAAGTCGTCGCCTTATTGAGGCCTCCGGTGACAAGAAGGCTGGCAGCTACCTCTGCCAGCGTATCAGCCTCGCAATCCAAAGAGGTAACGTTGCCAGCATTCTTGGTACCGCACCCATGAGCCCACAGTTGGAGGACATCTTTTATTTATAGGTTTTTTCTTTTCTTTTTTTTACCGTAGTTTAGTTTAGGTGGAATTTTATTTATTTATGTAAGTAATTAAGTTTTTTTTTTATTATTATTAAGTTATGTTGTTATTTCCTAATAATAAATTGAATCATGACAGTCAAAAAAAAAAAAAAAAATTGAGTTTGAGTTTAAATACCAGTGACACAAAGGTTACAATAGAGTACTACTTATAGTTAATCAAATCATTTCAAAAATGCTTTTATCTTACGGCATTACATATTCAATTTACATATTTTCAAGGTAACACCAATAACATGTATATGCTAACATACGTACTATTTGAATCTTAATTAGCCTATCAATTGTCCTCGTCAGACTTTTATATTAATTGGATCTCCATTCGTGATTTATATAACAAGACAAGACGAGATGAATTTGCGAACTCATTTTGTTTGCTCTATCGTCAATAACATCTTAAAAGCTGCCAAAAAGTTTGATTCGTTGAGAGAAAACAGCTTTGTAAAAATAATTTCGTTTCAGGTTTGAGTTGGAATACAAATTAATAGAAAAAAACGTTTTGTAGCAATTTGTTATTTGTACAACGGCGCAGATTCTGTTTGATATTTCAAGAAACTCTATGAAAGCTGCCATCCTTCATGCACTTTGTGACGGTTGAATGGAACTACTTAGAATAAATGTATCATCATCATCTACATATATTTAAATTTCGTGTTCTATCTCTGTCTTGGTTTTTGTTTTAATGTTAAGAATTAAATTGGGAGGTATTTTAACCATAAATATCTTCTTGAAGTTCATGAACTAATGAAGTCAATTAAGTATCTACGTAATTAAAGTATTATTAAATAAGTAATAACTTTAATTACGGGTAAGAATTTTATTATAAAATTGATAGCATAATCGGTTCAAATCTAAACTAACACCTTCTAAAGATTGTAATTTTAATAAATTTTTTTAATTACTGATTGATAAGACTAGCCCTATGAGATTATTGCAATTAACACGAGTGTTTACGGTTAATTTAGTGATATAAACTATTCACTACTATTTTTAAAGAAAACTCTCTCACTGTCTGACTCATTAACGCCCAGCTCCAAACCTTTGCCCTAGAAAGCTGAAACTTGGCTTTGAGGTTCACTTTATTATGAAGACAATGAACAAGGCCAGATTTTTACGAAAAATCCATGCGATCACGTCATACGTGTGCTTACGCTGACAAAAAAGTCGTGGGCGAATTTTAGTGTAAACTTATATTTAGGGTACAGTCCCCAATCGCAAGTCATTATAAATTCAGCGAGTATTTATTAGGGACGTCCACGTATTTCCGAATTCAGAAACCAGCTTCGAAACAAACTTGCGCCAAGAGATTTGTACGTCTGTCCAAACTGAACTATTTATACTGTAACCTCTGGTGGCCAATTTGTATTTGAAATGCTGCGACAGTCACGCGCTAACAACCTCTTTTACGTTTCAAATTGTAGTTGGAGCGGAGCGTCTGATTCCGAAGACCACTTTATTTCGCATTGCAACATAGTTATAATTATGATTTTTTCCGATTTCTGTTACGTGTTTAGCCTGTGGCGCAAAAGTACAGAGCTATTGAGTACCCTTGTCTGTGGCAATGTGGCGCTGGCGGATAAATCGAGTCCATGTTTATTTGTGGCGGATAAACTGTTTATGAAAGTGGTTCACATTTTTTTATTAGTTTGTCTAGTCTTGCGATACCTATATCTCATTGCTAGGTATGATAAAAATAAAAAGACGAAGGAAAAATCTTATAAGATAAAGTATAAACGGTGAAAACTTAAGTTGACTCGATATCTCGATACTTTGCCACATAACAATGAGAAGAATATGTGAAATTCCACGAAAGCTTGAGCCTAGCAACGAATAATCTTTAAATACAATAATGAATAAGATCAATCACATCTCGGTAGCCAAATGGTTAGCGTTTAGCCCGATATCCGGAAGTTCTGGCTTCATTTCCCATGACGGGCAAAGTGGAATTCGGATATTCCAATGCATAGCCTGAATTTGTGGCCATCACCTTCACATTTGGTGAACCTGGTGGTTAAAAGTTATATCTAATCTACCCATGAATTATTTTGACGACTCGATTCGAATGATGGAAGCCTTGACAAGTAACGAGATTGTATAAAGACGATTACTTTTATTTTTACTTACTGTAAAGAACAGATTTGTTATTCAAGCGTTCCTAAATGTATGATTTGCGCCATCAGTCTCCTTAATAAATGAGGTAGATACGGCGAATACATACATATTCAGTAACAATCGCGACAAAAGCCCACTTCACGGTAACGAGAGGTCCTTTTTGTGTCATCCTATTGTTGCCTATAAGAAATGTCGGAACTAGTGGATGCTAACTGCCTGCTGTCTGGAGAAAGGTGATGCGGAAACAAAACAAAAACGTTTGTAACATGTAGATAGAAGTTGTTTATTATATATTCTATGATAGCTTGATTTTTAATGCTTTTATTTATGCTGCGTATAAAGACTTATTAAGTTGACTTATTGATACTAAATGAGTAAAATACTCGTTTGTATCTCACTAAATGTCTTGTCGTCTATATAGCTTTATATTATTTTAAAAATCAAAATGGCGTCTCGCCAAAAGCGACAACATTACCAAGCCTGGGCTAATGCGGTGTCATCAAAGGATCCAAACACCAATGCGCTCAGAAAGAAGTACAACTTTGCCGCCAAATCCTTTAAGAAGGACATTGCCAAAGCGAAGCCATCATTCATAGATAGAATCGGCGAGAGGCTAGTGCGTCTTCCTTCGGGTACGCGTGCGTTCTGGTCTCTCGCCAAAGATATCTTAGGGAATTTTTGTCAGCCGTCCCTATCACCATTGCACAAGACCGATGACTGCCTGGCCTATACTGCAAAGGAGAAAGCCGATCTCTTGGGCTCTCTTTTTGCATCAAACTCGACCTTAGACGATGGGTAAAACTTTCCACCAACCATACCGCATTGCGCTTGTACAATGCCAAACGTTCAGTTCCTGCAAAGGTCAGTTCGTAAGGCTCTTTTTTCCCTTGATATTCATAAAGCGAGTGGGCCTGATGCAGTTCCACCCATTGTGCTTCGGACGTGTGCTCCTGAATTGGCACCAGTTCTAACGCGCCTTTTCCGGCTCTCTTACACTACTGGCGTCGTCCCTAGTTCTTGGAAGACAGCCCTTGTCCACCCGATCGCAAAAAAAGGCGATCGCTCAGATCCGTCTAACTACAGGCCAATAGCTATTACCTCTTTACTCTCCAAAGTAATGGAGTCCATTACAAACCGCCAGCTCTTAAGGTACCTAGAAGAGAACCAGCTATCTAAGTGATCGCCAGTATGGTTTTCGTCGCGGTCGTTCGGCTGGTGATCTTTTAGTGTATCTTACTCACCGATGGGCGGAGACAGTCGAGAGTAAAGGCAGTTAACTTGGACGTAGCGAATGCTTTTGACAGGGTATGGCACAGGGCTCTTCTCTCTAAACTTCTATCATACGGGCTTCCTGAGAAATTGTGTTCATGGGTTGCCAGCTTTCTTACTGGGCGTAGCATCAGAGTTGCAGTCGACGGTTCGTGCTCCGACATGAAGCCCGTGAATGCTGGAGTCCCGCAGGGATGTGTGTTGTCGCCTACTCTATTCTTCTGCATATCAATGACATCCTGCATAACAACAGCATTTATTGATATGCAGAAGACAGTACTGGGGATACGCTCTACACCAGGCGAGCTAATATTTCTCTGGAAAGCGTCATCGAGAGCCGGAATAAACTTGTGACTGAGACCGAGAACATGTTAAGTCATGTCTCGGATTGGGGCCGACATAACCTAGTCCGCTTTAACCCCTCCAAAACATAAGTTTACGCATTTACCGCGAAAAAAACATCCATTCGTCGTACCTCTGAACTTTGAGGGAGCTCCCCTTGATACCAATCCGACTATTGGAATCCTTGGCGTCGATATTTCGAGTGACGTTCAGTTTCGTGGTCATTTGGAAGGTAAAGCTAAATTAGCTTCGAAAAAGCTGGGTGTGCTTAATAGAGCGGGTCAGTATTTCATGCCGGCCCACCGCTTACAACTGTATAAAGCACAGGTCAGGCCGCACATGGAATACTGCTCCCATCTCTGGGCTGGAGCACCCCAATACCAACTCCTTCCATTTGACCGCATTCAACGCAGAGCTTTTCGAATTGTCGACGACGTGGTTATTTCAGGCCGGCTCGATCCACTGGCTCTTCGGAGAGACGTTGCGTCTCTCTGTATATTGTACCGTATATATCATGGGGAGTGTTCTGAGGAATTGTTCGGCTTGATCCCTGCCGCTGATTTCCTTCACCGCACTACACGCAATCGACTGTCATTCCATCCACATCACCTTGATGGATGGCGGTCTACTACTGTGTGTTTTTCAAGAAATTTCTTACCGTTACGACTTAGGGATCTTCAAGAAACGAGCCTATTCCTTCCTTAAAGGCCGGCAACGCGCCTGCGATTCCTCTGGTTTTGCGGGTGTCCATGGGCGGCGGTGATTACTTTCCATCAGGTGACCCGCTTGCTCGTTTGCTTCCTTCTGCTATAAAAAAAGAAGTATATTAAGTTAAAAGACCTTTTAGATTCGTATGACTAAATAAATTATTAATTGAAGGAATTAATGTAAAGTTGTTATTATTAATTGCAGCCATATACAATATAAAACCATTATCGTTCGCCACAAATATATCAGAAGGTCAAATAGGTATAGTCACATGTCGACGCTGTAGGTAATGCCACTTTTTACGAACTAACAATTAGAGACTATTAGAGACCATTAGTTAGTCTCTCGCACAGGCGGTGAATTCTAGCGCAATAATTCTATGAACTGGATAACGGAACTGAAAAGATAGCAAGATATTGTAAGTCACAAGCGTTATATCTTTGATCTTTCGAACGAACGTCTTCTTCGACGAACTTCTTTATGTTTGACGTTCGTTTGAAAATCAAACTTTTTAATCAGCCTTACATTTTTTTACTTAACATCTTTAAGTAGTGACAACATTGAAAACTGACCTAGTCGGTTTTGTAGGGATAATGAATAAAAGAAGACAGGAAAAAATATTTACGATTCAAGAGTGAATTGGAAGGGGAAGACCACGGCGAACGTATTCTGACCAGTTTAGAAATGTTCTCGTGTTAAGTCAAGTCTGAGTACCCTAAGCCAACAAGCATGCGTGAAGCTTATTTTTTGAAGAAAATTAAACAAAAGAGGTCTATCTAGGTCGTAGTAAATGGAAAGCTGTGGTCTCTGCCACCATCATCTCAGGCGTTTCGGTGCACGTTTCCTGACTCCTTTGATGATCAATTCCCAAAATTCACACTACGTTTATATGGGGTACGCTGATATCGTACCACTTAACTATGAACAAGGAAAGAATGTTTCCTAACCTTTAATTATTCACTTCCTGAAATTCCTACTTTTTCTAAACCGCCTCTTTTTATAAACTCTAGTAGGTACTTCCTACATGATGCCCGCCAAAACTCGATTATTTCAAAATGGCGGACGTAATATGTAGGTATATGCCAAAAAAGTTCAATGATCTATACGTGTTACTTGAGATTTGACATACATACCTACAAATTGGTTTGTTATTTCTCGAGTAATATTTAAGTTTAAATAACTTTTTTAAGTAAGAGGATGGAGTCTCCCGAGGCACGTTGATACGATTATTAGAGCGTGTGATTATTGGGTGAGCGTCGCTGCGGTTATTAATAAGTGTATGATAAGGATCACCGCCGGGAGAGGTATTTTAGAAAATCGCTCATTGGAAATAAATGTTTAAGTAAGTATATAACAATTTCATTAAATTCACTTACTTACCTACTGATTAGTGATGACTATGTTGTTTTCTGTTGGAAAAAAGCTGTTAGGGCTGAAATCGAGCAATTCCTTCAATTGAGGGGTAACGAAATATGACTAAGATCATTTATAACTTACTAGTAAAACAAATAACAATGTATGACTTTTTTAGTACTTACTTATATTATATTTATAATATATTTACTTCAATATATTTTTAATCAATGTATAAAAATGATCTCTAGCCAATAATAGTTAGCTAGGTCAAATATTTGCTTATGAAATATTTAAACAACACGAAATAACTTGAAATCTTTTTTATAATGGCTCTCCTGAAAAAGTCGTACATTTTCAGATACGACTTAATGCGTGGGAGGTGTCGATATATTATGTCAATAATTTGTTTACAACAATTCTTCATCGAATTTGGCTGTTCGAATCGAACTTGTTTAACCTGGGAATTTTACCCAAGGCCTCTGGATATCATTTAGAACGGATTTTGTTTTTTAAGTAAGCTATTATTCTCGTTTAATGTTTTATATTTTAGCGTTTTATTAACGCTTAAATATACTTAAGTAAAATTTTAAACACTGAAAAAAGACGACAACCTCAGGCGGGAATCGAACCACGCACCTTCCGCATTCCGGGCGGCTGCCTTGACTTGTGAGAGCACTTGTGAGGTGAAAACTTCTAAGATTTGATGAAGCAATGTTGACTAAAAAACATAAGCATCAAGCACTGTCAAATTTCGACGGTTGAAAGCCAGACCTCGGTAGCCAAGTGGTTAAGGCAGCCGCCCGGAATGCGGAAGATGCGTGGTTCGATGCCCGCCTGAGGTTGTCGTCTTTTTTCAGTGTTTAAAATTTTACTTATTATTCTCATATTTGATAATGAGGTTTAAACCGGCCATCTCAATTTTGAATTGTAATTTTTGTAATTACAATAAAAAAAAAATTAAGAAACACTACTTATATCATCACAGAACTTTTTCATAAATAAAAAATGGCTCAACAGAAAATGTCGCATAGATAATTTTGAACATATTTTTATAGAATTATTACTAATGGAAACATTAGCCTTAGCATCAGCCTTAGTAGGTAATACTAAGGTTGAGTTTTGTTAAGACACATTCGAGTTCGATTTGAGGCAGTCGCTTTGTCATGTGTTACATAATGTTCGGCACAAAATTGATAACAAAAAATATTTTGCTTCAAATCCCCGATATATGCAGAATTGAGTAGCTCGGCTCAGAAACCTATTATTGGTATGTAGTAAACAAACAAGCCACTTGAGGAATTACCGCTGGTTTTAGTTGAAGTGTTCCATAATATAATTGATGTTTACAACAAACTATAACTTAGTTAGGGAAAATCTAACTAATGCGGCGATGTCTATAATGTTTCATAACATTGAATTTAGTACAGTTGGGTGTATATGGACAAACTTGTTAATTAATAGAAAAGTTATTTTAAACTTTGTCTAATATTATCTAAAGATTTTGTAATCCTATGAAAGAGAGAAAAGAATTGCTATTTTTATGCCTGTTGTTTTAAGTACAAAAGTCTCTCAAAGTAGACTAACGAAACAGTGGATGGCTCAGAGAACTCACATGTAGCATAAAAAATGAATAAAATTAACGTTACTTAAGAATAAGTGTGAGGTAGGTACTTAAGGTTTGACATCCATTCTGTTTACTGTCAAATATTAAGTAATGTTTAAAAAGAAATGTACGTTTAAAAGTAAGGCTCTTAGAGATTAACTTGTAAGCGCTAGTGGATAAACACTAGTGGAAGCTATGCACTCTCAAAATAATGAACAACTATAAATTCCGATTACTATACCGGTACAAAGCGGGAAACATGGCAGGTTAATTAAAAACGGCGATCAATCATGGGGACAACTTTACAACAAACAAGCGACGCAATCTCTTTATGTAAGAACTCTCAAGTAGATCAGCTAGAATAGAATATAATATACTTTATTTATTTTGTATATTTTTTTTGTACAAAACATTGCAAACACGCTAATATAGACACGGCAGCTAGACATATTTTGAAAGCTAAACTGGGGCAAAAAATAAGATTTGGTCGATGGGTGCCTCGAACGCGTTTTGCATCGGTAAGATTTTTTCCCTAATCGCATTTTACCAGCTGAAAAAATCTTTAGATCATGTTTGAAGTTCTAGCTTTGAATTCATCAGGCCAGTTAATACAATCTTTTTGAAGACTATGAATGGGTGGATTCGTACTGTAAGAGATAAGATAGATAGTTCGTCAGTATTTGAGGGTCGAGGGTTATGATTCTGTGCTTTCATCGTCAACCACGTCGTTACCTACTATTTGGTGAGATGGAAACCAAGTTACTTTGTTGCAGAATAAAAATAAATTAGTAGATGAATACAACAATAATTATGTTATACCTATGTAAATATTTAAAACTTTTATCCTTCTTTTATCCCAAAGTTTTTGGCATTTAGTTTACAAAAACATAATTGGCATTAAATTTTACTGGCTTATTTTGCCTGCGTATTTGGTTCGAATCCAAATAGTTGTGATTTTCAATACACAAATGACAATAATATTTTTGAAGTTACGATTTAGTAGGTAAGTATATGGTATGTTTGTTATAATTATTCAACTTATTTTGTCACTGTCTATTAAAACAAGTACAGAAGCAAATAGTCACAATAAGAATTGATAAAGTTCATAGCAGAACTTTCAAAAGCAGTCATAGCAGAACTTGAAGTCAAAAGTTTTGACGAAGCTTATTCACGAACAATCTGGTACCCTTCACAATATTTAATGACAAAAGTCAAAATATCGACGACAGAGAATCGAAGGTTTATTACTTTTAAATATTTGCTACTTATTTGACCTGATTCAGTTTAGAACAGATTTTACAACAGGTTTAAATAGCATTTGAAGTCACTATGGATGGTATCTCTTTTATGCACATTCAACGTTAATAGATCGGACGTTCATTACATCAAAAGGTCATAAAACGTGCAATCTTTAGACGTGAGACAGTAAAATATATTTAAAAAAACAAACGAAGAAGTATTATATATTGACGGCGTATTAAATAGGCTTTAGATAAACAGTTCATTAGATAAAATGGCTTTCAAATAAAGTAAATTTGTATAACACATTTGTAGATGTACATTTCCACATTTTTTTTTATTTTAGCCTATATTGTCCCACAGCTGAGCAAAGGCCTCCCCCATATTATTAAATAATAATAAGCTGCCAATCTAACGAACTGTGAATGTACTGAACATTTAATTTTTAACTTTTGAATCGATGGTAATGAACTTTCGATGTTATGAACGTACATATTGGCTTGAGCTATACTACCTTTAATTTCCCGCCTTCATAATAGTTTTATCGTTCGACATAATTAGTCGTATGTGATATTTTGATGGGATGATTCACGCAACAATTAAATCCATATCATTATCTCGTATAATTTTATTTTATAATAATTATTATAATTTATGGAACATAACAACTCGATTGCGAAACAGAGAGTGGTAAAGTAGGTAGGTATTTGATTCATTGCCATAATGTGCTGCAAGTGATGATGACGGGTTGATTTACGTTATTATTTTATTGTGATAATTTTCTTATAATGTAGCTTAACATGTATGTTAAGTTGCCCTTATGGGCGTTTTGTTATTATTTATTTGTGGATAACTTTTGGGCATATATATTTACATATGATTTACGTACATATATTCATAGATTTTATCCCCAAAGGGTTAGTAAGAGACTATTAGGCAATGGGGACTATTGGGGACCGCAGAAGCAGTCCACTGCCATAGTTCACGTTTCACCAAATTACAACTGCGCATGTGCTCAGCGAGATAGGTGGTGAGCCTGGTGAGTGAGTGAGTGTGTGTGCAGTCTTCAGTCCATTAGTCGTCTTTTACGACACGCAAGGGAAGAGAGGGGTTGGTTATTCGTTTAGTAAGCCGCTACACCCGGCTAAGGTTAGTTATAGGTTAAATATGGCTTATTACAAATTGAAAAAGACAGTGTCAAAAAAATTTACAAGAGCAGAATTCGAACCCGCACCCTTCTGGAAATCCGGGCCAGGTGCTCTTTTCATTTGAGCTGCCGTGGAACTTATCCAGCCCGCAGAAATTAATCAACTCCATCTATATTTTTTTTTAACTTTGAAAGCCTGTTTTGTAATGGACTGTAAATACGAAAAGTAAAAGTAAAAACGAAAATATACTCGAGAAATATGACGACAACAAAATTAGGTTATGTATAGATTGTCTCACCGCACTCACCTTTAGAACTGCAGGTCTCTGCCTTGAGGTCCAGGGCTGATCGCCGACGAGTCTTGAGCGTCACGTCAAGGATTTCGTGGCCACTTACCGGTTAGATCAGCTTAAATACCTCGAAATGCGATAACCCCCTTTTCCACGTGTTCCTTGTAATGAGGCTGTGACACAATCTTGGTAACCGCGATAACCTAAGGGGAGGTAGTTCGAGCGCTTCCCTCTCGTTCTCTCGACGGTACAACGGTAAGGGACGGGTATAACAGCGAAGCGGCGCGAATAATCGCGTTTTATATTTTAAAAAATTGATAGATGTAATAAATAAAAAACCATCGGTTATAATAACTCAAGTTATTTACGAGCTTCATTTTAGTAAATGACTCATAATATCAAATCACTTATTTTAAGAATAAAACCTGGAAAAGAAGATAAAATGACACAAAAATATGTAACTTTGTGAATTTATTCTATCGAGACAACTTTATAAAATCGTGTTTCCATCGGGTGTATTTCACAGAATAAAGCCTCAACAATATTTCATAATTTTCGCAGATTTTAATTTTACTGTTTACTACTTCAAAAAGTAGTTCTAAGAACGTGTTATTTTAGTTTTTCACTAACACCTAGAACCAACTGGCGACGGATTTCATTGGTGAACTTCACATATACATATAAGCAATGATTAAGACTATTTCGAAAATTAGCGACTTATTTAGCGCGCGAACTAAAACCTCAAACGAACTCGAACCAATTTCCAAGTGGCAATGTTGCCATAACAAAAGGTACAAAATTCTCCCAAATAGGCTAGGTGTGGCCTACTTATTCTTAGAAGAACTTCCAAAAGTGAACAAAGCCAAAGGCCCACTTTTTCAAAAATCCAAATTTAATGTTAATAAACTACGTTTTCAACATACGATCTTAAAATTTTTACAAACATTAAAGATCAGATATAAAATATGCAAGCTATGTTATAATTATAACGCAAATATTGCGAACAAATAACAAATTAACAAAAACAGTGTCGAAAAAATTTCCACAGTCAGTCAGTTGAAACAGTCTTTTTTAATTTGTAGTTTGTTCACAACAAAATTTGCGTTAAAATTATATACTTAAACAATAACATTATATTAATAAATATGGCTGTTGTTGCCTTGATAAATAAAAAATATATATGTTCGTATGTATATAAATCTGTATTTTAATGAAGTAAAACATTTTTGGCATCCGCCTTATTCCGTTGGATTTATAACAGCCACGTGATAACCGAGCGACAAGCCCGTAGCCAGCCAGTGCGGTCACATATTACACATGACTAAGAATAATTTATTTCCAGGGAACGATGCACGTCTTACCCTAGCAGCAGGGGACGGTATTCCGAGCCTACGTGACTTCCAGAACCCATAAACTCATCTCATCCCATTAGGTAGTACATAGTTACAACATGATCGATAGGTGCGCTTTAGTGGTTTCGTACAAAATTGTGTTGGTATTCTCTCTATTTAGCAAGAATATTTTTTTTGATGTTGTTGTCTGGTCTATATTAATAAAATCAATATATAATTAATAAACAGTATAAAATAGTTACATTTTAGAGTTTTCATCACATTTACTAAATCATGAGGTGGATAAGAGTTATGACAGGTAATATACAAATATTAATAAAAATCAATTGCCGAAATGTTTGTACGCCCATCACTCCAGAACGGCTGCATCTATTTGGCTAATTCTTTTCTTGTTGTGTTCGTAATTATTAGGACTAGGTTAGTGTGAAAGAATTTTTATATGGTAATTCGTCAAGGGGTACCGGGCGGGCCGCTAGTACATAAAATAAGTATCATCATTTAACAATATTTCCACGTCATTTATGGTTTTATCACATCGCCTTGTAATATGTAATATTTTTAACATGACTGATATGTGAAAATGAAATGCTAATTTTTTCCATAGACGTCATGGTTGAGTTATCGGTGGGTCCGGCAAAGGAATCGTGCTCTTACTACGCCTTACATAGTATTTTAATTTTATTTTATTTTTGTTTGGACTTTTTTATTTTAAATTAATGTTTATTTTATTTTGCTAATTGTCTTGTCCTGTCCTGTCAGAATAACAGCACTTCTGTGTCATTTTGAACATCCATGAATGACACAGCAGCGCTGAGACAGGGCCCTTTAACTTCACACTCTTCATTTATTTTTTATTACTCATAATTTTTTATTCTTTATTTTTTCTGTCCATCTGTACTATTATTATTATTTATCTTTTTTTTTTGTGTATATGTTAATAAATTATATTCTATTCAATGTTTTGTTAAACAGTAAAGTAAAAAGTAGAGTGAAGCATAGCTTATGGCAACGGCCCCCATCATTTAAATGACGTCATAGCTGCAATTCATGGGTATTGGCTTAATCACTATGCTTGCCAAATGCGGGTTTATGATCACAAATATAAGACTATACATCAAAAAAACCGAATGGACACTTTGCCCGACCTGGAAATTGAACCCGTGAACCTGCGTTATTTTAGAAAATTATTTTATACTAGCGGCTGCTCGCGGTTTTACCCGCGTGGTTCCCGTTTCCGCGGGAATATCGGGATAAAAAGTATCCTATGTGCTAATCCAGGTTATAAACTATCTGTATGCCGAATTTTATCCAAATCCATTCAGTAGTTTTTACGTGAAAGAGTAAGGATTTTTTTTATTACGGCACTTTCATAATGTGGCTGTCTACTTTTTTCATCATTATTCATGTAGCGGTATAATCCTCTCAAACTTGTATGCCCACACACGAGTATAACGAAAATGCAGCATTCTTATTCATGCGATGCTTACATTTCCAACAAAAAAGACACCCGACGGCACTCAAAGGTATAATAAGTGTCTTTCGGGCTTCAGGGTGGCTTTACTCATGAAGCATCTTACGAAAAATCGATGCCGCATACGTAAAGAGCCGAACCCGAGCCACCTAAACAGAATGCATTGAAAGACTCACATTATTATTTGCGTTGTGTGAGAGCTCTGCTCTGTCCTAGATCTGGCGGAACAGAAAATTGAGGATTGAGGCAGCTGCTAGTTAAAGCACTTCTAATTAGCACTGCGTTCCGATAAAAGAAACGATGCAAATTAAATGGAGCTTAAAGGTTAGTGGAAAATAAAACGAGTTGACTGCTTAGAAGAAATAGTCTTATAGGAATGGTTTTAAGAATGGATTTTTTAGTATAATAATGCATACGATAAAAGAGAACAAAACAGAACGTGATAAATGAGTTACTATACTTAGTAATGGATCTAACGATTTGGCAATGTTTCGCTACAAAATATTAATAGTTATTTGTGGAAAGATAAATCTTACCTTTATAGCTTTAATGTTTATTGCTGAGTTTTGGGATGGGGTCGTACATAGCGTGGAATATTAACTTAACTTGCTACTTAACGACATTCATTACTACATTTAACTAATATTTTTTCATTGTGAAAAATCTTGGGGTAGGTACTTAAATATGTTATTTTGTAAAAGAAAATCACATTTATAATATTTAACACAAAAATGTCGTATAGGTTGTGATGCGTTATGTGCTTTAAGTAGGTATAGCTTTATAAAGGAAGTTACTTATAAACCCTATTTAAGCATTATTAAGTTAAACATTCTTGTTTAAAACCTACATATATAAAACCTTCGATCATATTCAGGGTGGAAAAAAAAGACCGTGGTTGGAGGAAAAGTACCCTTAATAGTGATGGTGGCAAATTTTACTTAAATGAAACATTCCTTTATTTTCAAAAATAATTAAAAATGCATTTAAAATTACCTGCACAAACCGGGAATCGAACCCGTGAAATTTGAAAAAATAAAACATCTTTTCTTGGTATTTCTTTAATATAAGATACTATGTTGTTTAAAAGAAATTGATCCTTGTGAATGACTCTTTCGGTTGGTATCATAAAATACGGGATGTTTTTTTTTTCACATTTCACCGGTTCGATTCCCGGCTAAATCAGGTGATTTTTTAAATATCATTAAATGCAGTTTTAATTATTTTGAAAATAAAGTAATGTTTCCTTTGGTATTAAGGATACTTTTCCTCCAACCACGGTCTTTTTTTCTACCCTGTTTATACTCGTACAATCGAAGTTTAAAACACTTTTCTTTATAAGACCTTTGTAAAAAAGGTTTTATTAAGTTGATTTCAATAAAATTACTTTTTTAATGACATGCCATCGAACTTAGAATGTGGTCTTAGAATATTGATTATTGATCGTATTTACACTCTCACGAGTATTGCCAGTCAATACGGTTTTTCCGCGTCTCCTGTTGAGCCTCGCGGGAATCCTATTACCTCGTAAAAGTTATCGGCGTGCACAAGTTACGTTCCGTCATATAAACTGACGACAGTTTAGAGAGCTTCTTTCGCATATTTAATAGTATACGTGAGGAATTTAAGTACTCAATTTTCCCGTTTTTATTACCCAATATTTTTGGTTTGGTTGTGTAAGCTATTTCTTGATTTACGACGGTAGTTCAGACGCGTAACTGTTTAAACATCTATTATGTAGATGAAAAACATGTTCATATTGTATCTACGACATAGTGTATATATGTCAATGTAGTTAGTCGTCAACAGTGACCTAATAGATATTTCTGTCAACTATGCATTCTGTGAACGATTTGGTCGATCAACCATGATTCGGAATTACGTTATTACATCTAATATACTAACCTTAATAGCATAATACGGACGATTAAAAAAAAATACTGTTCGCCACAAACTGTCGCCAAAAAAAAGAACGACGTAAGACGTTTAGGAATGTTTCTCAAGATACCGAGCATAAATTACGTTGGGCGCAATAAGAGGAGTGCTGATTTCATTGCATCACCTGCCCGTTGGAATAGGTATCCTTTTCGCGGTATCGCCTCTGCTGCCTCCAATATTATCTTGTTTTGCCTTTCGTAATAGTATGAAAAATGGTTTTGTGGCCCACAGAAAGGTCGTCAATCAAGTGGGCTTGGGGCCAAATAAAGAAATTAGGAAGCCTCACCCAGAACTAGCCTTCGTGAAAATTGTGAATGTTATTTATTAGTGGCGAGACTACGTTTCCTTTTACCGTTCGCCAGCGGACACTGTATTTGTTAGATTATGAGCACGCACGTCCTTTGCTAATAAGTAGTATTATTATTTGCTTTTGTCGAATTTCGATTCTATTGTGATTTTCAGTGTAATTGAATTCTTTTATATCCGTGATTATGATTAACTATACAGGGTCTAACAAAATCAATAAGCGAACGTTAAAGATCTATACAAAAGATCTATACATCATTCTGAATACAATGACAAAAAATGGGCTCCAGTTTTATAGTGATTTTTCAAAGTTATTTTTTCTAACAAACTAAATCAATTAAAATAATGCACATCATAACACATGCTGTATCTTTACTAACACGCACGCAAGCGTCAATAAAAAGATAGCTCAGTGTGCTCCGAGTTAAGTGTGCATGTTCGGTTATCTTTGTGTGCGTGTAGTACAGCTGTACGGGTTTGGAAAGGGTGCATTTTTTGGTGAATTATGATAATGTTTTGTTGATTATCTCGGTAAAGAGCTAGTAGTTTTTTATCAAATTTGGTGAGTATGCTCAGTGTGATGTATAGATGCTCCCCTCAAACGTTCGCTTATTGATATTGTTAGACCCTATATAGCTGTTTGGTGGCGGCTCTTATAAGAATACTACTGTTTCATCTCTTCCCTTGAGTGTCGTAAAAGGCAACTAACGGACTAAAGACTGCACATACATCCATCAGCATAAAGCGGCGATGGGCTTATCACATATCCCAGAGCACATGTGCAGTAGTAATTTGTTAAAACGTGGACTATAGTAGTAGAATGTTTCTGCTGTCCTCTTTGCCTAGTTTTTGACTCTTTGGGGGTAATAGTCATGAATAATAGATAATGTGTGTTGGTATGTAGTACCTAATAGTGATAGCGACGTCACTACTGCTAAAGTGAAGACCACGACCACAACCACTTGTGTAGCGACAAACAAGAAGTAGCTCAAATAGTACGCTCGATATTTGTGCGAATTAATTTGTACAGTATAAAGGCAAAGCATAACATACATATAATCACGACCAGAATCCCCGAAAAGTAAGTTAGAGACTAGGTAATGAGGACAGCAAAAGTAGTCCTCTACCATAGTCCACCTTTCATTATACCCAAGGGAAGAGAGGTAGTATTCTTTTACCGCTACACGACACGGTTAGGACTGACAGATTAATTCAATACTATATCTTACTAGCGGCCGCTCGCGGTTTCACCCGCTTGGTTCTTGTTCCCGTGGGAACATCGGGATAAAAAGTTTTATATGTGTTAATCCAGGTTATAAACTATCTGTATGCCGAATTTCATCCAAATCTATTAAGTAGTTTTTACGTGAAAGAGTAACAAACATACCCACTCACAAACTTTCGCCTTTATAATATTAGTGTGATGTGATGTGATGATATCTTAAGGGTGTACGGTGTACGTACATGAGTATCAAAACTTATATCGCATAAGTACACAGTTCAGCGTGTCTCTTGACTCTGTATGGCTGCGTGGTTTTTTAATATCAGTGTTTCGTTTGAAACATTTGCCGTTGCGAGCTCTCAAAGAAAAACGTGACTTTTTACAACCACTACCATTTTTATTATTTTAAGCAAATGTTTACGCTGTGGCTCTGCCTACCCTCCGGAAAGCGGACAAAAGACTACATATACATCCAACAGCATAAAGCGGCGATGGGCTTAATACCTATCACGCTGAGCACATGTGCAGTTGTGATGTGTTGAAATGTGACTATGGATAATAGGCAGTGGAATGCTTTCGTAGTCCTCTTTGCCTATTCTCTGACTCTTTGGGAGTAATAGTCGTGAATAATAGATAATGGTATGTATTTTTTTAGCGTTTTATTAACGCTTAAATATAGCACAGTAAATTTTTAAACACTGAAAAAAAACGACAGCCTCAGGCGGGAATCGAACCACGCACCTTCCGCATTCCGAGCGGCTGCCTTAACCACTTGGCTACCGAGGTCTGGTTTTCACCCGTCGAAGATTGTCAGTGAATACCATTAAGTGAAAAAAAAATTACTTAATGTACTTGGTAGCGATATCACTACTGCTAAAGTAAAGTATTTTCATACTACATATTTTAAATCATTACGAAATTAAATAACAGTTTCTCTTAGAAGAATCAATTCCGTAGCTCAGTTTCACAGCTTAGATTCCCAAAAAATAATGTTTGCCGTGTCCTCTTGCAGTGAAGTATCGTAGTGTAAATGGCCCTTTGCCCTTTCAAACGTGTAAGAGATATATTATCTTTCGGACAAAGCACGTTTTCCTTCTCTACGGACATATCGCCTTGTGTTTTTTCCTAAAAGGTCAGCCGAAGAACAAAAGAATGTCTGCCGTATATCGTTGAATGAATTTCTGTCGTGGCGATACGGTCGTATAAAATTTTGTAAAAAAAATAACGACGTTTCTTCCAATCCCTTACGTACGATACATAGTTGACTCTGAAGTAAACATTATGTAAGAGGATTTTGTTTCCTTATATAAATGTACTGTATTTTCGTTTATAGAAGTTACTAAACCGCAATCCCAGCATTTCAGCGGCAGTGCCACTCTAAAGTCTTACAACTTTATGACACATTAGCATTCGGAATACTGCACAATGGCTGATAACCTTCGCTGTATTATAACAGAAGAGTTTCACCACTAAGCTTCTGTTTTGTGGCTTTACTCAGTACTGAACGTTGCATCATAAAATGAGAAGATAGAAATGTTACGGTAAATAATGTTTGTGAGAAGGCAGTTGATTTTATAATAGTCGTGATTTTGTCCGCGGTTTCGCTCGCGTTAAAGTTTCGCGGGACAAAGTAGCCTATAACCGTCTCTAGTGTCTCTATACCTACTATATCTCTCTATACCTACTAAAATTCATTAAAATCGGTTTAGTCGTATAAGCGTGAAAACGTAAAAAACCCATAAACTAACTTTAGCATTTATAATATTATGAAAGGTTTCAGCATTATCATTAGGTACTATTTTGACGATTTTCCTAAGTCATCTGTGTTAGGATTGTTGTAGCCGCATATAAAGACCAATGTCTGTGGTACGAGTATTCTTCTCGGTAACATCCACAATGAACAGCACTAGTGAGATTGCTATTATTTCTGTTCAAGCCTTTTGCCAAGATTCGCGAAAGCAAACAGGCGACTTAGCGAGCAGCTTTGGTTGTCTCCGGTAAAGTTAATTTGTTCTCGATTCCGCAACGATATTAAACTAGAGAAAATAACAGGAGCAGGTAACTTTAAAACCTCATCCATGCTTTACTATTGCGTAACATACCTTCTAAACAATATTGTGGCAAAACCTCTTTTTGTTTCGCTAAAGAATTCGATAACTCTGTTCATAGTTGAATTTATTGGTGGCCAGTGCGGTGGTCTAAATATACAAGATGGAAGTACAGAACATTGAAAATAACCAGTCCAATTTAGCTGCTGCGCTGGGGCTTGTACATCAGGTAGTGGGGGCGTTGGCAACCTGCTTTTACCCCGATTGAATTCCCCATTTCGGTCGCTTAGTTATTTTATGAAGTCACGAAGTTGTTCGATCACTTGCGGAACAATTTCCTGTGATTGCTTTCTCGCGAAGTCAACCTTTCAGTTATTTGGTAGCTTGTACATTTTGCAGCGGGATGGTACGTAGCTTATAACGGAGTGTGAAGCTCACGTACAATGCTTTTATTAGTTTTTTGGAACGGATGGAAAAAGACATTTGGAGTTGTACTCTAAAGGATTGTTTCGATTTAATGTGACAGAACTAGTATGGGTAGTCTGTTTTTTTCTGCAACTAAAAATAAATTAACCATTTGCGTTAAGAGATGAGCTTAATGGCACAGTGGCTGAGGCGGTCGGCTTGCGGTTTTGCCAATTAAGCAACTTTTGCAACGCCACTGGATGGGTGACCAAATTAAGGCACGTAAGGCCGTTGTTCCCAGTTGCCTTACGATAGCAGACGTTAAACTCGTCAACCAGCATTAGTGAAATTGGTGTGTTAAGGTCCAATATCTCGATGGCCTATTTTCCATGCGGGCAGGCCTGTGCCTAGCAATTGGACTTTTGTAGGCCACTGATGAAGTAGTGTGTGGTTTTAGGTCGACAAAATACTTTAAAAAACAAAAACTGATGATTCTGGGTTCCAGTGACAGCTAAAAGAATTTAAACTTATACGAATTAACCAATTCCAGCGCGTTTTGGAATTATGACATTGTTATAGAAATTCCTCATTGTTTATTAATATCAATAATCCGTGTACTCTCCTCATTATTCGAAGACATTATGTCTCTTAGTAACACCGTAAAGTGGCCATGTTTAAATACAATTTTTGTCAATGCGAGAGTTGCGTGCTAGAAGTCAATTCATAACATGAAAGAATGGCCATTGATATTCTCACGCTGAATTCAGCTTGAGGTTAAAGTGTGCCTTATAAATACAATTATCGAATTCATTATTATTTAAGTGCACGAATACATTTTTGAGTGACATTAAGCGGGTAGGTTCATTTTTAAATATGGAAAATAAATTGGGAATATAAGGTGACTGCTAGAAACCGCAAGAAACTTCAAGGGCTGATCAGGTCAAGAGTGTTTTAAATATGACAAAAATAACAAAAAAGGAATTCGTGTATCTCCGCGTTAGCTGGGCGATAAGTACGTTGACGGGTCAACAGACGGCCGGCCGGCCGGCCGTTGCCCTCGTGTTGTAAATAATCGTTATTTTTAATTGTTTTTATTTTATTTTTCTTATGCTATAGCTTTAAAATAAATTAGATAGTCAAAGACTATCCAATTAAATTCACAAAATTAATTATTTAATTTAAAAAAAAATGAATTCTTTTTTTTGCCATTTTTGTCATGTCTAAAACACTTGACCTGACCAGCCCTTGAAGTTTCTTGCGGTTTCTAG
Source organism: Scoparia ambigualis (assembly GCA_963921215.1). NCBI lineage: Eukaryota > Metazoa > Arthropoda > Insecta > Lepidoptera > Crambidae > Scoparia > Scoparia ambigualis. Next base: position 29,454,009 of record OY992501.1, on the reverse strand, counting down.
CAGTCACCTTATATACTTCAACCGTATATACCCAATTTAAAAAATACAATAGGTGGAACAGGTAAATACATACACGGTCTCATACAAAATCAAACAAAAATAATGTCCCAGCGTAAATACGTAGTAAACGTTTTTTGTAAAGTAAACCTAAGGAACTAAAGTACAAATTCTTAAAAATATTTTTGGAGTTACGTCACTTTGGAACTAGACTCGCTAGATTCTAGCAAGTTGGAACAAAGTTCTAAATTCGAAATTTTGAGAGCAAAACAAGGCATATTTCTGATTTATGCCTTGTTTCGTGGTGCTGGTTTTAAAGCAGCAATCGTATATCTATAGCTTATAAAGATCGAAGGGTATATATAGTTTTAAGCTTTTTCATTTATTTATTATTGTTTAAACATTATGCACCGATCAGTACACTCTATTTTTCTGTAGATTACGTTTAACGCCAAATTTTTTCTAAACTATTATAATAAAAATATCTTTCAACAATGATTTTTTGTTCTACAGCTAATCGTGCTCTTTAAACTTATAATTTAACCATTTTTATGGCATCGGAATTCGTCATAGCTATCACAATTCATTTTTGTTTATCCATGATCCATCCAATACCTAATTTTTAAGTGCTAAACTTAGTTAACACGATCCTGATATCATTTGGAATGTTATATTTATAAATAGTCGGTTTAAAAGTTATAATCTTTATAAGTTCCACGAGTGAAAAGGGTGGAGAGGAATGATCTCGGATGAGCTTCTTCGCGACTTAAAGTGGTACACCGTCACTTGACCTTAATCTTTTCAAGATTGAAAGATGTTCTTCGTAAGATAAGACGAGCAAGGTCGGTCTTTTAATAGGAAACTGTTCAGCGACAAGTTTTTAATGATTTAGTACGATGTTGGACAACGGCATCGCCGCAGGTAGTGCTTAACGTGCTACCGGAATTTTAAACTCCAAATTTTGTTTTTATTGAGAAAGTTTTTTTAATGGCTCGGTACGGCTAGGCCAATTTCTGAGTTGGGGAAAGACAAGTCTACTTTTCAGTTAAAATTATAAGTAACTTTGCACAGTTTAGTTTCATTTGCTTACACTCATGCTCCTCCATCATAACTTGGAGCAATTAAAAAAAAAACTTCCACTGTTCTGACATAGCCTTTTGATTAAGTTATGCTTAGAAGGTTTCATTGTAATAAAATAGATGAAAGATAACAAAAAAAAATAACAGAACATTGAACATAGTTAACAGAACATTTGGGTAAACGTACTCCGGTCATATCATAGACTTTTTGTGAAAGTCAGTTTAAGAGTAATACCCTAAGCCGACGAGCATGTATGAAGAATGTTATAAGAATACATGGAACATAAGAGCTGCGTCAGGATGGACACGAAGCAAATGGAAAGCAGTGGTCTATGCTTACCGCCCCGGAAAAAAAGTTTGATTTAGGGGTACAGTACATGACAATGTGGGATAGTTACAGATGTTGCAATTTTTATTTTATGTCCTTATTATAAAAAAGTCTATTGTCAAGTGGCAAAGTGTTCGGCCTGATAAAAGAGATATGTCGAAATAAAATGGCGGATGTCGAATGAAACAGAATTTTCTTAATCTCGAAATGTTACATTAGAGAAATGTCTATGCCCAGTCGCTCGACTTGCAACGAGTGGTTGGTAGAGTTAGAGATCGAATGTCGCGCAGTGTCATCTTTGTTTTGCATTCATTTTAAAGTAAGTATAACAATTTATATTAAAAATGTCTGGAGAAGACCTTTCAGCATTCGAGATTATGTCCGCACGAGAATCGACTTTCTGGTCCTGAGATTTTTTTTCTTTTATAATGGCTTCCCCCCAAACCCCTTGAGACTCAACACGGACTTCTTGAGAGAATTTGAATAGTGATGTTGCACTGTTTTGTGTTATTTGCTAACACTCATGCACGTTCACGAACACTTAACAGTAAATAATCCACCATTATTTCACATTAATATTCGACAAAACACAAATTATAGAAAATAATACAATACTGCAGACATGACGCTTCACTTTCCCGCCAAGAAGTGTGGTCCTGAGTTGAATTCCCAAGTCTGGTAGATTTTTTTTAATTGTTTTGAATTTTTCGATGCATATCCCGGGATAACGATCAGCAATCCGCATTTGGCAAATATCCATCAATTTGTAGTAGACAGTCCTTACTAATATTATAAATGCGAAAGTGAGTTTCTTTGTTTGTCACGCTGTCATGCTTAATCCGCTAAACTGAATTTGATGAATTTTGGTATACTTAGAGTTAAATGGGGCCCTGGAAACAGTAATAGGCTACCTTTTGTCCGATCAAAATTTACACGAGCGCCGCAAAAGCTGGTAAGTTATACTGTACTTTATTAAAACTTTAATGTTATCAATGGCCAGTGACACAGGCAGAAGCCACACAATGTTCAGTTATCAGCCTACTTGGTCAAGCGAAAGTGTCAGGATGCTTCGACAGGAACGCTGGAAACGTTAAATATTTTTCACCTTTTACGGTTAAAAATTCCATTTTCTTTTTACTCGAATCCCGGATTATTCGGAACTCCAATAAAACCGCGCGCTTATGAAAGTCAGATTATTTACATTTCCGCCTCTTTTATTTTTCCAATTCATAAATTTTACGAAGATACAATATGTTTCCGAAAAAGGATTGTGTGCTGAGTGTCTTGCAGGTTCATTTAAAAGCTCGATCACCCATCCAGTGCTAGCTATTTCAAAAGTACCCTAATAACGAGCAACAAAAATTAATGATTTAATTAAACTTTTTTCCTGTTGTCACAAATACACCAAATTTTACCTTTTAAAACCAAAGAATATCAAATCTAAGTAATTGTCGTTTCAAATTAATTGTTTTAAATCTAGATAAAGGGATCGCTTTTTCCCCGCGATATCGTCCCGGACTACAATTGTTCCCATAATTTATGGCTGAAACGGCTTTACGGGGGCCGCTCCATTTTTTTTAACAAAGACCACGAATATTAAGCTGATTCTCATGAAAATTCAAGTGTCGCAGCAGATGTAATCGATTGATACTCTTAAGAAGACGGCAAATAAATATTCAATAAGCTTTGTGGGAGCTCGATGACGTGGCTTTGCGTGCAATCTTGCAAGTTAAGCAACTTAATGTTGGTCGTCGGGATGAGTGGCCAATTACGGTCTCGAGCCGTTTGTGCACATTAAGCCATTGTCACTGGTATAATAACGATATTAAGTAGAGTACGAAATATAATCAACTTTGAAATAGTGAAATAATAAACAGCTTTTCCATAAATTTAGGTCAAATTTTGCAGTTTTGTATGGTACATAAAATCTGGTTTTTTGTTATTTGAGAGTTGCTCCGATACAAATAGTTAATCTACCTGTCTGTGTAAATAAAAAACAATTGTCGTTTTTTTATTTATACAGCCAAACGTGATTATGCCCTCGAATGACTATTCGCGCGTCACTTAAGAATGGCTGCACCAATTATACTACGGCCAAATTCAATAACATACATACATAAATATACAACGTGTAAAAAAATAAGCAATATAAAAAAATAAGCAATAAAATTTAAAGGTGCGTACATATACCTTGTTAAGACTTCACTGCTAAAATATTACCATTAAATGTGGTGAATATTTTTATTCTCTAAACGCGATAGGATTTTCAAATGAGGCTAAGAAGAAAAGAGAAATTAAATTACAATGTTTAATGAAGGGAATCTTATTGCATTAAAACTGTTTTAACGGGACTAAACATGATTAATTTTGTAAGTAAGTACATATCTACTTACTGCTTGACGTTTCGGCCGCGATGCTGCGGCCGTGGTCACTTGAAATCTTACTAAGTCAGAGTGGGTCGATGTTGTAAAACCCTACTGTGTTATTGATTGACAAACGCAAGCGCAGTACCGGATGAGTGACCTTTGATTAGTGGCACGCTTGTACCCCGCCACCTCCCCGCACCTTGCCCCGTCTTCAGGGTTGTAACCTGAAGAGTTTAAACAAAAACTTGGGCTCCTTTTTGTCAAAAAAAATATAAATTTCTCAGCTACCTATTACTTGTGAAAAAAACAGTTATCACCAAACATGTAAGCTGCTCAAAGGACCATGGGGGATTTTGTATAAACCCCATCCCCACCATACAACAGTCACGTGTCAATTTGTTCATTGGGACCCAAAGAAGCCTAAAGTACCTGTGTTAGTTGCAAAAAGTATTGGGTTTATTTAAATTTTTTTTTTTTTAAATTGTTTTTTTGCTTTAGTTGGAGTTGCTCGAATGTGTCATGCTCTCTCAAAGTGTCTCTGCGGTGGTGGCATGTGCGTCGGGTCGTTACGTTCCCTAAAACATGGTTGAGCGAAGCGATGGTTGATTCACATGTCATACTCGTAAACGGGTGCCGCCTATGGAGTCTGTTCTGCTCTTGCAATCTTATTTGGTAAAAAAAATATATTCAAAAACAATATATTTTTTATACTTCCTAAATCCCACGTATTTAAAGAACGTCGCCATAGTAAAAAATATCTATCCTACTAGACCCCTCAAATGACACTAATTTCAAATCTGTTGGATGGTGGGGACAAAATTTCCCATGGTCTTTTTATTGCTTATCTTTATTACACGTTGTAAAATCACGACATTATCCCCGAAGGGTTAGTCAGAGACTAGGCAAAGAGGACCGCAAAAGCAGTCCTTTGCCATAGTCCACTTTTTACCAAAAGTGACTTCACATGACTGTGCTCAGTGTGACATGGGCTCACTTATCGCCGCTCTATGCTGTTGGCTGTATGTGCAGTCCTTAGTCCGTTAGTCGCCTTTTACGACATCCTAGGGAATAGAGGGGGTGGTAGTATTCTTTCACCGCTACGCGCGACACGGTTACCGTCCTATTTATACTACGACCAAATTCGATAAGGAATATATTACTGACATTTCCTTGTGCAAATATCTAGTGTCGCTCACATTTTTACTTTTCCTTGAGAGAGATTGACGACGAAACCGCTGACTATGTTGCCTTTCTTTCTAAAAACAGTAAAAAATCGAGTGTTACAGAGTGAAACTATGTTGATATTTGCACAAAGAAATGACAGTAATTTATTACAAACATTCTCTATCGAATACCTATGGCCTTAGTATAGCTATTTCATTGTTTGTTGTGTGCGTAGTTGTCAGCACAAGGATTGTGTAAAGTTTTTTTTAGTAAATTTGTTACGGGACATGGGGTATTCATGCGGAAGGGGTCGCGGCGGGTATACATAAAATCACGACTATTATCCCGAAGGGTTAGTCAGAGACTAGGCAATGAAGACACTAAAAGCAGTTCCCTACCATGGTCCGCTTTTCACCTACTACACTTGTTCATGGGGAAACACTCCCGAGACACTAGTCTTTGAGTACCGAATGAAGAGCGCGCTTCGGCGGGCACTGATTTGGCGTCAAGACCTAACGCAGATGGTCTCCTGCGCGAGTGTTCTACTGGCGCAGGGACGTCTGGCACTTCTTGCATAACCTAACGGTTGGTCTCGAGGTGCCAGTACAAATAAAACTTAGTGAATTAGGGAGAGGGGTCCGCTTTTCACCAAATAGTGACTGCACATGTGCTCAGCGTGAAAAAAGGTGAGTCCATCGCTCCTCTATGCTGTTGGCTGTATGTGCAGTTTTTAGTCCGTTAGTCGCCTTTTACGACACCCAAGGGAAGAAAGGGGGTGGTAGTATTATTTTACCTCTACGCGATACGGTTAATTTTGACTTAGACTTTTATAAAAAAGAAGTGATTGTGCCAGGAAAGTAGCAAATAATAATAATATAAAGTACCTAGCAAATGTAAAGCGGCGGTAAATGCTTAAAGGCAAAATTAAAAAAAAAATCAACAGATTCTAATACCAAACTCACACTCAAATCTCTGCTTGAGAACAGTTAGAAAAGGATGGTGCTATTCATTGCATATCGCCTCTTCGGATGAAAAGTGTACAATGTCTGAAATTTTCCAAAACTCAACTAAGTATACAAAAAACATCAGAATCGCTTAAATTTTCTGTCGAATATTGACAAAAAAAGATAGTTCCACAAATTTCCGCTGGGAGCGCCATTGGTTAGTTTTAAATTGGTGGGATTTTGCATCTCTTTCGCGTCAAAACAGTACAATCTTTAGTATTGCCACAGAATAACTAATAGTCCAGTATTGCTCATGCATCAGCGCAATCCACGCGCCATTTTACTTGAAAAGTGTACAAAAACGAAAGTTTTGAATCTCTTAAATATTATATTAAATCAAACTTTGTATAGTGTTCGTCAAAATAATAGCCTATTATTAGTATGTATTTTTCATACAAAACTATTCAATCTCAAAATTGTTTTCATTTTGAGCAGGTTTTTTCTAAATAATGTCGCTAAAGTCAAAACAAGTTGTTTTAAAACTAACTATTTTTTACTTTCTCTTTTGAAATACTAACTAGTAAAAAGCTATTTGTGAAGATAAAGACTTCAATTACTTATAGTAAAATAAAAGATGCAACTACTGAACTTTGTAAATAAGTTTTTTATCAACTATTGAACTTTCAAAACGCTCTCCTGTTATGTTAGTAATTTAGATATTGTACACTTTTCATCCGAAGAGGCGATATATCGCCATTCCTTTCTAACTGTATTCAAGCATGGATTTGATTTTAAGTTTTGGTTTTAGAATACGAGAATCAGAAACAGGCGTGATTTATTGATATACTAGCGGCCTGCCCGCGACTTCGGCCGCGTGAACACCCCCGCATCCTTTATCACATTTTTCAAATTTTTTTTCACTTGCTCTGACAATTACAAACTGTTGGAATATACGAAAATACTCTATTAAATACGATTAGTTTGTGTAACATTCACTATTTTTGTATTAGTCACTCAATTGACTTTTCATATAAAACCGTTGTGCAAACGGACTCACACTCACTTTATTTATTTATTTTTTTTTTTTTTTGGAAATTCAACAGCTTTTTTACATACTCATTACAAGAGAAAAATTAAATCATTAATTAATAAAAGCATTCGTTCAGACAACTACGAAGTTTTACTTTACCGTCACTGCGTCCCTGCCAACACAAACACAACAAAAAAAGAATTAGCCAAATAGGTGCAGCCGTTCTGAAGCGATGCGTGAACATACATTCGTGGCAATGGTTTTTTATATAGATACGCAAAAGTTGTGCCTAAATGGTTTTAATTATTTAGGTCAAGTTTCTATACAGGAGTTATGTTCATAGCTCGTCCTGTATAGAAACATTAAGAATTAATAAATAAAATATGATACCTAACAATATTTTTAAATGGTGATTAATTTCAGAGTTGAAAAATACAGTTACGTAAATTGGGGCTACTCTATGAGATCCTAACGACTTTTTAACGAATTGTTCTATATTCTTGCACAGGGGTGCGTAACATGCAATCTTTCCATTAAACACTTTTTTGATACAAACTACAAACAATTTTGTAAACGTATGTATAAACGTAAATGAATAAAAATTATGGAAAAACAACATTGCTGTTCTCTTCTGTAGGTATTTTTTTTTACATAATCAGTTAAAAGTAGTAATACTATGATATTCTACATTATTTATACAGACTGTCTATACTCGTCCTTGCTTCGGAAGGCAAGTAAAGCCGTTGGTCCCGGTTGTAGTGTGTATTGTGTAATGGCATTTGTTAAAACTAGTGATGCAACGATTATCACTTAGCGATTACGATCACGATAACGATTATTGTACCTAATAATCGACGATTATGATTACGATTACGATTAAGTATTTGTTTTTAGTAATAAATAAAACAAAACCTACTAATCACATCACATCACAATCAATAATATTATAAAGGCTAAAGTTTGTGAGTGTGTATGTTTGTTAGTCTTTCACGTAAAAACTACTGAATGGATTTGGATGAAATTCGGCATTCAGATAGTTTATAACCTGGATTAACACGTTGGATACTTTTTATCCCGATATTCCTACGGGAACGGAAACCACGCGGGTGAAACCACGAGCGGCCGCTAGTTATCGATAATTCAACATACGATTTATTATCATAAGAAAAATCAAATAAAATTTATAAAAGAAACAATAATTCAAATTAAAGTAAAAGTACTTTAAATTTTTGTTCAAAAAACAACATTTCTAGCTTTTCGGGCATCAATCTGTTCCGTTTTTCGGTTTGAAATAATCCAGCAGTAGAGAATAACCTCTCCGACGCCACATGCAGACGGTGGCTTGATTGAGAGATATTTTTATGCTCACTGTTTTAGAAAGCAACAAAGCAACATTGTCAAAGAATATACCCGTTCAATGGGCGATTTTCTGACAGCCCAAATTAAAAAGTAAAAATTAGTTCAAAAACACTCGATAGATGTCGTTTTATGAAAGCCGTACCTACCTAAGGGCTGTAATAAATTCTACACTTTTACTTGTCTACCAAAAGAATAAAAAAATAGTAGGTCCTTACCTATTTATATTCAGAACATCCAGAACCTATTTCTATTTTGGAATAGAATAAATATTACGCAGCCATACACGTGCTCTTCATGAACCCGCCTTTTACCATGCGCCATACTAATCTATGCTAAGCGCCATCTATGAAGTCATTTACGAACCAATTTCTTTTTTTTTCTGATCTCGGAAAATCGCCCATTGGCAGACACTTGAAACCAAGATGGCCTCAAGTGAGAAGTAATCAATAAATAATCAATAGATTAGTCAATTACGGTTAATCGTGAAATATCATTAGGTAATCGTCGAATACGACTAATCGAAATAGTAATCGTTTCATCACTAGTTAAAACCCACCAGATGGCATTGGGCCTGCGTGGTAGAATATGGCCCAATGTCCCCATTTGCTGTTGTCCATGAGAAGGCTTGTGCCCAGCAGTGGGACGTTGGACAGTGTAATGCACTGTCCAACGTCCCACTATTAGCACATCTTGACTACGTATCTGAGATAGACATCTCAGATACGTAGTTCACAATTATAGGTAATGCATTGGCAATTAGCTGAAATTAGTGCGAAGTAACTCGATTAGACTGATTAAGTAGAATTTAGAAATTCAGAATCCTATTACAAAATGATAATTGCTTTTTATTGACGCTGTAAATTAACTTAGCGATCCTACTTAGAGTGACCGCGGATCGTGCTCAGTAGCGTGTTCTTGGAGAGGCCTATGTATAGCAGTGGACGAGTATAGGCTGATGATGATGACGATGATGATCCTACATAGATAATTGAGACCATAGGATGTTGAATTGTTGAATATACGACATCAATTATTTTATTATATTTTTTTAATTTTACTGAAAGGGCAATCGAACTTACTTACGTCATTTGGAAGTGGCGCCTCTAATAAAAAAACGTAATATCTAGCCCTGATGGCCCAATGTGGCCCAATGTGGCCCAATGTGGCCCAGTGTTACCCAATGTGGCCCAATTCGGGGTGGTGTAACGTTTACGTAAGTATATAAATATAGATATAAACGGCCTGCCCGCGGTTTCGTCCGCGTGAACGAACGCCCTGTATCTCGTGACATTTTCTTAGAATAAATTGAATCTATGGACATTTTTTAATATTTTCTTTCACACAAACCTTGTCCTGACTATTACGATCATAACAAAAAAATAATCAGCCAAGGCGGTCGAGCAGTTCTGAAGTAAGTACTAACATTTCGGCAATTGATTTTTATTAATATAGACGAGCTGTCCCGGCGAACTTCGTACCGCCTAAGCAATAGATGAATGTAGTGTCAGCTTTTAGCTAAGGTATTAAGTTCCTTGGTTAAAATTTATTTATGTTGAAACTAAACAATAATGTCAAGCTGTCAATTCTCATATCAATTCTGTCAATATTTTTTTAATATCTTTCAACTTTTTTATTACTAACATCCTCTTTGCTGTCTTCTATGTCACTCACTCAATTTAAATGGAGATTTTTAAATAAAATTTTTTACACGATTCCCCATTTTTTTAACAAAAACAACAAAAAAAAATTAGCCAAATAAAATTCAATTTTGGTGCAGCTGTTTCGAAACAAACATTTCGGCCATTGATTTGAGTGTCAAACGAGCAAATGAAAGAATGTGGTTATTGAAATGAAACACTTTTTACGGATTAACTCGCCTTTAATTTAATACTTACATAGCTTTTATATTACGCCAGGATAATATAAAAATAGTAAATTAAACGCGAGTTAATCCGTAAAAAAGTGTTTCATTTCAATGTGTAGTGTTCGCTTAAACCTCAGAAAACAATATGAATGTAGTTACGTTAGAATTCACCAATGTGATATTGCATGAATGACAAAATGCATAATTGATTTAAAATCTCTGCAGACAAAGTAAAATTTTCCAACTAGGTATCGATTTTGATGAAAATAAAAAGTGGTAAGTAAGTATTTATTTTATGTTTTGCGTTTAAAGTTATAATGACTTTACATATTAGTACGATAAAAACACTTACGTATCTAAGTACTTACCTATTGTTTTTCTGCTATCACCAATGGTTGGACTTACCTATATATTTATTACAATCAAGAATATCTTAATACCTACAATACAATTTATATATTTAAAACCAACTGTTTGAAACCAATGGCAGTACGGGTGTGGTCTCTTTGCCTCAGGAAAGCATACAAAAAAAACGGGTCGGTAAAATAAAACTGTCAGGTGACATTGACTTACGTTGTCTGTCGTCATCATTATTCATTCGGTTTTCGGAAAACGTAATGGCGAAGGTCTGATAGTTACGGCCGTTGCTGTATTGATTTCCCACGGTACGGGACAGCCCAGACCTCATTATATGGTGTAAAACCAACCGCGGTTGTACAGTCAGCATCAAAAGTAACTGAACAAAAACAAGGTGGCAAAAGTAATAATCACGTGTATGTGTCTTTACATCATAATTTAACATTATTATATTTCATCGCTTCATTCTTCGATATAATTTAACTATGTAGTACTTTTAGCCTACGAGGCAACTTCGCACATATTAAGAGATGGTCTTTGACCTACTTAAAAAAAGTTCGCTGTCAAACCCCGCGCCTGCACAGCGCCGTCTGCGCGCCTCGTCATTCTTTTTTCGTGCGAGGCAACGAACGCACGCAGTTCGCTAGCGCAGAAGTTTGACTTACCCACATTTAATATTTTTTTATTTTCAAAGTAATAAAAATGCCTAAACGTAGTGCACAAGATAAAATAGACTATTATAGTGCAAAGTTAAAAAGGTTACAAGAGAAAAAACATAAAAAACAGCGTCGAGTCATTGCCTATTCTTCGTCGGATTCTGAAAACAACTCAGGTATGTTATGTACTTTGTTTTTGAACAATTCAAAGTGAGTGTTTAAGTAAAATATTGCTATGCTATTAAGCCATTAGTGAAAAACCTATTCGTATTTTATCTGAGGGTCGAACGTCAGTCGACACAATGAAACATTTATGGCCTGGGGGTTAACCGTGAGTTAACACGATGGCACAGACATGAACCTGGGGGTTAACCGTGAGTTAACACGAAGGTCTTTCTTATCCTGAAGTCGACCAGGTTTTTATCAATAGTTATATTTATTGAACCTGCTATAAATCTATTGGCATAAAATTTATTTTTCAATTCGATTTCTATATTAACAAATAAAATTATTTGTTATAGAACTTGGTTTACCGGCTCGAATCGACAATGATCCGACGCCGACGCAACCGATGGAAGAAAATGATAACATTGTGCCGGAATCCGTCACAGAAATATTGCCTTCTCATGAAGATGAAACGTCGCCACCGACACCATCCAATGTCATGGAACTAAAAGACACGGAAACTCTACCAGAGCTAGACTCTGAGTTAATATTGGCACTTGGCGACACTGGTGAAGACGCTCCGGTGTACGGAGAAAGTATACACCCTGACTTGGCGCAAAGATGGTTGCCTATTCTCCGTAAGGGCTTAAACAAAGAAGTTAAAGATAAACTTCTTAAGGATTACGTGGTACCGGAAAACTGCAAGCAGTTACGAGCACCAAATTTGAACCCGGAAATAATGGCGGCCGTGAATGATGGTTCGAAAGCCAGAGACAAGAAAATTGAAAGCGGGCAGCAACAGCTTGGTTCAGGCATCACAGCTGTCAGCAGAGCTCTTAGTCTGCTTCTCACTAACGACGAAAAGTCCACCAAAATTCAAGCAATTAAAATCTTGTCGGATGCCTGCCGTATATTGACGGATCTACACTCATCTGAAACGCAAAGTAGAATTAAAGCAATAACTCCTTTGCTAGATAAAACATTTCTGAGTGTGATTCAAGATGTCGAACGGGATGAGTTTCTCTTTGGAGCAAAACTTGCTGATAAAATTAAGGCTTCGAAGGCTATAGAAAAACAAGGCCTACAGATTAAGAAGACAGGGCCGATTCAAAAGGGCCCTGCTCCTTCTACATCACATAATCAATCTGCGACGCGCCCTCGCTTTCAGGGAAACTGGACGGCGCCGCCTCGGTTCCAGTCGTCGAACAGGGGGGGGCGCGGAGCGGCGCAGAGGACGACCCAAGCGACGCGCAGGACACAACCTGCTTTCAACCAGTCGAGGTCATCGAGTTACAAACAACATCGTGCTCAAACGCGTCATTAACGCAGGTACATGCTGGCAAACTACAACATTATTATTCTTGTTGGACTAAGTTAACAAAAAATCGCGTGATATTGAAATGGATCAAATTTGGTTTTCCCATCCCACTAGTTAGTGAGGTCATTCAGACTCAGGTTCCAAAAAACAATTTGTCACCGACAGATCAATTAAATATGGCTACAGCCATTCAAAACTTATTAAGTCTTGGAGCTATATCCGAATGTCAGCAAGATCCTGAACAATTTATATCAAAAAATTTTCTAACCCCAAAGTCTAATGGGGGTTTTAGATTTATCTTGAATTTGAAACCATTTAATAAATTCGTTCAAAAACTTCATTTTAAAATGGAGGATTACCGCACTGCCTCAAAATTAATACCAAAAGGTGGCTACTTGGCCACCATTGATTTGAAAGAATCTTATTTATCTGTTTCGATTTTACCTTCACATCGTAAGTATTTACGATTTCAATTTGAGAATATCACCTATGAATTTAATGCTATGCCTTATGGTTTGAGTGCGGCACCTAGAACCTTCACAAAATTGATGAAAGAGGTCATTTCTCATTTAAGACTTCAGGGATTCAGTTCAGTTATATATTTAGACGACATCTTGTGCATTGGGAAAACATATACAGAATGTCTGTCAAACGTAAGAAAAACGTTACATCTACTAGAATGTCTTGGATTCGTAGTAAATTATGATAAAAGTTGTCTTGAGCCACAACAACGTTGTAAATTTTTAGGGTTTATTTACGATGCCGTTAAAATGTCTTTATCATTACCCGATGATAAACACATTAACATAGTAAGATTGACAAATCAGTTTTCCTTATTACCCAAACGCCCCTTAAGGGACTATGCACATCTTATAGGAGTTCTCGTAGCAGCATGCCCAGCCGTCCGCTATGGCTGGCTGTACACCAAGCAACTAGAACGGGAAAAACTACTAGCACTTAAAAATTCTTATTCTTATGATACAAAAATAAAATTTTCAAATAATGTCTTACATGACTTATATTGGTGGATGAACACATCTTATAGGAGTTCTCGTAGCAGCATGCCCAGCCGTCCGCTATGGCTGGCTGTACACCAAGCAACTAGAACGGGAAAAACTACTAGCACTTAAAAATTCTTATTCTTATGATACAAAAATAAAATTTTCAAATAATGTCTTACATGACTTATATTGGTGGATGAATAATGTTGAGGTTGCTAGTTGTCCTATGGGACCGTTAGAATTTGATATTGAGATTTTTACAGACGCATCTCGTACAGGATGGGGTGCTTACGCTAACGAGATACGAGCCAATGGTAAATGGAAACCTCATGAAAAGTGTTTCCATATAAACTACTTAGAACTTTTGGCAGCTTTCTTTGGCTTAAAATGCTTCGCTTATGACAAATCTAATTGTACAATTTTGTTACGTATCGATAATGTTACAGCAATTAGTTATATAAATCGCGATTCCCACATTTGAATAATTTGGCTAGGACTATTTGGCAGTGGTGCGAAGAGAGAAAAATATGGCTATATGCTTCCTATATTAACACTAAGGATAATATTGAAGCCGATCAAGAATCACGGCGTATTAATCCAGATACTGAAATAGAACTCAATCGGTCAGCTTTTCAAAAAATTTCTCAAAAATTAGGACAGCCAGATATTGACCTTTTCGCCTCTCGCACCAATGCCAAATGTGAACTGTATGTTTCGTGGAAACGCGACCCAGAAGCATTCACTGTAGATGCATTTACACTTAACTGGAACCCTTGGTACTTCTATTGTTTTCCTCCGTTTTCAATTATTTTAAAATGTATTAATAAAATAATTAACGACAAAGCAGAAGGCATATTAGTTTATCCATTATGGCCTTCTCAACCATGGTTCCCGCTTTTGCAAAGCCTTATTGTTTCCGATGTATTGTATCTAGACCCGATTAAAGATGTTGTCATTTCCTCTTCCAGGAGTCGACAACGAATGAATCAGCATATCCTGGCAGCAGCGACGCTCTCAGGGTCGCGTTCATAAGGCGAGGTTCACCCATTGAATCGCTAGAGTTAATGCTTGCTTCAGTTTCAAAAAACACCCTAAAGCAATACAATGTCACTTATAAACTGTGGTGGAATTTTTGTAAAGGTAATAATTTTGACCCATACATCGCCTCAGTAACAGTAGTTTCTTTGTTTTTAACCGAACAGTTTTACAAAAACTCCTCTTACGGAACGTTGAATAGTCATCGATCTGCCTTATCATTGCTGCTAGGAAATGATATTGGCTCACAAGAACAAATAAAGCGATTACTTAAAGGAGCGTATAAATTACGTCCTGTCACCCCTAAGTACAGTTCTACTTGGGACCCACAAATAGTGTTGAACTATATCGCAGATTGGTTTCCCAACAATCAAATTTCGATTGAAAGACTGACTAAAAAATTAGTTATTCTCTTAGCTTTGTGTACAGGACATAGAGTTCAAACGTTCAGCCTTATAAAATGTAATAACATTAAAATAGGCAAAGATGGAGTCAATATTATTATCTCAGATGTAATTAAAACTTCAGCACCAGGACGTGATCAGCCAGTTCTATTTTTGCCTTATTTTACAGAAAATAATAGCATATGCCCTGCAACTACTTTAAAAGATTACTTATCTATTACAAAGCATTTAAGAATTGGCGAATCACAAAACCTGTTACTGACGTTTAAGTCACCCCATAAACCAGCCACGACTCAATCCATCAGCAGATGGATCAAACAAGTTCTGGCCAGCAGTGGAGTGGACACGTCGACATTCAGTGCTCATAGCACACGGCACGCGTCCACTTCTGCCGCTAAAGCTGCAGGAGTGTCTGTTGATACTATTAGAAAAATGGCAGGCTGGACTAAATCATCTAAAACTTTTGCAAGGTTTTACCACCGTCAGATTACAGACGTGGGAAACTTTGCAAAAGCGGTTTGTCTAGGAAATAATTAAGTACCTAATTAAGATAGCTAAGCAAACCTAGGTTTATTATTGTTTTGATTGAGATCCCGTACTCGCAAATGATATTTGTTATTAATAAAAGACTGAAAGTGATTAAAAATATTGTATTTTTTAATTCTGTCTTTAACATAAGGTACCAAAACTTTAAGCTCTAAACATCTACATAGTTAAATTATATCGAAGAATGAAGCGATGAAATATAATACATGATCAAACGAACTTCACAAGTGAAATTCGATCAGTATTATATGAATACGCTTCATTCGAAGATATAATCTCCCTCCCACCCATCCCATTATAGTAAGTTTTGGTATGGTCTCTGAAGAATGACGAGGCGCGCAGACGGCGCTGTGCAGGCGCGGGGTTTGACAGCGAACTTTTTTTAAGTAGGTCAAAGACCATCTCTTAATATGTGCGAAGTTGCCTCGTAGGCTAAAAGTACTACATAGTTAAATTATATCTTCGAATGAAGCGTATTCATATAATACTGATCGAATTTCACTTGTGAAGTTCGTTTGATCATGTATTATATGACATTTTTTGTGTTTATAATTATAACTTGACAGTGCTAGCTAGTCAATAATTGACGCACCAGTTCGTAAAATCCCTAAGTCAAGATTTTGCGTTTTGAGCTACAGTCGCATAAAGGTTAAAAATAAATCCTGAAACTTTCCCTATGAGTTTTAGAAATAAAAAACCACTGTCATAAATTGAAAAAAATACAAGCATTTATTGGACCAAATCAACAGAACTGTAAACTTTGCTTAAAAATAATAAAAAATCAACAACGTTCTTGGACTTAACTCAAGTTCTTGGACTAAGAGGTTTTTGGCAGTTTTATAAGGACTTAGTTAGTTTTTAGGAGTAATTTGTACTGTGGCTATGACAAAACTAACATTGTTATTGAATAATAAAACATGTTTTTACAGTACTTATTTTGTTTGTAAATGATCATTGTTGTTGAGATTTGAAATGAGTAGGTACTTTAAGTACCTACTCAGCGTAATAAAAAAAAAATAACTTTAATATGCTACTAAATAATATAAAAAGACTTTTAAAAATCAACTTTTCCATAAGTCATATCTCTCAAAAATTAACTTATTGTTAAGATTATAAACTAACCTAGCTGAGATCATACAATTGCAAAGAGAAAATAATATTTTTGACAACATAAATGAAATATTTTGACGAATAAAGAAAATTATTAAAGAAAGTATTATAAAACGTAAATGTGACTCTGCGTCTTGCATGTTTCTTTATTCAATATTATCGCAGGAATCATCCGGGTTATTAAGATTAAACAGCAGAGCCGTTTCTTGGAAAATTTCTTCGTAAAAAGCCCTTTCGATCTCTGGAATGTACTGCATCAATTTTTTCATGTCGTTTTCGTCGATGTCGTCGTTCAAACGATTCATTGAATATTCCGGTCTCCTCGATAAACCTAAAACTTGTAAATATAATTCTTTTGTGAACCTTTACTCACTTCTAAATAGTTTGTAATACATATTTAATACGAAAAATACCTACTTACCTTCTTAATTTATTTTCGATGTCCATTTTGATAAAAGTTGAACTGCATTCTTACACTCGAAAGGAAGGTAGTTGAAACTTTAATTCAAAACAAAAACGAGCAAAAAATACAAAAAATTAACCGTTAAATTTGACGTACACAAAACAAACATTGCCGGACTAAGTTATTTTTTCAGTATTTTTCGTGGACTTAAAGATTTTATGGACTTAGCGATTTTACGAACTGAAATTGAAACAAAATATTTTTTTAAACTTAAAAATAACTGGTTTAGACATTTATAAAACAAAACTTCCAAAGACAAAATCGTAGACAAAAATGAGCTCTTTTCGATAGTATTGATAGTTGATAAAATCACTAAGTGTGACTTAGGGATTTTTCGAACTGGTGCGTCCTGCATTGCATACTTAAAGGTTCATTATTATTAATATTATTTAATTGTTTTGAGATTTATGTGATTGTGTCCTCACAAGCGAGAGACGTTTTTTAAAGTCAATTTGTTAATTATCGTAAAAAAATTATTTAAAATTAATTTTGCGTTTTTATTTGTACACATTGATTAAAAATGTGTGTAGTTCCGATACTAGTATTGGAATTCCGATATTGAGGTCCAGTATCGGAAATCAGTATCGATACTGAAAACTTTCCGATATATTAATAAAAAATAATAAATAAAATAGTTTATTTCGTTAACTGTTGTTTCACAAATTTTATTCTGTGGCTAGAACTACCCAGGAAGCATGAAGTAATGCTTGTTTTGAGCGGTTCTGCTCCTCCCTAGGATCTCTTATATTTATTTTAAGTACTTACTTAACTAGAAAACTATTTAATGTCCACCCTTATCCAGTGCGCCGCTGCCAAGTGTGGTGTGGCGCGGGCGAGGAAGCGGCGTACGAGCACCCTGCCAGCGCCTCGCCGCATGTATATGTCCCGCGCCCCGCCGCTTCTATACGATTCATTATGAAATAGGAATGAGCGGGCGCCTCGCCCGCGCCGCGCCGGCGCCGCGCCCGCGCCCGACGCCGCTTGTGTTTGTCCTGCGCCTTACGGGGCGAGCGGCCGCGAGTCGCGCAGCGGTGGCGCCGCGGCAGGCCGGCGGACGCGGTCGTTAACAACCATTGAGTCAACCGCCACAGATGGCGGCATAATTTGAATGGGCGTCCCGGCCTTGGCGGGAACACTTATGTTTTTTAGTCAACATTGCTTCATCAAATCTTAGAAGTTTTCACCTCTGAGATCCGAAAGAAATATTTTTACAAATATTTGAACATTCGGTTAAGATGAAGCTGTGTTTATAGATTAATGTAAAAAGTTTTTAACAATTTTAACATTTTATAAATTATTTTATATATGCTTCGAGTAGTATTTTTTTATTTATTTATGTTTACCCAGGCATAAACTACTATAGGATAAAATAATTAGCTACTGACATTGACCTTTTATTAAGAATTACGAAGCCGCCCAATTAAATGCTCTAAGTGAAATCATTATATAACGATATAATCGCAATTGTTCAATCTTTAGTTATATAGACAACAGTAGGTATTACTTTCAACAAAAAGCTTTTCAGGCGCTTTAAAGGTTAGACGGGTACATGACTGATGTTTCTGTAGAGAGAGAATATTGAAAAGAGCCCCGTGGCGTCCGTGACGGATACAATGTCGTCCTAAGTGTTATAAAAATTCAAACACTTTTTGTTATTAAATATATTTTTCAATTAATGTGTGTGGTAGCGGTTCATTAGATATTAAAGGAAACTACCTTGGCTTGGGTGTCGTAAAAGGCGAATAACGGACTAAAGACTGCACATACATCCAACAGCATAAAGCGGCGATGGGCTGACCACCTATCACGCTGAGCACATGTGCAGTTATTAATTGGTCAAATCATACCTACTTATACTAGTACTAGAATTGTCAACAAAAATATTAACCTTTCAGTTAATAAAAAATAACTAAGTATATTTCTACTTAAATCAAAAATCTTAACATAGTCAACATCGTAACAAGTAAAGTTTATGAGGTTTTAACCACATAAAAAAGGCTGCTAAAAAAAACAGTCAATTTTTTTCGTAAATTTAGAGTAGCTCCATTACTAATAAGTACCTAGTTTTTCTTTGCACCTAATATAATAGCCTCGTTGCAGATCTATATACCTATTATCAAACACCCCGTATTTTTATACATACATATATTATCACGACTGTTCGGCCGGCATACGGAAAAAAGACGTAACTTACATTATTTCAAAATTGAGTTACATACATATTCGCAATCAGTAAAAAAGACGCATTTATTAGTATTTTTTTCATTTCATCATCGTAACCACAACCCAAAAATTCTCGCTGATAAAAAAAGACGTATCTGCTTTAAAACACAATGTTTAGGAAGTAGAAAAGTCAGCACTGACGCACAATAGATAGGAAAGACGTATCTGAATATCTACTCATGAATGAATTCTAAATATTTTTACGAACAAAAAGAAAATCACATTTTTATAATACAAATATTATTTAAATTTTAATATGTCAAAAAATAGCTAAATCTATGACTCACAATCTTGCATACTAAAATTTCAAACTTTTACCTTTACTTTTGCCCTGCAAATGTTTTTCCAAAAAAAATACAAAATATTTTTTTTCTCGGTTTTCTCCGTATGACGGCAGTATTATCCCCGAAGGGTTAGTCAGAGACTAGGCAAGTAGGACCGCAAAAGCAGATAACCCACTTTCACCAAATATCGACTGCTCATGTGCTCAGCGTGACAGGTGGTGAGTCCATCGCCGCTCCACGCTGTTGGATGTATGTGCAGTCTTTAGTCCTTTAGTCGCCTTATACGACACCCAAGGGAAGAAAGGGGGTGGTAGTATTCTTTTACCACGACGCAGAATTATATACCTACTTAGATTAAAACATCTAAGTATACCTATCACCAAACGCCTTGTATTTCCTATTACAGTTGCTGACTGTATTAAACACAAACACACATTCAATTGAGATGAAACAGCGGCAAACATATAGGATTACCAGTTACGCTACACTAATGAATGTCTAACACCAGTTATGTAAACTATAGAATTCGATTTCGCCTCTAACACAGGCCGCTGCAATGTTTGCCTGTATTCTAGGTATTCCCAGTTCAAGTCAATGATATCCTAGATACAGCGAGAACTCTTCTAAAATATCTAAACAAAACAGTGCTTAATTTTTTTTCTTTATTTACCGTAGGTACATAGAGCATGATAAAGAGTCGCATACTTAAACCACTAAGGTTTGTTATGACGCAACCCGAGTCGACGATATAACTTAAAAATTACAATTAGGTACTAATATGTTATTTTGAGTTAATATAATATTACAAATTAAAACAAAGAAACAAAAAAATAGTACAATAAATAACGACTTTGTGGAAAATGGAGAGTAAGCACTGTTTTTAGTGGTAAGTATATAAAGCAGTAATCTTAAGCTCTGTTCGTAGTACAAAAAGTCACATTAATAAACGTTGAGTGAGGCTACTACAAGTATATCGGTGTTAACAAATTTTACTATTAATAAACATGGAGTAACTAGTGAGTACACTTAGCCCACTTTACTCTCGGAGGAAAAGTGAAACCTCGGCGACAGAGTACTCGTATGGGTGGAGTAGTGCTTAGAATAATTACGTACGTATCTTAGATTAATGATTGGTCTCGCTGACGAGCGCAGCGAGACCAATCATTCATCTAAGGTACCTACGTATATTCTAAGGAGTAGTGTCATTATGGCCTAAATTGACATTTTGTAGTCGGCTATTTTTCTTTGTTGCCGTTGATGTGTGTTAGGTTTATAAGATGGAAGTTGTAATTTTTTTTCAATTTAAGTCGAAACTAATAGCCCTAAAAATAAAAATCAATAATTGTTTAAATTATCGATTTTACATCGGACTATCAGGTGAGGTGGTGACCTTTGACTATATACATGTCTAGACGGAGCATCGCGGTACAAACGCTTCTCAAAATCCGCCCGGTTTTTATATTGAATTTGAAGTGTGCGTGACAGCCGCGTATCTGACACTAGCGCGAATGGTTGCCAGCGAATGCCTAATTTCCGATAAAGTAGGGAAAAAATATTTATGCACAATATAATTTTAAAATGATTGATAACAAAACATAACTTTTTAAATTAGGTATGTCTATTGTATACGGAGGTATAACGCATAAAACGAAGCTGGTGTGTTTAGAAAAAATGGATGATTGAAGGCGAGGGCGAGTACAATAAAATAATGCGCTAATGGAGCCTGCGTGCGTGTGATATGTTTGTAATAGGGACGAAACAGAAGCAACAGGCAGGATGATTTACATTTAATACTTAATCAAAATTGATTTTTTAATTAGAAATTTAAATATTTTAAATTAAAATCAAAACAACTAATGGCGTTATCTTTGTATTTGTTCCTTAAATAACTTTCGTTTGGATGTTACATCATTTTTCATGTACTCTAATTTCTTATTATGTTGAAACCATATAGTTAAATATTTTGACAACGACTTCTTTCTACCGGATCAGTTGGAAATCTGAAAATTAAAATGTTTGCTATGTGGTCGAACAGTTGTAAAGGTTACATAATGTGATGACTGCACATCAATATCCGTGTCCAATAGTTTACGTACATGAGACATACTTACATTTATACATTTTAGGGGCACAAACATACACACCCGCACTTTCTCAAACATCGTCATCATCATCATCTGTCTATAAACTTCCCACTGCTGGGCGCAGGCTTCCCACGTAGAGATAGCACGTGGGAATATTGGGCCATAACCCACTACGCTGGCCCAATGCGTGTTGGTGGGTTTTAATAACTGTCATCTTACGACAACAAACGGGACCAACGGCCTAACGTGCCTTACGAAGCACGGAGGAGCTCAAGATGATTTAAATTTGGTCACCCATCCAGTGACCCGGCATTGCGAAAGTTGCTTAGCGGGCAAGATCGCAAGTCGAACGTGCTAGCCGATGCGCCATCGAGCTCTGAAGCATACACACTTCTTACATAAATACTTACGTACATTCCATTTCAAACATAATATTTTTTTTATTCGTTTCAAAAATCGATACGATACCATATTACAATAACAATTTATAATAATAGTATTATAAAATATTAAAGTAGGTATTATATTTTTTCTTGTTTTAGAACGGAACCTATAATCCAGCCAAATTCAATGACGAATGTTTGTAAACAGATTACTGTTATACCTAGTTGCAGTAGGATTATACTTTTTCTTGAGAGACATTCGCAAAAAAACAGTTTTAACTATTGTGTCTTTCTTTCAAAAACAGTAAAAATCCTAGTGACACTAGACATTTGCACAAATGACAGTAATATGTTTACAAACATTCGGCATCGAATAGGAACCGTGACATTTATTCACGCTCTTATAAATCAGACATCAGTTAAAAAAAAAAAAAAACTTTGAAAGCGTTCCAATAATAATTATATTTAATGTATTTACTTTATTTACAACAAGACCATGTATAAATACTAACTAACAAAACTGAGTATTTTTTATCATACTTATTATATTTAAACCTCCTTTTATATTATGCCACCAATAATGGGAATTCTACACTTTGATACCAGCAACACTACGCATACATGGCCGTTATTATTGTTAAACTTTAAATTTTCATTAAAATTTATCGATACTTACAGATGAAACGCGACTTTCCTTTTCGAAAAATAATTTCTTTTGTAGTTTCGACAGAATTTCACTGAGCAAACGGTCATTTTGCGAACAATTTCACCGAAACGCGAGAGGTAAACACTGCTTGACGGCACAATGACACTGACCGCCAGGATTGCGCGATAGGCCAATTTTGGCCTATACATTTTTCTACGTTTTTTTACGGCCAGGCTCTATCTAGACATGTATATAATCAAAGGTGGTGACGTTATGTGACGGCTGTCATAGAGCATGCGGGTCGGCCGCGAGTAGGTACTGGCCATTCTTTGCCATGAAAACTCTAACAGCTCTAAATGTCAAAATTATGACAATTAACGTGGAGTTCATTCAAAATTCATTCTTTTTTACGTTTTAGCCTCAGAATATTAACTAAGCTTTATGAGTTGTCACAGTAAACACGTTGGTCCTTGCGTAAGAAATGACTTGTTAGTCCAAGCTTACTCCATGTTTATTAATAACGATGCAAATTCAAACAACATTTAATACTAGCCTAATCTGGATTTAACTTCTTCTTCTTCTTCAACCCTTTTCTACCCAATGCTGAGTAAAAGCCTCTTCCATGCTTTTCCAAATGGTGCGATCCTGGGCTTTTCGCATCCAGTCCTTCCCCGCTATTTGGGTTAGGTCATCGGTCCATCACCTGGGCTGTCTTCCTACGTTTCTACGCCCGTTCCGTGGCCTTCATTCTAGCACCTTCAACCCCCATCTTCCGTCAGACCTGCGGCATATGTGGCCAGCCCACTTCCACTTCCTTTGGGCTATAATCTTAGCTATGTCAGGGAGTTGTGTTCTACTGCGGATTTCTGTATTGCGAATTTGATCGCAGAGGGAAATGCCCAACATAGCTCTCTCCATAGCCCTCTGGGTGACTTGTTATCGGTGGATAAGCTGTCTAGTGAGTGACCAAGTTTCTGACTTATAGACCATCACAGGGAGGACGCACTGCTCGAAAGTTCGACGTTTGAGGTTAAGGGGATTTAACTAGTCCAAGCGTAAGTTCAGATTAAGACAGGAGTAGGCCATTTTCAATAGAGCCTAATAGTACCTTCGGAAACCTATTCCACCGAAGCGAACACCTGTACCTACATACGCATTAAATCATACATTCATTATCTCTGATTAAATTCACAATAATATGGCCTAGTGACAGACGCAGATGTATGTACTACGTTAATTAGTAGTTGATTAGTTGCGAAATGTATTGGAGGCGGTGTTATGGCAAACGAAGTGGCTTGGCGAACGGTGTTAATTGCAAATGCTTGCTGTCAAAATTAAACACAGACTGGTAGGAAATGGAAAAGAGTATAAAATTATAGATCAGGAATTAAAAAATATGTATTCCTAATTCCACAACTAATTATAGCTTGCTGGTGTGAAATTAAAAAACGTTTTGATTGTACTACTACGGCAAGATGTTTTAACCTCTACCTATGGTGTTTTGTTAATAGTTTTATAAAACATTTGCTCGTTAAGTGGCTCTTATTACACCGATTTCAGCATCGTAATGTAATAAGCTACGCACTAGTGCGGTAATGTAATTTAAAAATTAGTTCCTAATCGTTTGAATCTATGGACAACATAGGTGGGAGCCTTTAGCCCGTTAGTCGCTTTTACGACACCCAAGGGAAGAGAGGGGTTGGTAGTATTATTTTGATGAGCCCATCGCCGCTCTATGCTGTTGGATGTATGTGCAGTCTTTAGTCCGTTAGTCACCTTTTACGACACCGAAGGGAGGAAAGGGGTTTGTAGTAATATATTGATGAGCCCATCGCCGCTCTATGTTGTTGGCTGTATGGGCAATCTTTAGTCCGTTAGTCGCCTTTTACGAAACCAAAGAAAAGAAAGGGGTTGGTAGTATTATTTTGATGAGCCCATCGCCACTCTATGCTGTAGCATGTGTGTGCAGTCTTTAGTCCGTTAGTCGCCTTTTACGACACCGAAGAGAATGGAGGGGTTGGTAGTATTATTTTGATGAGCCCATCGCCGTTCTATGCTGTTGAATGTATGTGCAGTCTTTAGTCCGTTAGTCGCCTTTTACGACACCGAAGGGAAGGGAGGGGTTGGTAGTATTATTTAGATGAGCACGTCGCCGCTCTATGCTGTTGGAGGTATGTGCAGTCTTTAGGCCGTTAGTCGCCTTTTACCTTGAAAGTTTAAAAATAAATATATCTAGTTTTAGTAATGAAGAACTAAATTTACAGTCTACACCACCGGAAATAATAAGTGAATCACAAAATGTTATTGACAGCCTATTACCATCTAAGTCCAAAGAAAAATACACGTTGGCTCACCAAAGATTTATACACTAGAAAAACAACAAACACACGCAGTCATTTTCAGAAAATGTGTTTTCCTCGCAAATATGTTATAAAACGCCGTATGACATACGTACGCTTTGATAATTACAGCCTCTGCTTTCTTGTAGCCCTCGCCTACGGCTCGGGCCAGCAATATCGCCTCTGCTGTAATTTTCAACTTACCGCACTTATAATCATAATGTACTATTTCTTTTTCTTTTACCGAAACTACTCGCAGAAGTCTCCTACGTGTCTTCAAAAACAACTTGTTACATCGATGTCGTTAGATCGATATTATGATAATGCGATGACTTGTTAACGACTTTTTAGTTCGGTGTTATATTGTAACTTTAGAAGTAAAACAGCTGTTGAATACCTTAAATTTCATTTTAAAATAAATTTATATTTAATTAAATAATCATTTATTAGAAAATTTTCAGTAAGTAACACATGTAAGTGCGATTTACACACTAAATTGTGTCAGGAAGCTGCGTGAAAACTGTATTAGTCAAAAAAGTCAAATTTAAAAATCAATTATCAATTTATTCAATTTAGGCTACAATAATTTGAGTACTTATGAATGTCGCTATGCCATCGGGTCGTAAGTCCTAACTATAGGGCGGGAGCTTGGAGCATTCGTTGGTTGAATGCTTTAAGGGCGGGAGCCGTGTACCTACTGAGAAGAACCGGCAAGAAGCTCAGCAAGGGCATTTCTTTTCTCCCTTTCAATACAAATTGGAAAATGCATAGAAGGCCATTTTCCATTAAAATATATACCTAAAACATTAAATACGATTACAAGACAACACAACAATACAAAAGAATATCTAATAAAAAACCGGTATTGCTCAATTTGAAATAAAATAAACTGTTTATATTTACTATAACTCCTTTCACTTTACTAAAAATACCTATTTATTAGTTCCGGCATAGCAATCGAAATTCCTAGATCGTTGCGGATCTGTTGACGCGACAGTTAACATTTTACGCAGGAGACGGCTAAACGGGTAAACACTACACGGAACTGAGTTTGGATTTCACTAAAACGAGTCGATTTGTTTGTATCACAACAGTAAATCATTCCAATATTTTACCAATAACAGTCGAATTAGGCCCTTACTAAGTTTCTTGTCTGATCTTCTTAGTACATGTACCTACTCGTAGCCTCCCACCCCCAAATTGAAAAGCAAACGACCATTTTAAAGACGACCTCCGTGGTCGAATTGTTAGCACGCCGTTTCTGGCGTCGCGCCAACTCTGAAGCCCCAGGTTCCATTCCCGGTCGGGTCATTTTTCAGTTTTTCTAAATAAAATTGACTTCGGGCCTGGGTGTTTTCTATGTTTATTTATCATCTAGTAACCCTTTTAAAAAAAACGGTTCCTAAACAATATCTTCGGCTAGATATATGGTGTGCTCGTTGAAAGTTATTTATTTATTCATTTTAGGCCATCACGCTGACCGAATTCTGGTTGGTGGGTTTTAACTTTTAACAATTAGCTATAATACGATGTGATCACTTTTCAACTTTTATAACAGTCTTCATAACTACATTTGACGCGAGAAATCTCCAGATTTTGTTAGCTTGTTTCGTGTCAGATTTTTATTGAATTTGTG
Source organism: Scoparia ambigualis (assembly GCA_963921215.1). Lineage (NCBI taxonomy): Eukaryota > Metazoa > Arthropoda > Insecta > Lepidoptera > Crambidae > Scoparia > Scoparia ambigualis. Next base: position 29,427,228 of record OY992501.1, on the reverse strand, counting down.
TAAATCTTTTAATTCAGTCGGAGCAGTCCGCCCGGCGACGAAAACCGACTTACGTATATTCTGTTGGCCTTTTTAAACAATCTCCCAATGGAGTTTGAATAAGCAAAGAGTTTTTTATACCTTTCGCTCGTATTATTTTATAGGTCGGCCGGAATATTACTTTATGATTGTTACAACGCCGTTCGTTTACGGAATGCGAGAACTTTGGTCTTCAACACTTTTGAAATTGTTGTTTAGCTTTGAAATGTGTTATATTTAAGTTAAAACTGAAAAAAAGGAGTTGAAAAGACGACTTGCCTCAGGTGACTCGGACTTTTTAACCGCCTTTGTGCTGTAGTGGTTTAATGAACGGTTTTAAATACTGAGGTCCAGGGCTCGATTGCGATGTTTGTTTTCAGATTGGTTGGTGGTAAGGCTTATTTTGGAAACTTGTGTTCAAACGTTTAACTTCATTAACATACAAAATCCATTATTTGTTCGTAATGTGGTCAGCTCTGTATAACCCAGTGCAATTCTCACCCCTTCCTCCCTCTCCCCATTTCTTACGCTAGAAACAGAATCCAGGAACTATAACGCTTATATAAGTGTAATGTTTTCAGCATGTCCTCTAATGATAGGAGTTCTAAAGCCGGCATAAGTCTGCTAAAACTGCTAGACCGGAGATATACGAAAGCGTTTATATTACCGCGGCATAGTAAAAAACGCAATAAAATAAGGTACATTCCAATATTGTGAACCCTTTGATTGCTACGGAGGCATTATACACGCCCCACTGGATGGCAAATGGCCTGTGCGTTCAATTTTGCCGCCATACCGTAATGCTGGCCCAGCAACTTGTAATAAAACAGCGATCAAATCCAACAGTTACTTGGTATACAAAAATCCAATGAAGAGAAAAAAAGCTTGAAGAGTTAACTGAGCTTCTATTATTTAGTGGTGCACTGTGCATAATCTATAACTACTTATAATAAAGTTGTAACGGGCCGATGTTTGTGCATTGAAGATATTAAAGAAAAACTAATAATAATATAAACAATTTTTAGAATTTTTGTCTGTCTGTATGTATGTTTGTAACGTGGTGAAAACTACTGTATAATAATAATACTCTACAATAACAGTAATAATACTGTATACAATAATACTATGTATAATAACAGATATAAGTAATTTTCAGTTTTCCTGAGTTATGCGGGTTACATTCCTAGATTATTTTCAATGCATATCCCGGGTTTGTGATGATGTCACAGTAGAATTTGTGTCACCATATCGAGATATCACCGGAGCGCACTCGCCGGAAGCGTTACAAACAACACCGTATAATAAATGTACGATCGGCGACTGTCTAAATGAAAAATTGTGTATCACATCCAACGGGGATCGTCCGTTAAATTGTCCACTGCGCTCCCAATTCGGCGGCAATCAATCATTGGTGTAATATTTCAAGCAGGTGTTATGCTGAGGTATTATAACTAAATTTTCAACAATAGCCCTTTATTCCAGTATAAAGGGTCTACTACGAGTTTTGTTCACAATTTGAGCAGCCATGAGATCGAGGATTTGTATGGCAAAATTGGAAGTCGCCTCATCTGTCACTAGGAGGCGCTGCAAGCTATATTAATGAAAATTCTATTCCACACGTATGACAAAGTATCACTAATTGAGAAAGACTTGTCCTCTACCGATTTTGCTGATTTCTGTTTCGTAGCGCATAGAAAGCTCAGCAGAGGCATAAGATTAAGTATATTATTTATTTTTTAAAGGAAAAGTATAACATTTAACTTTTTTATGATCGAAGGTTATAGGTAAGTGTTACGCCATAATGTGTAGGTTTGCGTGCTGTTAGTAAAATAAATGAAATAAAAGACTAAAACAGACTATTTCTAACATAGAGATACATAGAAAAATGTATTGTAGATGCAACACAGTAATATGGTTCTGGTACATAATTTAATTTAGCACAAAAGTAATGAGAGAACGCTCTGCATCTGCAAAACGTCGTGCTGCAAACAATTAAACGATAATTAAGAACACCAACGTGCTCTAATGAAGCTCCGGCTGTTGTTCAGCTCGCCAGCTGGTGGAGAATTAGGAACTGTATGATAATTAAAAATAGAAAAACAAAAAACAGCCCTATTTGCAGTTTTTTTTAAATTTTCCACAACGTGTGTTTTTGCTGAATATTAATTATTAACTGCTATTGTGAATACTCTGACGCTCGATCGTAAATACGCGCTTAATTCGACCCACACGTTGCAATCAAAAATGACCTTTGTGACGTTAGCGTAAAGTCGAATTTAGAGAACGCTGATTTGATGACGACATTCTCGATCCGCAGCGAATCGAGCGTTAGAGAATAGCAACCCTGAAGTTTTTATGCGTCCGTTGAGCCTTTGCTAATTAAAATGCTAAATAATTTTCTATGTTTACAGATAGACATACTTAAATAAAAATAATTGTCTACATGTATGATACAGCATTATCAAGAGAGCGACTCAACCGGTATCGATAATTTATTTTTCGCAATTCACAAATTATTGTTTGAATAAGGTGTGTAAAAGTATATATTCGCAAATTCCAGGGTTCCTTCCAATATTTGTGTAATTTTTTACTTTATTGGTAACATATAAAATTGAAATTATGAAGTCTATTATTATACTGATAGAGCAAAAAAAGGATTAAGCATTCTAAATACGTATCTCTTATGAATTTGGCATATCGGACAATTTTCATAAAAACTCCTGGACGGTAGTCGCAGTTTGCTCAAATTTTTTTTTTAACTTTTAAAATTGTATCTCTACCTTATTGTAAAAGTACACTGTAACTTTTGTTACAAAGTTGTAAATAAGTGTCAGAAAACTATGACGGTGGAAAATGGCTATGCAATTAGACTCACATCAAGAAACTTGTATTTCATGTAAATTTACTTTATTAATAGACAAACCAAATACCTACCTAATAATAAAAATATATTATTATGTAAGTAGGTACTTAAATAAATATACAAAGTACATCATAGATATATAGATATCGTTTATTGCGTCATAAAATATATTATATTTCATTTTATATACAAAATATACATACATAGGCACGTAATACACTTACGACAACTTTATCCAATAAAGGTTAGTCAGAGACTGTAGGCAAAGAGGAGCAAAAGTCGATCCTCTGCAGTAAGTCCCCATCTCACCAAAATTAATAACAACTGCATATAATGTCCTCAGCGCGATAGATTGTCAGCGCATCACCCTGTATGCTGTGGATGTATGACCAGTCTTTAGTCCGTTAGTCGCTTTTGACTACAGTCAAAAGAAGAGATGGGTTGGTAGTACTATTTAACGAGCCGGCAAAATATTCATTTGAAATATTTTGTAAGTATTTATATTATTGTAAAAACTGTGCAAATAAATATTATGGTGACCTCGTAGTAAATTAAAAAATAATGTGTTCACCCCACCGCTTTCATTAGTCAAGGAATGTTACAATTAGAAATAACATGAGGTAGGGTACACCGAATTTCATAGAGAATGTTTCTATTAGAGTGGACGTTATCAAAATAACTGGAATAGACACCATACACTCTAATAAATAACGAAATTCACACTCCTACAAACCTTCCACTCCACATTTTCGCTTTGTGTTGCATTGCAGCTGTGTTCTTAATTACCTGCGAGAATAATAATTTGCAACAACTACATTCATATATAAATCCATACTTACATACCAATAAAAAAACAAAAGTATGCGCTTTAACGCTTAAAGCGCTAGATAGATTTTGATGAATGTAGGTATAAATACTTAAAGATAAATGGGCTGGAGACGGTTAAAAGCTACCTTCGACGCAAAAGTAAAGCTTGAAGGCAGGAAAATGGAAGGGCTGTGAGAATAAACTTTTTATTGCGTGCCATCTCTGAGGAGTTAAATTCCTCGTCGAGCAATTGAACCCAGGACCTCCAGATATCAGACCGAAAGTTTGACCACTCGCCACTTATTATTATTAACTAGTAATTTGTATTAGGTAATATATTTCTTTTTAAATTTTGTATGACTTGGCTACGACATTATAACTTTTAGAAGGAGAAAAAAGTAAGGCCTCCTGAGTTTCATGCCAGCTTCTATTCAGTCAAAGGCTCTCACAAAATCCGAATAGGCGGTAGATTAGTTAGGTAGGTATAGGTATTATGTAGGTAGGTAGTTAAATTAGCTGATAATGAAGATTTAACTACTGTTAGTTAAATTTTTTTTATATACGTATTTTTGACGTCAATAAGAACCTGTAAAGGTTTATATTTAACTACCGAATCCTCGCGGTTTTACCTGTGTGGTACCAGTTCCCGTGGGATTATCGGGATAAAATATAGTCTAGTTACTTGGAAAAAATGTAGCTTTCTAATGGTCAAAGAATTTTCTAAATCGGTTTATTAGTTTCGGAGCTTATTCAATTCAAACAAACAAACAAACATCTCTTTCCTCTTTATAATACTAGTATTTAGATAAAGCATTTGACTTGACCGAGGTCTGCCATGGACAATTTGCATTTACTGTTTTGTATTACATAAATATGTATGTAATTATTAAGAATAGGGCTATTTTTGATCATACTAATGTATACGAGGAAATATTATGATAAAGGTTTTAAGTGCGCTTTAATGTTTGGCAATTTCAGATGACTAACACCTGCGCTCCATCGGAGGGTAGCTCGCAATGAATAATGCAAAGTCAGGTAAACTGCGCCTTGCGTTAAAGGATCAAAATTGATTCTTATTAACTATACGTACGTACTGTCGAGCGAGTTCCCGGTCAAGCACTTTTCGGCGATATTGGCTTGCATACAGTCTAGTCACGACACAAATTCTTTCAAATAACTAGGATTAATTGAAGAAAACCGGTTTTTTACTAAAACGATAATTAGCAACGTTCTTCTGCTCGTACGTCGTTCGAACATTTATTCAAAGGCATACAAATCATACAAATGACCGAGTACAATTATTTAACCTTTTAATTTAACATAAAGGCTTTTGGCTTTGTTCGGTTAACGTTTTAATTAAACAATAGTTTTATTAAACAACTAGGTACTTAACATTTTATTTTTACAATGAATAACAATACCTATAATAGAATTAACTGAAATTGTAAAAATTAATTTTGTAAAAGCAAATAGGAATAATAAATTCTAATTTAAATTAATAATTAATTTAGTGTTCCCGCAAGTATAACACAAGGATTGTTATAATAGTCGAAAAGAGGTAAAAACAATAGCCTAAACAAAATACAAAACAATACATGGAAACCTTAAAACTCAAGTTGTAAAACTTTCAAATCTAAAGTTTTAAATGTAACCAAAGAAAACATTAGGTATGTTTTCTTTGGTTACATCTAAAACTTCTTTTTCTCTATTATAACAATCCTTTTTATACTAGACCGGACAAACACAGCCCGGTTACCTGAAAAAAACTTCTTTGTCTCTATGGCCCTTTGTTCAATGCTTTTAAATCATGAAACATAAACTTTTGAAAGGTAGGTAAATATAATAAAAAAAAATAAAAAAAATGTTAATGTAAAGGAGAAACTCTACGAGCCAAACGTACAAACAAAAAATCTTGCTGAAATCGTAAAAAAGTCACAAGACCTAAGTAAGAAAGCCTATTATATTTTCCCAATGCAGGGCAAAAAGCCTGTATCATCCAAATGAAGTTATCGCTTCAATCGATGAGTATTGACTTAATTACTACGCTGGTCAAATTCGGAACGCAACGCCTAGCCATGTAAAAAATCCGAAAAACACTTTGGCTGACCTGGGAATTGAACCTAAGACCACCGCCGCAGTATTTAGAACCGAACGCTTTCCCACTTAGCCACCGAGGCGAGGAGACAAAACGTCACAAGAAAAGCAAATGTAACAATTCCTAAGGAGTTCGTAACAGGAGTAGTGTAAGTTCCTCCTTGCGGGCGCGTATGTGAATGCGACCGCAGAACTATTTTCATTAGCCAGAGCTAAGTCAATTCCAAGTTTAGTTGGGCTTTGAAAACTTGATCTATGGCCCTTTGAACATTGCTAACAATAAAAAAACTATACTTAGGTACTTACATTTATAAACAGTATTTTTTAATGCGATCTAATTTGCTAGGAATTGTCTTCTAGAAACGCGTATATAGGTAACGTGTGTCTTCGTAGCACAATTTACCCCAACCCAAAAACCTAACCATTCCGTTCAGCTTACGCAAAATAAATCATTCGCAAAGGCAGCTTATTCCAAATCCCAAATACTCACTTACCTTTTATTGTTTGCCAATAGAACCGACGAGATTTTCATTCTCCTGTTATAGTGAGTTATGGGCTGGAGCGCGTGATCGATGGTACCAGTTCAGGTACGAAGATTTACATCATGTAAACACCACGTACGAATGCCTCACTGATTGGCATAGCTGTTTGTGGGCAAGACATACAAACATACATATATAATCATGACTATTATCCCCGAAGGGTTCGTCAGAGACTAGGCAATGAGGACCGCAAAAGCAGTCCTCTGCCATAGTCCACTTTTCACCAAATAGCGACTGCACATGTGCTCAGCGTGACAGGTTGTGAGCCCTTTGCCGCTCTGAGCTGATGAATGTCCGTCTTTAGTCCGTTAGTCGCCTTTTACGACACCCAATGGAAGAGAAGGGGTGTAGTATGCTTTCACCGCTACGCGCCACGGTTACAGCACGGTTACGGGTTTTGAGCAAGAGCTTCATACGAATACAAAAAAAAACTCTCCGATTATAAGTTCGATTCCCAGCAAGACTACATAATCGGTCACACGGCTTGGGGAATCTGTAAGTTCAAGCCGCCCCCAAAAAGTCCGATCACGTCATGAGGGAAATCTGAAGACCTGAGAAAGTTTCTCTAAAATAATAATAGGTAATAATGTGACTGTAATAAAACTATTTAATAGAACTGTCACTTCATAGCACATTGATCTGGGCTGGATTGTTTGATACTCCACACGAAACAAAGCGTTCAGTAAACGCCATGAACTCATAAGCCCATCAAAAACATCGGCTACAGCGGATAAGGTACCTACCTACATCAGAAATTTACATCAAAAAACGTCGTTTTAAAACGAAAATGAGCACTCACGACCGTGCTCCGAGGTAAATAAACTACTTTTGGAACAGTTTTATTTCGTGATTGCATGTTTGTTTAGCTCGATCGACTTCTGATTCTACATGATACATGACATGCATCGTATTAGCCGCGACCGAATACGAAATGTTAACCTTCACTTAACATTTGTTACCGTATGTACGGCTTTTTTGTTTCTAAGGCTCCCATAATATGACAACAGAAGTTGCTCAAAGTAGTTACCGTGAAACGGGGCGCAGGTAAAAGGGTTGTATCCCATGTGACTAATAGTATTGAACTTAGTAATGGGTTCTTGCCACAAATGAAACTTTAATTCCGGAAACTATTATTTAAACAGCGATGTGAAACTCGATGAGGTCACGTGGATACATTAGATAATTATGTTTGATTGCAAGCAATTATTCGAGTTTGATGGAAGACGTCATTTTAAAAGTTCTATAGGTTTGTGCGATATGAACTGGAACAGTTAACACTATCATTATTGGTCATTATACAGTACCAGGGCAGTGTAATTACCTGCATTTTGCATTTAACAATCATTCCGAGTGCAATTATTTTATTGAATGTATGAACTACCTTTGTTCAATCCCAGGACGGGCAAACTGCTTCGATGCATACTCCGGGTTTGTTATAATCAACCCGTATTTAGCTGGGTAAATACTTAGACTTCCTAAAAAGCTGTGTAGGTGGTGGCCCCTTTAAAGGATACTCCTAACCCATCTTTTCGCATGGGTGTAAAAGGCGACTAACGGACTAAAGACTGTGCATATATCTAAAAACATCGGCAGAGGTTAGTCTCTGTTTAACCCTTCGGGGATGAATAGTCGTAAATGTATGTTTCTTGATGTTCAATTGTATTTAATCGTTTTATGTGTTACGAATAATAAAGGAACATTGTGACATTAACAAAATGTTAACAAAAGGTAGATGATAATAAATTAGTTTACGATCCAACCATAACGCGGGCGGCAGTCACCCTTATTCAGTAACGTCCAATCAAGTATTAATTAATTTCAGGTCGCTCTTTGAATAATACTGCGTGTAAAATTTGCTGGAAACAGGGGGGGGGGGGGGGTTGGAGCAAGACAAATGGAGTTAGGGTTTTTCAGATAATAACAATAGTAGTAACGATAATAACAAAAGTAGTTTTTATTGACATACAACCATACATTTATTATTACATAATGTTAAAGTAATCTTTTTCTTTTTCCTGTTGTGTCTGTGGCAGCTTTCTCTTTCTAAACCAAGCAATGGATTTTGAAGCGGTTTTGGAGTAAGGGAGGAGGAGAAGTTTTAACATAATTGTGATCAAAGATCCCAAGTTAACCGGATATAATACTTATTATACAAACAAAACACCCAAACCCGAAATCAATTTAGAAAAACAGTTAATTCTAAAATTGACTTGACCGGAAATCGAATCCGGGGCCGCCATCAAAGATGGCGACGCCAGAATCGGCGTGCTAACCACTATACCACGCACGGCGGTCGTCATACAACTGTACCTATATTTCGGTTTAATTTTCTTCCCTTGGGTGTCGTAAAAGGCGACTAACGGACTAAAGATGGACATCCATCAGCTTAGAGCGGCGATGGGCTCACCACCTGTAACGCTGAGCACATGTGCAGTCGCTATTTGGTGAAAAGTGGACTGTGGCAGTGGCCAGCTTTTGCGTTCTCCATTGCCTGGTCTCTAAACCTTCGGGAATAATACCAGGGGGGTGTCACTCCGCAGTTTAGGTACGTTCGGCCCGCGCGCCTCCCAGGCAGGCCGCCTAGGCGTATGGCAGTAAAGGTTGCCGCGAGCCATAGCACCGAACACCGAGCGCCGAGTCGCTTAACTCGTAATCCCTGCGCGCGCGCGTAAACCCTACGCTCTGTGACGTCATGACGTCAAATCGATATCGAGTCAGCGTTGCAATGTGAACGCTGGGGGTCACACGATAAGATTCAATTTCGCGTGAAAGTCGTCAGAAAGTGAACCTTCTGTACGGTAGTACTATTAGTTATTCTGTGATAATAGTCGTGATTATATGTATGTAAGTAAGGACTTTATATTGTGCCCGTAAAGAGGCCCGGCGTGCTCGAGTGTTCTGTCTTGGATTACTACTGGGGCGGCATTTAATTTCCGTCGCCGAATGTCTGTTAGTCGGAGAACTTTAATCACTTCCATCTACTATTGCTGTTTGTAAGACGCATGTAGTGTACCAGCCGACGAATGTTATGCTGAATTACATTGAAACTAAGATACACTGTGTTCGTTAATTTTACAAACAATACGTTTAAAAATAAATCTTTTTGAAATAATATTCTGCAACAATTTCAACACCGTGTCGTAAATATTTTGAGCGTTCTGTAGGTATTTTTTATTTATTTAATAATAATACGCGTGAGCACTTCATCTTCATCTTCAGATGTTAGGTAGTGACAAGACTGACCGTAAAAAGAACGGGTCGGGCGCGGATTCCCTAAATTGCAATTCGTCTGATTATCTAAATTACCAGTTTCTCACTTCGTACACATCGCAAATCGTCTTAGTCGCAAAATGTCTAAATTTTAAAATGACAGAGACGGTTAAAATGAAACGACACTTAAACATTTTATTTTATTTAATAGGACCACCAACAAGACAAGCACAAATACAATATCAAAACACTTAAATCTATTTGTGTCGTCTAACTTAAAGGCTGCCACGGCATGCAATGTCGGCTATAATTTTAAAACATCCTATGCTCACTTTCATTCTAAAGAAAAGGTATACATGGCAATTACATACAATTAAACTAAAAACTACCTGGTTAGCCTCTCATCTAGCAATACTACAGTCTTACCTGGGGAACTAAAAAAAAGTCCCTTTCAAATTTCCACTGTTTTTGTTACATTTTCCTTTTCCTCAGTGTTAGTACTCAGACTTTGTTAATATTTAAAGGAACAATAAGATGGAATGATACAGATTCGTAATATTACGCGACAGCATAACCTTATTAAGGGAAACGACCTTTCCTTACTTCAGTTCCTTTAATCTTAGTTAGACTAGGGATGGCCTCTTTCCATGTACTCAAATGACAAATGTTTTATCTTATCAGTATTTGTGCAGATGTCATTATAGCATTATTTTAATGAAGCCTTAAAATTTATATTTTCATACTAATAAGATATTTACGCGATATAAATCATCATTATTTTATTTTTATAAATAATTTTAAGTCGTCGTTTTCCTTCCTTTCCATTCCTTTCCGCTATAATTTTCTAAACCACGCAATATTTTAACCGCCTCTGTGGTCTAATGGCTAAGCCAGAGGTTCCGGGTTCGATTTCCAGCGGGGGGTACATCTTTGTGTGCTCGGTTTGGTTGGTGGTAGGGTTGTTAAATCCGCCTGCCTAGCTACCACCATCTTATCTAAGTCTGTCGCCATAACAACAATGTGTATAGCATTATTGTGTTCCGACAGTTTGAAATAAGATAGCCAGTTCCTCAGTGGTTGAGGATTCCGGGTGAAGCGCGCTTCCACCTACGGCCTTATCGTCACTCACCATCAGATGAGATGAAAGCCAAGCTCTTACCCGTTGCCGAATAAAATAAAAAAAAATACATTTTTATGCCGTTTTACTGATAGAAAGAGCGATAACTAAAGATGGTTTCTGTTTACAATTTGTAGATATTTATGAATAAAATAGCTGAAGTATGGCAGTTTTTCTAAGTTAGCACGGACGAAGGCGCAGGCGGCCTAACACTATTATAAAGGGACATTGACATTTTTTTATTTAAATTGTCAGTGATTTACTAAGTTAATCAGACAATTGACTATTTATCCGTCAGTTGCATAGACAAATCCAAACTCAAATGATTAGAAAGTATACTTTACTTTATGTTTGATATTCTAATATGCTTTGTGCGTGTAAATAAATAAAAAAAACCTTAAAAATAAAAGGGTGTTTAACAAAAGCGATCATCATCATCATCAGCCTATAAACGTCCCACTGCTGGGCATAGGCCTCCCACGAGGACAATAGCACGTGGGGATATTGGGTTATAACCCACACGCTGGCTCAATGCGGGTTGGTGGGATTTTTAACGACTGCCATCTTACGACAACAACCGGGACCAACTGCTTAACGTGCCTTCCGAAGCACGGAGAAAGCTCGAGATGTTTTTAATGAGTCACCCATCAGGCGAACCGGCATTGCGAAAGTTGTTTAGCGGGCAAGATCGCAAAACGAACGCGCTAGCCGCTGCGCCATCGAGCTCTTCAAAAACGATATAGCGATCAACAAAAGCGATACCTACCTATAATGTAATACGTACTGGACATTCCGTATCCTTCGCAGTCTGCGGTCGCTAAAAGACTTCCTCAATAAAGACTTTAAAAGTGCTAAATAAATTTGCTCAAGATAATTTACACTTTAAATGGGAACTGCATCTTTTAGAGATAGCCGAAGCCGTTGGATAAAGCGAAGGTGGGGACAGTGCTCTCATTAGCACTTATGTGTGGGTTAAGTAAGGCTAGAATTTTTCGCGTTGCAAGCGTTCTTGAGTGCCGGGCATATTGTGGGTCCTATCCACGTCCCATCACTATTCCAGTGTCGTACAGGATCGTGGCATAATCTTAAGGCTGATTGGGGGGGAATCGGCGTCCTGACCCGGATTGTCAGACGGTGTGGGTACCAACACTGCTTGGGCTTTTTTTAATGCTTTTTCTGTAACATATTTAGGTAGAAGTATTTCGCCTAATAAATAAAATGAACACAACTTTCACACTAATTATTCAGCCATAAGATACAATGGCGACGAAATAACGGATAAAACTATCCTACATATTTTTTTTAAACCAATGTTTATTGCTTATAAGTAGATATAAGTTTATATGACATTGTATAATGTTGGAGTTTCTCGCATATTTTTTTCGCAACAACACGTGTTGAGACTCCATTTTTATTTTATTCTACCGTACAAAGTCAAAATTCCTAAGCGGAACATTGGATATTGGCGAAATCTAATAAAGAAACGCCACAAAACAAAGAAGAAGAAGAAGAATGGGTACCGATATTTTTTTTAGAAATATCGTTCCTTTCATTAAAAGCTGCACAGTTTCTTGCGCCCATTCTTCTCCACATCAAGAAAATTGTTAGGTAAACGATATATTTTGATAAAGCACTATATAAAAAGTTTATTTGAAAAAGAACTTTTAAGTTTGAAATACCACGTTTGCGACTACGACAAATTCGGGTTGATGAACACAAAGCCGGGCTAGAAATCGAAAAATCCCAAACAATGAATCCGAATCCGAATGCCCGGAAATTGAAAGGATTTCTGGACCAGCGCTCTTTCCATTCTGCCGTTGTGGTGTAATAATACATAATACCTATGTTTGTTTCAAGAGAAAATATTTATATATATTTAAATTAACAAAATAGACCGCACTCTTGTAATGCATCATAATATAATGTAGAAAATCAATCGTTGATCGTGCATCTGGTTTTTATAGTGATCGAAGGACAAATGCTCCTTTATAATTTTTATGTATTTTGAAATTGCTAGATTTGAGTTGACAATTACATGACAAAACTATAATAACGCTACAGGCACTCCTGTGTTTTAGTAGCTTAATGTAAAAACCAGTTAACCTGATAGTAAAATGTCCATGGATTCGACAGCCACTTGAGCTCACTTTATTCCAGTTAAATATTATCTATCCCTCATCTTAGCCTACCCTGAATAGTGCGCCGTTTCCTGGAAAAGACCTCTATCTTCCGTAGTCCATTGGCGACTTAGTCACGACAGGGTCATAAGCAGAAAAAAAAGGAAAAATACAGGAACTTTGGCGATTTTAGCCTAGATTAGTCACCCAGACTGATTGGAGACCGACGAAACCTAGCAGCAGACATTACACTCATAGATTATCAACAAAATACAAAGTTTTGTTTGGTGGTACATTCAATCTCTAAGGGCGAATCTTTGCTAAGCGTTATTACCCAAATGGCAAAGTTGACATTTAGCTAGTGATCTCTGCTAACACTCCATGGAATGGGCTTAACTTATACGAAACAATAATTTAGCAAGAAATTCGAACAAGATTTTTGCCAACAAACCGTAATTGAACTGACGGTTCTACCTATTGACGTAACGTCTTTTCACGTTTCCTTAACTTAAGCCTTTCCAAAATGGTCTGAATTTGATTTAAAGTGCTTTAACGGGACATTTCATTGCGTTACGAGATAAGGCTTGTTTTACCTCCTTCGTAACCGTTTACACTTAAGTCGGTACATTGTAGTCAAAATAAATTGCGCAATCCTGGCGTTAAAGCGGGTACCGTAAAAAGATACCTTAGAACTGGGTTAAGGTACCTTAGAACATACATACATACATATAATCACGACTATTATCCCCAAAGGGTTAGTCAGAGACTATGCAATGAGGTCCGCAATAGCAGTCCTCTACCATAGTCCAATTTTCACCAAATAGCGACTGCACATGTGCTTAGCGTGACAAGTGGTAAGCCAATTGCCGCTCTATGCCTTTGGATGTATGTGCAGTCTTTAGTCCGTTATCCGCCTTTTACGACACTCGAGGAAAGAGATCGGGTGATAATATTCTTTCACCGCTACGTGACACGGTTAATAATTACTTTAGAACGGGGTACGTAACAATCGAGTGTGACTTTGATTTACTAGCGGCCCGCCGAGTACGTCCGGGTTATTGTCACGTGGCGAATTACTAAAAAAAAATTTTTCATACGAACCTTGTCTTGGCAAAATTACAAACACAACAAGAAAAGACTTAGCGAAATAATTGCAGCTGGGTAAGTGGCGTTTTTTCCCAGTTTCATTTTCACCCGAAAACATTACAAATTTTAATTACTATGAAACAGTTCTGTCGCGAACAATTATTTTGTGGCAATGATTTTTATTAATATATATATAAAATTAATTTGGTTATTTGTGTATGAACGTGATTTAGTTTTTGCGTACTTTAATAACGGAAATACACTGAATAAAATGCGAATAATATGCTATGCTGATCTATTTGTTGTAAGTGATATTGTAGACACGTACTTTTTATGAATAATATTCGTGGTTCTAACGCAAACTTTCCTTAGTTAGGCATCCTAGGCATACCTATAATAAAATCCTTTAATTCAGGTAACATACATATAGGTACAATATAAAGAGGCCCATATAACCTAACATACAAAATAAACAATTTGTTTCTTCCCTTGGGTGTCGTAAAAAGCGACAACGGACTAAAGACTGCTCTACATCCAACTGTATAGAGCGGCAAAGGGCTTACCAACTGTCACGCTGAGCACATGTGCAGTAGCTATTTGGTGAAAAGTGGACTATGTTAGAGTACTGCTTTTGCTGTTCTTTGCCTTGTCTCTCACTAACACTTTGGGGATAATAGTCGAGATTACATGTATGTATTTAGTATTAAGCACTGGCTTTTGCTGCTCCAGTAATGTTGGTGGTCAATCGCCCGCGGAAGCACCGGTACACCACGCCCTTCAGCGAGAAGTCGGTTCCAAATGACCTCACAAATAATAAAAGTTTAGTTTTAGTTTATGAAAGTAGTTGACTAACACACACATTACGGTTCTGTGGAATAAAAGCTATTATTATTCAATTTACGTGAATAACAGTTCTATTTTGATCAAAGATAGATTTTTTCTGTACGCGAATGAAACAACAAAAAACTTATTAATAGTTAGTTTGTTAGTTTGTAGTTGAATATCGAAAATAAATATGCGTGACAGCACGCGTCAAGGTTGGGCCCGGGGTAGTGTATCTATTCTTTGCCCGTGATAAGTTTTGGTAGTCGGCGAACGCTACAATGCCTTAGATGTGTAACTTTTCAATCATCCCATCTTTGATTGTGTCAGTATTTCTATTTGAGCCTTAGTTACCAAGTGGCAAAACGGTTCGGTCATCTGGAGCTCCTGGGTTTAATTCCCAGGCAGGACAGTGTGTTTTGGATGCAAAGTGTTCGTGGCGGCTACCTTAAAAATACTACGTCCCACTGCTGAGCTCCGGCATTACCACATAGACAACAACACGTGTGTGAGACTAAGTCAATAGCCATCAAATGTAGTGATGACTTCATTTGAATGATTAATAATAAATAAATAAATAAACTTTCCTACACTCACACCAATTATTTAGCCCAAGAGAAGCTTCGTTATGAAACTCGTTAAATGGTTACTAGACAACGGATAAACATACATAAATACATACTTATGATTTAAAGAAAACACCCAGACCCGAGATAATTTAGAAAAACAAAAATTTCTAAATTGACCCGATCAGGGATCGAACCCGGGACCTCAGAGACCATGAAAACCACTCGACCAAGGAGGTCATCATTAAGGTCGTAATTAAGGAGGATTACATAGGTACTGGTATTACTTTATAGACACTTAACGTTAAAGAATTAACGTTAAGTGTGTTTTAGAAAGAGAAGTTTTGTATTGTTTTTTATTTTTTAATTATTGTTATTGTTTTTTTTTATATGTACCTAATTGTAACTATCTGAATGCATGCTGTGATCTCCTGTAATTGTGACAATACTTAGCAAGATACTAATTACCTACTTTAATATTATGTAATTAATGGTATTATGTCATGTTGGTGATCCTTAAATATAAATAAATAAATACCAGTATTTAATCCGCGGCATGCTGGTAGCGGCATAGAATACTACCGCTCCATCTCTTCCCTTGGGTGTCATAATAGACGACTAACGGACTAAAGACTACATACATCCAACAGCATAGAGCGGCGATAGGCTCACCACCTGTCACGCTGAGCTCATGTGCAGTTATCATTTGGCAAAACGTGGACTGTGGCAGTGGACTGCTCTTGCAGTCCTTATTGCCTGGCCTCTGACTAACCCTTCGGGGTTAATAGTCGTGAATATTATATATGTATATACTTTATTTGTTTTGAAAATTATGAAAGTAATATGTCTGTAAACGTCGTTAAATCGAGACACTGTAGTATAATGTTCTTTAATGTAACGCCTACCACTTATTAATTAATTAATTAATACTTTATTGCACAAAGAAATTACATTAATACACAAGTTACACAGGACATATACAAAGGTGAGCTTATCTCTAGAAGAGATCTCTTCCAGCAAACCCTAGCTGTGGTGATAAAATTAAATCTGCGGGACTAATTGCGCTATACAAAACATACATAAAATAAACATATCTATATAAATAAACATACACAATATATGTATATATCAAATTACTTATACTCGTATATATACTAAGTTACTTACAAGCTGAAGGAGCTGAGTAGTAAATATTGTCATTTGACATGAAAGATCGTTCAGATATTTTTTTCTTTTACCACATTTTTGATAAGATATCTTTAATACTAATAACCATCATATACATACATAACTACGTAATACAATACTCAGCTTTTCCAGTGTTCTGATTAATTGCAAATTTAATTAGTTCAAGTATTTAAACCGGGTTCAACATTGTCCTGACCATTACAAACACAATAAAAAAAAATAAGCCAAATCTGTCGAGCCGTTCTCGAGTTTTGTGCTTAGCAATACAACCCGGCTTTTCCACTTTGCCCAACAGAGCAAAAAAAGGCCTCCTTATCGGTAGAAGTCCAGCTCGTCAAATCTAGCAAACGTTTAAAAAAACAGTTTTCAATAAAACTGTATAAGGGGGAAACGGGGAGAGGAGGGGAGAAAAGAGCGGCTTTAAAGACGCGAAGGTAATGATACTTGGCTTTCACGATAAATATCTAGCTATGAAAATGTAACGGATGTCGTCAGAGCGGAAAGTCGCCTCACTGAGTAAAAAAGACCAAAGAATTTTTTCACCGGATGCTCCTCTCGGTACAATAAAATACTGAAACGGAAACCTTGATAGGATTCTGCCCGGAATTGGAATGGACAGCCGTCACACTACTCTTACAGGTTTTGTTCCGTTTGGACGGATCTTTGGTATTTACAGGCCATATTAGCATAGTGCTGTGCTGCGCATGTGACAAAAAAGAGTAATGAATATGAGTGTTGAAGGTAGGAAAGGACGAAGACCAAAGATAAGATGGATGTATTGTATGAGGGATTACATGAATGAGAAGGGATTTGATGACGAATGACCGAGTTGTATGGAAGAAAAATACATACTGCGCCGACTCCAAATAACATGGGAACCAGGGCAAGCGAATGATGAGACGCATAGTGCTGTGTGATAGCGGCTTGTTATTAAAATAATACAACAAACCCTTATCTCTCTTCGATCTTGTATAAGCGACTAACTGACTATTACCGCGCATACACCCAACAGCTTAAAGCGGCGACGAGCTCACCACATTTATGCTATAGCTTATACGAGTATAGCTTCAGCTTTTTGCCAGTTGTTACCATCATTATACCGTTTTATCCGTAACCGTATATACACCAGTGGCGGTACCTTCATACAAGCCGAAAAGCCCGGCTTGCCCTAACAAAAACTCAAAATCACTACTGGTAAAACGCAATTATTAAAATCACTTAATATTTATTACCATTGTTAATTTTCTTTCATCAGCATTCAAATTATCAATTTTATAAGTTTCTCATATTAAGAATCACTAAATAAATCGCATAAAGCTGCTTATAAATCGTGCGACGCTTTACATCTCTCTCGCACAAGTTGGCTTGCAACCGGGCTTCGGATTTAAAGTATATCCGCTCTCTTCTAACTTTAACAAAATTGCTACTCTATAAACATAATACTGCGTAAGTATGTATAGATTCTATGAGAAATTCATACTCTTCGTCAAAGCCAGCTTGCGTTATGAAGTTCGCAAGTAAGGCCTCCAAATCAGGCTTTATTTCTACCGAATCACGTGCAACTTAAACGCGGGCGAACCAATCAGAGGCGACCGACGACAGCTCGAGCTCGGGCGAACCAATCAGAGGCGAGCGTTAATACGCGAATGTGCTGTGCAGCAGCCACAGGCAGCAGCCAGCCATTTTTTATTCTTTGTTATTGTCACACTTCACTTTATTTGAGGGATTGTTTATAAGTAACAAGTGTTTTCGTAATTTGTGTTAAAAAAATGTGTTCCGAGTTCAGTTCGTCGCTTTATTGGTCTCTGTGACGAACTAAGATGTGTTGAGCATGTGATGTGTTGCAAACAAATGTGTACTTAAACGTGTTGATGATTGGCATACGAAAGGCAGAGGTAAATAAATTCTTTGAACATCACACATGATTTATGTATTTCGCAAACTATTAAAAGTCATCTAGGGCATTAATTATAATAGGTCTTTGTAAAAAACTCTTTGGATTGTTGGTTGCTTCCATTCTAATAATTAAGTAATAATTAATAAATTAAGTGTAGAGGCCTACATATCGACTGTGATTCCCGCACAAAATGCCCATTTTCGCATTTTGTAGTAATTTTCCACTTGTATTTATCGTTTTTATCGAAATAGGATAATAAATTCATGCGTAATATTACGAATCTCCACTCTGCGAGAATAAGCTGAGTTCGGACGGCCGGCGCATCGCATTTTGTTGTAATTTTGTACTTAGTTGTATTTATAGTTTTCATCGAAATAGGATAATAAATTAATTATAACATTTTTATTCCTCATGAAGTAACAATTATTCTGGTATAAATTTTACTCAATAATATTATCGTAGATAAGAGAAATTCACAGTTAACTTAACGCGATTTTCGAAGTTTTTTTGGTTTTGTTTCATTTTTTTATTTCATTTGTTTAGTTCAATCCAGGAGCTCAAAAAAGTGCCCTCGCGCAATTTATGAAAATCTTTCTCTGCAATTTTGAGTTTAAATAAAAGTTAAGCGAAATTTACCAAAAGCGAGGCCGCTACGTACTATGCCAATAGCTATTCTACACTATTCAATAAGTAAATACTGTTAATGTATTTTTGTTTCTGAGATAAAGAACGCCTAAATTGGCCAAAATAAAATTCTCAAAAATCATATTCAAGATGTAATAGAAGGTAATAGCCTGTTTTTTTACCAACGACAAGAACGTTTGGAATGCCACGGCCTATGACGATTTGAGTAAAAAATGTGGCTAGTGTCACAAATGGGCACCAACATTGTACCTAGGTAGCAAGATTAGGAACTTCAGGTTTCGTGGCTTGCCCCTATCTGAAGCCCTAGGCACGCCACTGATATACACGTAACCGTATATATCCGTAACCGTATATACACGTATCCGTGTCGCGTAGCGGTTAAAGAGTTGGCCCTCTCTCTTCTCTTGCATGGGTGTCGTAAAAGGCGACTAACAGACATACAGCAACTGCACATACATCCAACAGCATACAGCGGCGATTGGCTCACTACCTGTCACGCTGAGCACATGTGTTGTCGTTGGTGAAAAGCGGACTATGGTAGAGGACTGCTTTTGCTATCCTCAATGCCCAGTCTCTGACTAACCGTTCGGGGATAATAGTCGTGATTATTGTATGTACTACTCTGTCAAGAAAGTACCGGGAAAAGATCAATAATACACAAAATGTTAGTTATTCATTCAAATTTATTGTATCGCCTACAAAGTATGCTCCTTCAGAAATGATACACTTACGCCAACGAATAATCCAATCATCAAAACATTTTTTAACCGCTTTTTCCGGTATTGAGTTCAGTTCTCGCCGCGAATTCTTCTTTATGTCTTCTACCGAATAAAAACGGGTGCCATGAACAATGACCTTTTATCATTGGCCACGAAGTGGTAATTTGAATTTAGGAAAAAGAAAGAAGTCGACTGGAGACATATCTGGTGAATAAGGTGGTAGCTCGATGGTATTTGTTGTGTTTTTGGTCAAAAATTCGTTCACAATGAATACTGATTGATCAAACAAAACTATTAAAACTTAGAGGTAACAAAACGTAGAATGTCAATCAATGTCAAACTTTTTTATTTGTTATTTATTGGCTTGGTGCGGTTAGCACATTCAGCCAATGTCAAGTAAAAGAGAATTTTGATTCTATTTGATCAATAATAGCAACTTTGAATAAATGATTGTGAAGTGATATTAATAATGTTTAATGGTAAATTATAATCCCAGCAAACCCCTTGAGTTTCAGTAAAGCGGTGAGACTTTCCTGCGATCTGACACGGACTTCTTGAGGGAATTTGAGAAGTGGTGTTGCGATGGCGCATTATCGTCGTGCAAAATCCAAGAATTTTCTTTCCTCAAGTTTGGCCTTTTTCGTCGAATTAAACGCCGCCTTACGCTCAAATAATATTCTTTATTTACCGTTTGACCTTCCGGCAAGAATTCCGAGTGCACAACACGGCGATGAACAAAGAAAACAGTCAACATGACTTTGACTTTTGATCGACTTTAGCGTGGTTTTTTCGGTTTCCGTTCAGTCGGAAGCCGCCACTCCGAAGCTTGTTGACTAGTTTGCATGTCAAACTAGTCAACAAGCTTGCATGAATGTTGGGTCGGAATTGACTCGTTTTAGCATGTCCTCAGCGACTCTTCTATGATTGAGTTTTTGGTGAAAATTCAGGTCTTTTGGAACTAGCCGAGCGGCAACATGTTTCATATCCAAGTGAAAATTTAAAATGGTATAGATCGACTCGTGAGACACTAAAAGTTCAGCGGCTATCTCTTTCAAACTAAAATGAGGATTTTCAGTCACCATTTCCTTCACTTTTGCGATGTTAACTTCAGTTGAAGACGTTAATGGCCTACCGGAGAGTAGCAAATCATCCATCACATCTGGGCCGCTTTTGAATGCTTTGTACCACTCATAATCACGTGTTTTTTATAAAGTCGATTCACCGTAAGCCTTCTGTAACATTTTCAGTGACTCCGAACACGAAATTCCATTGGCGACGCAAAACTTAATACAAACTCTTTGTTCGATGTTTTTATCCATTATAAAATTCGCAATACACACTAGATATAAACTAACTAAAAACAACACTGTATATAATCTAAATAACAGATGCAAGTCAAACTCCGCGCCAAAATGAATAACTGTGCCAATCTCACAAAAAAAAAATTGGAATCCTACACAAATCATCCGTTCCCGAAACTTTTTTGACATATTGTATATATGTACCATCATTATCATCATCATCAGTCTCTAAAAATCGTCTTTGCTGCGGGTTCGTGAGTTTTAACTGTGGCCGTTTTAAAAACATCCTTTACCAACAGCGGAACGCGCGGAAAGAAATTGGAGACATTTTAGTTTGTTCACCCATCCGGTGACTTGTCATTGCGACAGTTGCTTAACTTATGTGATCGCAACCCGGACGAGCTAGCCGCTGCTTCATGAAGTACCTTAAGATCATTCTTCGAACGATAGAGAAAATAAGGCATTACGTGTAGAAAAGTGACGGAAAGGTCTCCGGAATTTACGAAAATCTCCAATCCATTTTAACGTTACGAAGATTGAAAAGGGTACAAGAGTTTACAATCTCGTGAACGTATTTTTATTGTAGCGTAAATGTATGTGAGCGACTGGTAATGTATCTAAAAAGGCACCTTTTTGAAATGAAAAGTTGACATCTTAACAAATAAATGCTACAGACGTGACAGAGGCATGTAACTCTTATGCAAATTACTTTTTTGATAGAACTACTTGCTACTTAAAGGAACTAGTTATCTTTCCTCTAATTATGGTAACATAATAATGTTAAACAGAAACTTAGGTAAGACAGTGGTTAGCCCGGCGGACTTAAAACAAGTCGCTACCACCAAGTAAATCAAGTACAATGTACCCTCGCTGGGAATCGACCGCTGGATTTCTGTGTGTAAGACTGTTAACTAACCACAAGGCCACAGTTAGGCGGTTGATAATGTACCTATATTGTTATTCATTAAAGTACAAATAATAATAAAAAGTTCAATTTTATATTTTTAGTTCATGGTACAATAATTAAGCTTTTAGGAAAGTTGGGAAAACGAGACAAAAAAGATATCACGAAACGGGACGAGAGGCATTGTACCATTAAAGCTCAATGCTTTTTGCTTTTTAATCTTGCTGCTGAGTTGTTGCAGATTTATACCTGCAACAAACTTGGCAATATTATTTCTTTCTTTATTTTACAGAGGCGAAACACTGAAAAATAATGAATGTAAAATTGTTGTTTATTGAAAGGTAGGGTGAGTAACTTAGAAGGACAAATTCAATTATAGAAATAAGGATAGAAATATAAACATTTTTATTTGCATAAGCGACGCGGTATACAATGTTCCTAAGTTGTATAGTTTTAAATGTCAAATCTAGTTACAAACATAATAAAATTAGAAAGAACCCTAGAAATCACATTTACAACTGTATAATGTAAACGTATAAAACACCTTCCATAAAGACGTTACTTATGAGCAATAAAAAGTGTCAGCTGGCGTTATAACCTATTTATTCGGGTTATAACATCATACAGTGACAGTCCCCCAGAGACGAAATCTGATGAGCGATTGTCCCGTGACAGTGACGAACTGTGGGCTTGTTGAGTGATGGTTGGGGCACGTGGGCTACCAGCAAACCTCCTTGACTCGATAAGACGGCAGCAAACTAAAAAAGCCGTAAAAATATTTCATAGCATCTTTCAACGTTTTTAGTAGCAATGGTTATTAGCAATCAATGGCAATTAGAAATCAAATTGGTAATGTTTCTCTTAATATTATTTATATCGCTGGGCGAGTTGCAAGGGCTCGGTTCTTAGGGTTTTATTATCGGGCCAGGCAAAAAGTATTTCAAATTTGCCCATATTTTAACCAATAGATACCATATTATTATCAGCTGATGGTACGTGACGATAAGGCCGAGGTGGAAGCGCGTTTCATCTGGAATCCTCAACCTCAGTGGTTATCTCTAACCCTTAAATAAATGAATTAACCTAACATTTTTCATTGCTTTTAACTCTTATCTCAAGGGGTTAAGGTTCTAAGTATGATTGTTGTTGTTTGGCAACATTATTATGCATTTAGGGGCTAAACTACTGTCAGAACACAACAATGGCGCCAGACTAAGATAATATGGTGGTAGCTAGCAAACAAACTCGAACAGGTCACATATTTTCATTAATAGGTCAAGTATCATAAGACCGCCGGCGGCCGCGAAACAATTGATTATCAATTCTGTCTGGTTTTAGGGTGTTCAAGGGGTTATTGGCAAGCGCAGTCATTGAGTCCACACTCAATCAATTAAATCGATGCATTGATTTAATTAAAGCGATGCATTTTTCGATCATTTTTGTACGATCGAAGGATGCATTGATTTAATTTTATTAGGTAATTCTTTGCTTAAGTTGCTCTAGAAAATACGGGGTTGACCTGTACCTTCCTTTAACAAGACCTGAATATAACCGTCACTGATTCAGTGACACAATTTAATAGCGAGTGATTATTTAGAAATCTATTGTACGACGATCATTTCATTCTGTTTCGGTGTTTAAAAATCAACATAATACAATAGTTTTTTTCAACACTTTTTACGACTGAAACTCGCGTTTATTCAAGTACATATTTTTTTCGTTACATAAGTAAAAAGTGTTTCATTTCAATTTGTTGTGTTCGCGTATACCTTAGAAAACAAACGTTTCATTTTTTGTCGTTTTAATTCTTTCCGCGGGATTAATCCGATCTATTCCTTTCTAATACCAAAAACTAATACCAATGGGATTTGCCAACACCCGAGTTATTGCCCGTGTTGTGTAAACGGCGGATGTTCCATTAGGCGCAACCTCCATTGCCGTCAATTAGGTTAGCGTGGAATCACCGAAAGTTTCAGCCTTGAGCCTTGACTCTCTCGCCGAATGCTCAGTTCGTCATGAACATGAATTGTTTTAGTCACTCTTTTTACAGACAATGATGTGAATTGTAGAAGTTCATTGCGATCAATAATTAGGTTCTTCCATTCAGTTCATCAGTAGTTGAGGAATTCGGGTGAAGTACGCTTCCACCATCGGGTTTATCATCATCAATTATAGTTCCTAATAGCACAGACTCACTCTCACACTACACACACACACACACACACACACACACACATACACACACACACACATACTAATGTACACTCATTTTAATGCACAACCTTTTTTATATTTTAATAGCTATACAATAACATTAATTTAGGAAGAGTGGGGCCCCTGGTACGACTATTACTAATATTTAAATGGAGATAGTGCTCAGAGTAGCTAAGACAATCATGTATATAGTTACTGAATAAAAATTTTGTATTTTTGTATTTGTATCATCGCCTAACATCTGGTCATATGAAGGACAAGTGCTTATCCGTAGAAAAGTTTAAAGAAAATATACTCAATCGAGACAAGTAGATAGTAAGAACTATGTTTATAACAACGATTTAGGTAAAGCTTTACGTCGAAATATTTATGTAGATTTATAGTTTAATCCAAAAGTCAAATATAATAAAGAGAAGCGAGCACAGGAGCGCGACTTGAGAGCTCAAGAGTTTCTGTGTTCATTCATTCATTCGAGAATATCAAAGCTGCATTCGTGGGGCGAGGCGAAATAACTGAACAAACTGTAACATAGTTTGCGGTAAATTGGTTTGGAAACTTTTTGAGCGTAGATTCTTCATTCAGTAAAATTTTCTGACTTTAAACCGGCTACGACATTGAGGCATACGCATACCAATGTTTTTGCGCTCTGATTTGCGGTAGCAAGTTCTACAATCGCTTCAATCCCTCGCAATCACTGAGGCGTTTGCAGCCTACTCAGTGCGCAACAACTTGCTTCGCGGTGGTGTCTCTAGTTATAATAGCTAGAAAAAACTTGCTTCTCTAATTATAATAGCTCAATAACTTCTCTAGTTATATTAGCTCAATTGGCTACGAGCCGAAACTCAACGGCACAGAGCGGCTAGCTCGGTTGGTCTTGAAAACTAAGCTTCCTACTCTTCAACACACATACACATTTTGTAATAGGAAATAAACATGGATGTATGGAACATACAATTTTATCCATACATACAATTATCCCTGAAGGGTTAGTAAGAGACTAGGCAATGAAGACCACAAAAGCAGTCCTCTGCCACAGTCCACTTTTCACCAAATAGCGACTGCACATGTGCTCAGCGTACAGATGGCGAGCCCATCGCCACTCAATGCCGATGGATGTTTGTGCAGTCTTTTGTTCGTTAGTCGCCGAGACTTTTTTTTACGACACCCAAGGGCAGAGACGGGCTGGTAGTATTATTTCACCGCTACGAGGCACGGTTAATAGGAAATATGGATACCGACATTATTTGTTTCATTCCAGATCGCATCGTACTGAATTGGATTCTACTTATTTGCCGAGTTTCTCGCTGTACCTACACTATCAAATTGTTGCGGTAGTATTAAAATCTTATATCGAGAGGAACATAATATGCTTTATTGGAAATGGATACGGATACATTTTTTTTCATTTCATGTTTTTTCATACTCGTGTAAATGATGTGGTGTGATCGCACATCCAATCATCATCAATTCCAGTCCTTCTCAACCCACTGCTAGGAAAACGCCTCTCTATGTTTATGCTATTCGTCTCGGTCTTGTACTAGCCTGTATCACGTGCAACCCACCATCTTATTTTATATCATCGACCCATTTAGTCAGAGTCCCATGTAAGGTACCTATTCCTTTTTTTTTTCTTGTGTTTCACTATCTAACAAAGATTTAATCGAAAATGTTCCGTTAAATTAGGTTTCAATTATTCCTTCATTTTACATCCGATTAAAATTCGAAGAGCGTGGGAAGCGAAACACAACACGTGAAGTGTTAGGAGAAAATCAAAGCAAACATTTAATAATTCTTACATCACACGGTGATTGGATTAAAACTTTAATAAAACATTTTTGTAGTGTAGCGCGGGCGTAAATTTTAAAAAGCAATTCCCGATGAGAGCCGGAAAACAAAAAAAAATATATCGGAAGCATTTTATTATGAAATCGTGTTTATCAACGCAACGTTTGTTTTCCTTTATTACGAAATTATACGGCTAGGCTTAAAGCGATAAGGGGCCCGTTAAATACATTGAGATTACGGTTCCACAAAATTGTTTTTTAAACGTGGGCAATAAAATGCAATTATTAAGTTTATCTCTTCCCAAACGAATGTCGGACGGATAATAAAGACGGTGGACGCGCCGCGGGGCACTTTTATTGCACAAAATACAATTAGGTAGGTACCTTATGTACATTATATAGGTACTTAAAGCTGTGGTTCAAGAAAGCCACATAGAGAAATATTTTTTATGTAAAAAGTTAGTATTTTATGGAACTCCTTCAAATTATCTTATGTACCTTATGGCTGCTAATAGTAATCAATGTATTTGTTTATTGCCCATTTATCGAAAAAATCATTATTTTAAACTCCTTATTGTAAAGCGTTTTAAATAAGTACAATCCATATAATAAATCTCATTATAGGTAGGTAATAAGTATTAGCACATTAGGTACCTAGGTAATAATTATTTGAACAAATTTAAAAAATTGTAGCTAAAAATTAAATTTTGTTAGGAAACAATTACAATGTTGAAAAGGTGCACATTTGAATACAGCTCGTGATTGTTTAAAAAAAAACCAAACTTTTTTCTTACTTTTTCATAATTGGCACATTAGTTTTAGGGTCGGCAACGCGTGAGTAACACCTTTGATGTTGCAAACGTCCCCAAGCCTACGGTAACAGCTTACCATTAGGCGAGCCGTATGCCTGATTACCAGCATAAAGGCTAAAAAAATGCGGGCTTGTCATAATGCGGGTTGGTTGGTTTTAACGACTGTCATTTTACGACAACAACCGAGACTAACGGCTTTATGTGCCTTCCGAAGCACCATACCTTTGGACCTGTGCAACAGTTGATTACTTCTGAGTTTCAGAACACTTCGTAGATAATAGAGATAAAAGTATTTTGTATTAAACTAAACATCGTGTGAATACCATAAAGTAGGTATAGTAACTTTATGGTGAATACGCAACTTGCAGGTCGGAGGACGGGTAGTTAGCCACAAATCTGCTTCACTGACTGTTCACGTATGTGAACTTTGTTACCACTTAACATTAGGTGGAACGGAGTAATTTACCTACAGACTTAAAAAAAAAACTTAAAAGTCCGCCTGAAACTGAGCAAAGTACCCATCATCTAAATGAAGTCTGGCAAATGATGAGTATTGGTTTTATCACCACGCTTGCCAAATGCGGGTTCACAAACCAGAGCTATGAATCGAAAAATCGGAAACTTACTCTACCCAACCTGGGATTTGAACCCTGGACCCCTGGTAATCGAGCTAAGCGATTAGCCACTCGGCCACCGAAATGTTCCGAAAGCAAAACTTAAAACACAAATGATTAAATATCAAACTCAGCTGACTTGTAACGACTTAATTTCTGGTGCGAACATTTTAAACTTGTCAGATGAAAACAGTCCATGGCTGGGTGCACTGAGAAACTGAACTTTTATCTGTAGCCATAAAACATAGCTTAACGCTTTGTCGCCGCGAACCTTTTATCTTAAGCATAGCTAGTAAGTTTGAAATTGCTGCATTTTAGAAGAGAACGTAGGACGGTTTAAAATGTCTTTGCTGCGTTGCTATGCATGTCTGTTACATGCAATTTTCTGAGTCGGATAAAACCATTAGAGAACACGCACTATAGCAGTCCACCAAAGAGTACAGATTTCAACATAAATACGTACTAGGGTTGCCAGCTTTTTTTTAGGACGAATAAAGTATTTTTTTCATTCTGTTAGAACAAAAATAAAGTACATAGCGTAAAAAAGAGTATTTACTTATTTGTCCTTGTCTTTTACTGTACGTAAATAGAGTATTTCAGCGTACTTTATTGGTGTCGTAGAATATAAAGTACGCCTGAATGAAAAAGAGGACAATACTCTATTTTAGAGTACGGGTGGCAACCCATCAATCTTTTCATGCACGCGCGGCGGTTTTTGTCACTGCGTACACCAGCCTTTTTTATCAAAATCCCTAACTAGTCGCATAGGTTTTTCTGGGACGCCCTTGCGCAATCGTTCCTTCCACATTCGTAAAATAATATATTTCTTTGGTGATTCGCCTTTCACTCATTCTTTCTAAGTGACCAAACCACCGGAGCATTCCATTTTCAAATTCTTGTTACTATATCATCTTTTAGACCGCATCTTTCTCGAATCACATCATTCCTCACTCTGTCGCTCAGTTTCACTCCACTTACTTTCCTCAACGAACGCATCTCTACCGCATTTATTTATTCTCCTTCTGTCATACTCATGACTCACTACATACATCGTGTCGCCACTAGCACTCCGCTATGAACAGCCTACAGATTTCTACTGATTGATAATATTACCACCTATCACAGAGCTGTGTGATGGCAGATCATTAAAGAATACTACAGAATCATCTCTTCCGTTGGGTGTCGTAAAAGGCAACTAACGTACAAAAAACTGCACATATACACCCAACAGGAAAGAGCGGCAATTCTTTTTTTATTAAGGAAGGAATAGGTTTAAGGAAGGAATAGGAATTGTGAGGAGGGAGGGGGGGGGGGGAAGGGCTTCCGGAACCCTCACTGGTTTCTCAATTCGTTCTACTCAATTCGTTCACCACCTGTCATGCTGAGCATATGCAACTATGATATGGTGAAAGAAGGAATATGGCAAAGGACTGAGACAGATAGTGTTTAATGCAAACACAACCAAGTGCACATTTCACTCTTACCTATAGGCTTTACCATTACAAAAAAAAATTACTGCAAATAATTCTTTATACAGTAGTAGCTTTAATACTCTTTCGTTGTTTTCCGTGGCCCACCCTTCAGTTCACCTGTCTATTTCACCTGTCTGTTTGCTATGATTCTGAAGCACTTCTGTTGCTTCTTTTGTTTTTGTTTATTCAAATTCTTTTTTGTACAATAAATGCAAAATGACTCTACATTTTTATAATTTTCTCCCAGCACTGGGAATGGCGTGCATGAGTGTTGAAATGACTTCTTTAGATAACTAGCTATTTGTCAATGTAAAAACTAACAAGCACACGGAAAAACATACCTACGAGTATGTATATTTCCGCTTGCAGTGTTGCGCGCATCTTGCGGTCCTCATTCCTTATCCTCTGACTAACTCCTAGGGGATAATAGTCGTGAGGGTATATGTATGTATGTATAATATTATATCAGACCAACCCATTAACCCGCATTGGGCCAGCGTGGTGGGTTATGGCCCAATATTCCCACGTGCTATTGTCCTCGTGGGAGGCCTGTGCCCGGCAGTGGGACGTTTATAGGCTGATGATGATGATGATGATGATAATGTCGGTTGGTATAAAACACTAAGATTTGCCTGTTAGCTGCCCGTGACAAAGTGAATACGTAGTACACTCACTCTTGGATTTTTTTTGACACTTTTTTGACAGTAACTGTCAACGTCAAATTTGACAGAATGGAGCATAGACTATGCGATATTGTGCGATAACAATACATAAGATGAACCACAGAACCGAAATAACCAAACTTGTTCATACTAAAGTAGTCTGTAAGTCTATGAAAACACGGTACAAAGTCAAGTGTGTTTTTGTAGGTGCGGTCTCATGCGACCGCTTGGGGTTTGAGGGGTTAAAAAGACTGTGTCGCGTAGCGGTGAAAGAATACTACCACCCCCTCCCTACTCTTGCGTGTCGTAAGAGGCGACAAACGGACTAAAGTCTGCACCTACATCCAACAGCATAGAGCGGCGATGGTCTCATTACCTGGCACGCTATGAGCAGATGTGTAGTCGCTATTTGGTGAAAAGTGGACTATGATAGAGAACTGCTTTTGCTGTCCTCATTGCCTAGTCGTAGTCGCTGACTTACACTTCGGGATAATAGTCTTGATTATATTATGTATGTATGTATGTACTTAAAAACACGCTACGCCAACATAGTAAGTTATTTATTTTGCTTTAGGCCAATGTGACTATCCTTATGCGCTATCAGTCATGTGGAAAGGCCAGAGTCCAGTTTTTAAACGTATAAGACATTCTCAATTAATTTAAATTATGAAACAATTAAATAAATATTAAATAAATTATTAAATATAATTTTCGCGGATCACTGACATTGCAAATTTACTTGCATTTCTTGCAAATTAGTAACTCCATGGTAATGACGCACGATCTAAGCCTGCGAGACCGAGCGATATTGCTGATATTCCATTTAAATTGTTAGTCTAAAATATATTGTTTTTAATAAAACGTGACCTATAATTTTCATAATAATGGAATCGAATCTAAACTCACTTCTGAATAAACTAATTTTATTAACCCCTTGTATCAATCACACAACACGATCAATCCGACCTACATTTTTTCTATATTAGCTACTTCGATCACATAGAAATACATTAGCTACAACTATATCACATGTCAGTTTTGTCACAAGCAATTTACTCGAAGACAATCTACTAGATGGATGAGCTAAAAATTTGGCACAGATCTTAACCCTAATACGGACGCGATGCGATATTGTAGATATGGGTACCGCGCGATACGTTACGTTACGTTATGGTGCTATACAATACAATACGTTACGCTATAAAGTCAAAGTAAAAATATATATCATCTAACTAATTTGTGACAGACAAGACCGTATTACGCATGAGTGAAAAACAAAGGTGAAGCCGTTATTTTTTGACTGAGGTGGAGTAAAAATTAGCTAAATAGTTAGTAGTAGTTAAATAATTTATTTTATTTGGCAAGCTAACAGCAAAACATATCCTTCTGTGTAAAAACTACCGGGAATTGTTCAATAAAACCAAAACAGTAAATTATTTCGTCAAAATTTAATTTACGTCTTCGCTGGTAATACAGCTACGCCAGCGCTTGACCCAGTCCTCCTTACATTTTTGTAAGCTGATTGAGGTATGGTCTTCAACTCTTTCAGGGAATTTTCTTTTATAGATTCATTCGAATCGAAACGCCTTCCTCGAAGTGGTAATTTTAACCTCGGGAACAGGAAAATGTCAGTCGGAGTTATATCAGGAGAGTACAGCGCTTGGTCGATGACATTCGTCGAGTTTTTGGCCAAAAACTCTTGCACAATGTTGGCTTTGTGCAAAGGTGCATTATCATGGTGTAAAATCCATGAATTCTCGTTCCATAAATGTGGTCGTTTTCGGCGGATATTCTCTCGCAAACGCCTCATGACACCTAAATAATATTCTTTATTCCTTTATTCACCGTTTGTCCCTTTGGAAGAAAGTCATAATGCACTACACCGCGGTAATCGAAAAAAAATATCAGCATAACTTTGCTTTTCGAGCGGCTTTCGGGTCGACCAGAACGAGGCAAATCAACTACCACTTGTCGGCCTTCTTTAAATACTTTATACCATTCATATGCCCATGTGTTTGAGGTACACGAATCACCGTAAGTCTTTTGCAACATTAATGATATGACATAAAACATAAATGATACGTAAAACTTAAGGCTAACTCTTTGTTCAACAAATGCATCCATAGTAAAGTCGCAGAACACCTAAAACAATGAAATAATTACACTGAGTGACCTAAAGCGCTCAAATTTCGTGCCGGTAACACAGTACAGTGCTACCAACTTACAGAAAAATAAAATTGGTCGATATCTTTACCGCGCGTTCCGTAATTTATCAATTCCCGGTACTTTTTACACAGAGCAGTATACTTAAAATATTACATTACAAAAATTATAATGCAGCGTAATGAAGGTAAAGCAACAAAATAACCATACAGGGTGTTAAAAGACTCACCCGAAATATACGAATAAGATAAATAACCCAGTATATTTAAACAGAAATAATTCCCATAAACCACATTTACCTTTATATTTTTTTAAACATCTGTTTTATAGCGTTTAGAGACGACAAAAAAAGTGTAACAGAACAGAAAATCTTTAGCCTTAAAAAAAAGAAAGCTCACTATAACAAATGAAGTCCATTTTTATCTTAAGTCGAAGAGGCATATTTTTGTTTTTTTTTAAGAATACCAACGCACGGAGATATTCGAGGAAAGCCGCTAATCCGCGTCGGTTCACCCAGTCGCCGTCTGCTGGCCAGCTTGTTGCATTGTTAATACAAATCCCCTATAAAAAGTAACAACTGTTCATAGAGCTCTCGGCTGGGCTTTTCTCATCATAATGGAGTAAAAACTGTGCTTATTAAACCTATTTTGCAGTTAGGTTCTACCCCTCTATAATAATATGGTTTTATTATTTTTGTGTGTAAATAAAACGTTTTTATCTCTTTCTCTCTCTCTGTTGTCTAGTGGTTTTACCAAAGATCTCAAACCCAGTGGTCCCGG
Organism: Scoparia ambigualis; assembly: GCA_963921215.1. Classification (NCBI taxonomy): domain Eukaryota; kingdom Metazoa; phylum Arthropoda; class Insecta; order Lepidoptera; family Crambidae; genus Scoparia; species Scoparia ambigualis. The sequence goes on along the minus strand of OY992501.1, from coordinate 29,394,832 downwards.
GTTCGATTCCTGCACATGTTTGTACTGTGTTCGGTCGTTGCTGTGGCTTGTTTTAAGTCCGCCTGGCTAGCTACCACCATCGTAACTAAAGCATGTCACCATAACATTAATGTTGACTATAGTTAGTTAGATTAGTTGTTAAGTCTTAACTACAAGTTAGTTAACTGTTTTTTATTATCATTATTAGTATTGACGTCAATAAGTGAATGTAAAAGTTTAAATTCTTCAATAAATAATTTTAAATTCAATAAATAATTTGACTTTGACTTTGTTGCTAATGGCTTAGGCGTTCGGTTTGCGATAATGCCGGTAAAGCAACTTTCGCAATGCCGGGTCACAGGATGGGTGATTAAATTAAATACATCTTGAGATCCTCCGTGCTTCGAAAGACACGTAAAGCCCTTGGTCCTGGTGGTTGTCGTAAGATGGTAGTCGTTAATAACCACCAACTCGCATAGGACCAGAGCAGTGGATGATAGCCCAATCTCCGCAAGTGCCGTTGTCCATGGATGGAGGCCAGTGACCAAAAGTCGATTATACATACATACATACATACGTATAATCAAGACTATTATCAGGGGGGTGTCACTCCGCAGTTTAGGTACGTTCGGCCGGCGCGCCTCCCAGGCAGGCCGTATAGGCGTATGGCAGTAAAGGTTGCCGCGAGCCGACGCACCGAACACGTCGCGACGCGCGTCGTCCCTTATAGTCTAAGATCCGAGTATAGAACAATTAGGTTAATGGATGAAAAGTATTTTATATAAAATTTAATATGTTAAATTATATATCGCGAGTGGGTTGGCTGAAAAATTTCACTCCAGTACCATTAATGATTAATTAAATATTTAAAAAAAAATTTTTTTTACATTGCACTGGTGTGGTGTGTGTGTGCTTGTCATAATGAGCTTATCTTTATATAAACATAAATTTTATTTATTTAACCAGACGGTTGCAAATTACTAATATTGACTTGCCTGTTTACACCTGCCTACCCAATGTTATGACAGAAAAAAAATAGTCAACCTAACGTTTGCATATTCTATAGGCTTCATACTTTCGATTGGTACCTATGTAATTTATCTATTACCGAAACAAGTGCAATATTTAAAAAAAGTATTTTTAAATATCTATTTACGTAATCATATACTGGACTGAAATTTTTCAGCCAACCCACTCGCAATATATTTTACATTTTATTACATTAAATTTGATATAAAATACTTTTCATCCATTAACCGCTCGGTGAAGGTCGTTGTATACTCGGATCCTCTACTATTAACTCGTAATCCCTGCGCGCGCGCGTGAGCCCTACGCCCTGTGACGTCATGACGTCAAATCGATATCGAGACGCTCGGGTCACACGATAAGATTCAAAACCTTCTGTACGTAGTACTATTAGTTATTCTGTGCTATTATCCCTGAAAGGTTAGTCAGAGGCTAGGCAACGAGGATCGCAAATCCAGTCCTCTGCCAGCTCAGCGTGACAGGTGGTGAGCCCATCGCCGCTCTATGCTGTTGGATGTATGTGCAGTCTTTAGTCCGTTAGTCGCCTTTTACGACACCCAAGGGAAGAGAGGGGGTAGTAGTTTTCTTTCACCGCTACGCGGCACGGTTATGGGACGTTTGTGATGATGATCAAATGGCTCTAAAAATACAGCCAGCATACTTGACGAAGAAAATTAAATTAAGCAGTTACTTACATAACACCTACTTACATTAAACTAAATTATAACACGAAAACAACCAAGGAAGTTAGACATTTTCAAAATGATCCCTAGCTGAGACGTTGTTAAGAAAATTCGCGATTTCTCTGGCGAAAGTCTTTATTTATTATACTTGTCTCATAAATAAAGATCCGTTACGCAGCGGAGGGACGGCTAAATTTTTAATCATTAATTAATTGTTTGCCCCTCTCAAGATTGTGCCATTGTTGTTAATTGCCTCTGAGGGGCAGAGTGGGAGGGACAACAGCCGGTGGCGCCGATCAGCAGTATATGGCAGAAATTTGAAGCAAAAAATGCAATTAAACACTTATTAATAAAGTAAGTACATAAGCTGTGTCGCGTAGCGGTGAAAGAATACTATTACCCCCTCTTTCCCATTAGGTGTCGTAAAAGGCGACTAACTGCACATACATCCAATACCTTCGAGCGGCAATGGGATCACCACCTGTCACGCTGAGCACGTATAGTCGCTATTTTGTGAAATGGGACTATGGCAGAGGACTACTTGTGCAGTCCTCATTGCCTAGTCTTTAAATAACCCTTCGGGGATAACCCTTTGGGGATAATAGTCGTGAATATATGTATGTACCATGTGTATGTAATTATATAAAGTAAATTTTATTATAATTATTATGTGTAGTGGTGGATCATTAAAAGAATACGACTGACCTTTGGGTATCTTATGGATTAACGGCGACTAACGGACTAAAGACTGCACATACATCTGATAGCAAAGACCGGCGATGGCCTTACCACCTGTCTCGATGAGAACATGCCCAGTTGTTATTTAGTGAACGTGGACTGCTTCTGCGGTCCTCATTCCCTAGTCTCTGACAAACCCTATGGGGATAGTCGTGCATCTATGTACAGTCGAAGAAGTTCCCGGTCGACCACTTTTGGTCGATATTCGCTTGCGCTCCACTCCGACCGCGCGTACGAAACGTAACGTGCGCGTAGATAGTGTGCAAGAGAATATCGCCGAAAAGTGGTCGACCGGGAACTTCCTCGACTGTATGTATGTATAGTCGGTGCCAGATAAACGTCATCGCTACCCCTGTACCACTGCACGCCGCAACAGGATCGCGTTGAACCGAAATATAAACCGTAGCGATAGAATTCTGTGTAAACAAACGTATCTTGGTACGAGACGTCCTTGATCCGGAGACTTGGCATATATCACAAACATTTTTTTTATCTATACAAGTGCTTAGCTACCTTTTGACTTTTAATACGTACAGTCACGATCAATAATATATATACATTTCCACATTTTCTGAAATATGTAAACTTATAGCATTTTAAAAATATTTACTCAACAATGTGTTCAAAATTATGTAACCATCAAATGGTGCTAAAATTAGGTATACGTTGGGTTCACATTAATGTAAACGATACATAACCAATAACAAGTACTCACTATGTATATCAAATTTATGTAAACATGACACTATCTATAACCTGTATTCAATTTCAATTTTAAACTAATTTGGAAGTGGAGACTGTGTTGGCTTGAATATCAAAAATATAATTCAGTTTCAAAACTATGTAAACAAACGGTAAAAAGTGTATTTTCGTTAATAAATATAATATTTTTTACAAGCTTTTATGTGTTTTGTTCGGGTGGAATTTTGCAACTCAATTTTGATCCAATTTCCGGTTACCGATTAAGCAAAATTTTGCAAACATGTGTGAATCGCGTGACAATGCAATATTATGATGACATGGTGCTGATCTGATGATGAAGCTGGAAGGTCGCCATAGGAACTTGGCAATGAAACTACATAATTTCATC